>JARHVA010002853.1:1822500-2323487 GCA_037957365.1 Torreya grandis
AATATATGTGAATGGGCTATGTATTTTTATTCAAGATGAGATTAGTTTGCTCAACCTAAGAACTATGAGGCCTATTAATCCACATTGAATCAAATAGAAAATAAGATAAAAAATGAACTCTAGAGGTATAGGAATGCCATAAAGAGGAAGATGGATAAGTGATGGTGGTATATGAAAATTAACTCATGATGGAGAATCAAGCAACTCTAAAAATCAGAATACAAGAGAAAAAAACTATTCTTAAATAGGGGGAGAGGATACTTAGAAAGAGGAAGAGGTAGAGGATTCATGGGTAATTAATTTAAGTACAATAATAATGTTGGACATAGATATTTTAAGTTTCTAAAATAACCTCATAATAGAATTAGGAGAGTTGGAGGAACCACTCATATTGCTCAGGGAGATGAAGAAATTTTTGGGTTTCCAATACACATAGAAGAGCATAAAAAGGAGAGGCTCTTGCGATGAAAAGAGTGATCTTGAAACCAGCCAAGGAAGTGATGAACCTAAGAAAATAAAGAGTTTTTTTAAGACTATTTTAAAATCAAGAGGTAATTTTTGTCAAGTATTCATTGATAGTGGCATCACAAACAATTTGGTATCTAATGGTATGATGGAAAAACTCAGGCTGAAAATTTTTATACATCTAACTCCATGAAAGATTTTTTGGTTTCTCAAGAATCATCAAGTATTGGTGAATGAAAAATGTATGAAGGGTTTTAAAATTGTTTCTTATAAGGATGAAGTTTGGTGTGATATTATTCCCATGGATGTATGTCATTTTTATTTGGAATGTTGTGGCAGTTTGATAGAAGAGTCATACATGATGGTAGATCGAACACATACACAATTATGAAAGATGGAAATAGGTTCACTTTGAGACCATTTAAGAATAGAGGAGAAGAGGTAAATAATAGTCATAAGGTGATGATGGTATTCAATTAATAATTTTTTGAGGGTAGCAAATATGAAAAAGATATGCTTTGTTTTGATTCCAAAGCCTATATAAGTTGTGACAACCACCAAGGTGAGTGTTCTTCCTATTAAAATTCAGAATTTATTGGAAGAATATGTTGAAATTATGTAAAGTGAATTTTGAGATGGAATAACACCTATGAGGAACATTAGTCATCATATGTATTTAGTGCTAGGAGTAAGCTTTCCAAACAGGGTAGGTTGTATATTGACTCCAATGGATAATGATGAGATAAAGAAGCAAGTGCAAGAATTGTTGGAAAGGGTTTAATCCAAGAAAGTTTGAGCCAATGTGTAGTCCTAGATATTTTAGTACCCAATAAAGGTGGAGAATTAATAATGTGCACATATTCACATGTAACAAACAAGATCACCATTAAGTATAAGTTTCCATTGCCAAGAATGGATGACTTAATGTATTATTTGAGTGGAGTTAATTACTTCAAAAAAATAGATTAAAGAAGCATATGTCACTAGATTTGGCTAAGAGAAAGTGATGAGTGGAATACCACATTCAAGACAAAGTATGGATTGTATGAGTGGTTGGTTATTCAATTCTATTTATCAAATTTCCCAAGCACATTCATAAGAGTCATGAATGAAGTGTTGAAGTTTTTTATGGGTAAGTTTTTAATTATTTATTTGGATGATATTCAATTTTTTTAGTCATTATAAGGAGGATCATTTGATATTTGTTTTGGACAAGTTGAAAGAAAAAAATTATGGTGAATTTAAATAAGTGCAACATCATGCAAGACATTTAGGTTCATTATTACAAATAAAATTTTATCCATCTTTCTAAGACATTTATCTATATGTGGGCTTGATCATTTGTTTTATATCATTATTACATATAAATTTCCAATTCAAGACCTCAAATTACTTTATACTACCCTCAGACTATCTCTAGCTAAAGATAGTTGTCTCTGATTTTATGGGACAAGTCCACTTTAGGCAGACATGTTCAATGTCGTGGGCTTCTCCACTTAGAGTAGTTGAATCCCACACCAAATAAAAAATAGTTTAAAAATTTCTAAATATTATTTTGGGCTTCATACATGTTTCATATGTCACTAAAGGAAATTGTTAAAAGGTTTAGCTCTAAATACAAATCAAAAGTCATTCATTATTCCTAGCTTGGCACTATCTATTTAGAACTTACATAATATTTCACATTGATAATATATTCCCTACTCCTCCCAAATTAATAATCATTCATAAATATCAACCATAATCCAAGTCTAAAGCATCTCAAATCAAGTCAAGAGCTAACATTATCAAGTATCAAAGCCATATATATATATATATATATATATATATAGTCAAGGAACAAAATTTCACAATCACTGTATGTGGGATAACTCTGTTTGTCTTGATTCCCTCTTCAAAGTATCTAGATACATAGATAATATTTAATCATTAATGGGGTGATTGGGTTCAACTCAACCCATTACACCCCCCTCTCTTTTTGTAGGTTTTGGCTCTTACAAAGATCGATAGGGTTTTTAAATAAAAATAAGGAAAATAATGAGATTAGTGAAACACAAACCAAATATCAATATCTCAACCTAATATCAAACACAACCATAGAAGGTGGAATAGTTAATTTTTTGTCATAATCAACATAGACAAGTCCATAGTAAATGAACATCAACCTATGCTATTGTCCAAGGAGTAAAATCCTATCCAATAATATTCTCATATTTTGTTCTTGATCTTGCACTATTAAAATTATAATTTTATCTATATTTCACTATTATATTTTTGCCAACATCAACTCAGATAAGTTTGTAGTCAATAGACACAATTGGTCTACATTATTGTCTAAGGAATGCAGTCTTATCTTGAAACAGTTTCAAAATCTGTCTTTGATCACACACAATCAAAATCTAGTAACTTTTTGATTTCCACTTTTAGATATCCAAAATAGCCAATAGAAAACCAAATTAAAGCTAAGTACATATCTTCTTAGTGTTATGCAAAAAAGTGGTTTTCCATATTTATCAATTTATAGAATCAATTTTTTGATAATTGTATATCTTTAGCATTTTGTATCTCTTAAGTTTTACACCTATTAGACTAAAATTGTATTGTTAAATCAAAAATAAGGCAAAACATATTGGTGAACCCATAATTTTTTGATATTTTTCTTTTTTGATTTGCCTCAATTTCTTTTTCTTTTTCTTCTATTTACTTGCTTTCTAAAAACTAAGTTATTACAATTTTAAAACTCATAAGATTTATCCTTCTAGGTAAATTGGTCTTTAGTTTTACCCAAGCCACAATGTGATGGGTACTTCTCTAACATTCAACCCATTTGACAATAATATATACATATTTTTTTTTCCATGTACCCCATAGTATATCAAAAATGTCCAAGTTTTATTTTTTAGCCTTCGACTATTTGTTCTTGAAGAAGTTAATCTCATTGTTACTTGAAGACAAGATAATGGAAATATAGGATGATGTAATCCTTCATTGTTAGTGTCACTTTGGGCCTATTCAATATTGATGAATGATATCAATATATTTGAGACCCTATAAAATAAAAACACCTTGTCTAGCTACACCATTTTCTATGTGCTTTTACACATTTGCATGATTTCCTCTTATGCTACTCAAGAAGGTTAATTCCTCTATTTCTAGAAAATGCAGTGCTAGATTAAGTGGAATCCCATAGAGCATACTCATATTATAATGAACCCTTCTAGAATTGATACTATAGGTGTTTTTTATGAATATGATAATTGAACTATTCAAATTTATGTGCACATTGAAGATGATGATAATGATTAACATGATAATAAAGATAAGGAAACTATGAAAGATAACCCTGAGAGTTTTGACATAATTGATCCCAATGAGCTTAATGGAGATCCCAATCAAGTTAGAGGATTGTCTAATTTCCATCATCGACTTCACCTATATCCTAAAAAGGTTAATAGGGTTGTCCATTTACTCTTAACATCTAATATTGCACATCAAGATAAGAATATCTCATCTCACACATAATAATAAGAGGTTCTTTTTAGATTTGTTAATACTCCCACTTAAGGTGTTCCACTTTCTACTAGTACTTGTATTATTACATCAACACTTTTAGTTACATATGTGCCATCATCCCTAAGTATTAGGGCATCACAAGGAATTCAATATAGTCATATGCCTATTTATACATAGGAATCATACACCCCCCTTTGATTACTATGCATGATCCACCACAAACATTTCCTAAATGCATACTCTCTTGAGTAAATTGTTATAGCCTTACAAGCTAAGGTTTTTCAATTAGATAAAGGTGTCTCTAGAGCTAGTCATTCAATGAAATCCCATAATTTTATTCATGATACTTTAACATCCAAGATAACATCCTACCCATTACCAATAATATTTTTAGCTCCTAATCTACCACTCTATGAAGGTACAGGTGATCCTGAACATCTTTGATCATTCCATGTAGCATTATTAGACTATGCTTACAATGATAAATTAACAATAAAACTCTTACTGGGAAGCCTCAAATATTATGCAATACGATGGTTATATGATCATCCACTTAAATTAGTTAAGGCATTCAACCCTTTGGTAGATCAATTTATATCAAAATTCTCTATCAAAATTAGTTAAAAACTATCTTATGTACAATTTTAAACCTCAAACAAGGGTCAAATGAACCAATCAATGAATATGTTCTTCAATACAAAAATATGTGAGTGAAGATGACATATTCTATGGAAAATAATGAGTTACAATATATCTTCACATAAATTTTGCAAGCACCACTTCATGATTTTATCATGTTTAAAAGATTATTTTGATGAGTTATGTCATACAGTCAAAGAATGAGAAGTCAAAGTTATAAATTTAAATAAGCTTAAATATGAACCAAATGTTCCATTTATTTCAATTATAAAGTTTTAAATCAAACCAAACTACAAGTTCAAATCTAATGAAAACAATAATGAATCAAAATCAACAACTAATACATCACAACCAATAAATAAGCTTCAATTGATAGCTCCACCAAGAAGGAAATTTTCAAGGTTACCACAATTTCCTCATATCTTGTTATATAAATTATTTGATTTCAATCTCATATCTCTCCATCTAAAATTAGTGGTTGATATGATCAAGCCTAAACAAAAAGGATTTGATAGTTATGCATATTGTGACTACCACATATGTATTAGAAATTTCTAAAAACAAGTGTTTATGCTAATGCATAAGATACAATATCTTATCGATGAGAATACTATTGAGATGAACACACCCATAGAGGAAGCCAAACCATATAAAAATGACAATGAAAAGTTGAAAACCTTCAATAATCCATTTCCAAATCATGGTATAATAAAAATACAAATAATTTAGAGGTACATCATGCATACAATGTGCATCCTTCTGTTGATACATATGGCAATCCAGTAGATGAAATTATCAATACATTTATAGGCACATCAACAACACATTCTATGATAACCTTTGATGATAATGAAATTAGTGATGATGATTCAAAAAGACATGCACTCTTTATTTGAGCTTATATCAATAGATAACCCATGCATAATGTCATGATAGCAAGTTAAGTGAAAATGCATGTACAATGACACTTATTTATACTTTTGGTTATATAGAGAAGGATTTATGAGTTACATCAAAATTATTCAAAGTATTTGATGGACATACATAAAATACACTTGTGTATATAGTGTTAAATCTTTAGGTTGGTCTAGTAATAATGGCCACTCCATTTCTAGTCTTACCAAGAACATTGGTATTTAATATTTTATTAGGAAACCCTTGGATATATAAGATTTATGTAGTTATATCTATAGTACATCAATATCTTAAATACATACATTATAATCAAGTTGTCAAATTTCAAGGCGTTTGACATGAGTATCTGATAAATTTAATGGTATCTCCTCCTCCTCCCCCACCACTAACACAATTAGTTATAGCACTTATTCAATATAATAGCACAAAGATAGTTATGGAACCTATTCAAAATCATATTACTAAGACATTTATGACACCTATTTAAAAGCATAGTGAAAAATTAGTTGTAGCACCTATGTAGAATCTTTTGATAAAGTCAGTTCAAGGGAAAGTGGTACACCTTCCTAAACATCAAGCTTCATATCAAAGAGTTACTCAAAGTACAAAGAAATCTAAACCTTTTATAATGTGTCCTTAAGGAAATACCTCAAATGGTTCAACATTTTCCATAGTGAGCATAGGTAGTGCGACATTATCCTACTATACATTAGAATCCACTAAGTCATGCACCTTCTTGAGTTGCATATACTACAAATAATACTATGAGAACTGATAAAGATGATTAAATTAAAACACTTGATGTATTTTCAGATTCAAATTCATCTACATGTATAAATTTCACCGAAAGAAAATCACCCTCAAACTCTATGATACATGCACACACTATGGTCCTTCCATTGATAATATCATAGGCTAGTTTATTTTAAATATGTCAAAAAGACAAAAAATAAATAAAATTTTCAAAAATACCAAAAAAATCAAATATGTCAAAAATACAAAAACACTCAAAATATATTGAAAAAGAATAGAACCTGAGCATGACATGATTTTCTATTTTACTTCTTACATATGTTACTTATCACATACTTTGGTAGACATCATATAATATTTTATACACATGCATTTCACGAGGTATATGAGTGTGATGTAGAACATACATATCTACATGGAATATTTGGTGTTAGATTCCCTTTTATCCATTGGTCATGCCTATGTTAGGACATATTATTATAAATATTACATTATAATAGGTTATATCTATCTATGACCTCTTTACCATGTCATGCTACATATCTTACAAGTGTCTTGATAATTACTCATATCTTACATTTTCTACATGGATAGTCTACTTTGCTATGATATGGAATTTAATACTTTGGATGGATTAGACTATTTTTCACTTATTTTATGCTCCTTTGATGCTATTAATTTCTTGCATAATAGGCTAGGCATTGCTTGTGATGGGTGTCATTATCCCCTTCATTTAATCAACTTTATGTTCATGTCATATCTAACCAAGGCTATGTCTAAAGCTATATGCAATAAGAGAAATCGTAATGATTTAGTAATTGAGTGGGGGTATTTGTATATTTTTTTATTTATTTTTTTTTGGGGCGGGGGGGGGGGGGGGGGGGGGGGGGTTTAATGTCTTAAATATTTCTTGGTTAAAACCTTATTGGAATCAAACTATGCAAATCTACTAGAAATAAATACACATTGTAGAAATGAAATAGATTGTTGGAAATAAACACACGTTGTAAAGATAGAGAAAATGTTATGTATGACAAATGTACTAAGCTATCCTTTATCTCTCTATTCTTCAATAATTTTCTCTACCTTTTATATTCTATATCTCTATCTAAATTCCCAGGTCTGTATATATAGATGTTTTGATGGTTGTAACTATTTCATAGATACGATGGAACTGAATTGTGCCCAGAATAGATGCTGAATCAAGATGTGGCTGGATGTCCAGTTGTGTGATAAATGTCTTGATTCTACTAGTTTAGAAAATTAGGAATATGTTCTTGATTTAATGGAATCATTGATCTTGACAGATCACTAGTGATTTGAAATAGATCCTCATCAGTTTCATATCTAAGTCATAAAAGTTATGGAGCTTATCGGCAGGAGTACCAGAGCTAAATATAGAGTTCCAGAGCTATGTCCAAAAATGTGACAATTTGAAATAGTATGGTGGAGTTCTAGAACTAACTGTGATGGTTTTGAAATAGATTCTATAGGTTCTAGAACTAACTATGATGATTCTGGAACAAATTCTATAGGTTCTGAAATTAATCTGAATTGAGTCCAATGCTTTCAAAAACATGCAAACCACTTCATATTTGTTCTTTATCCTGATGATGACCTATTTTATTGCAAAACTATAATTTTCCAACACAATTTTTAGGAATTACAGGTCTTTTAAAGCATTAGAATCACAATAAAAAAAAGATGGATAATCACATCCTAACTCATCTCAGATCAAAATAAAAGTTACAAAATGCAATAAAACTTAATAGAAAGAGAGAGTAAGATGAGATCATTTATTATACATTTATTGGGCATATCTTGGCCTCATCATCTTACTTATTATGTGTGGCACTTGGCCCTTGTGTGCAAATTACTTGAACATCTCTATTTTATATTTGTTTGGTATGAGCAACATTTGAACATGTCCATTACTTGTGGTCCTTGGACCTATGTTGTGTATGAAATTGAACATGTCCTTTGTTTTCAACATTTTTAATGTCTTTTTTGGCCATCCCTTGGCCTTATTTATTGTGGGATATTCAAGTCCATTGTATGTGGCCCTTGGCCTTATTATATAACATTGTATGACATTGCATGATATTATGTGTTATGATTTTTAATCTTGATTAGTGGTGCCATGATACATATCATTCACTTTTACATCATTTTTTACTTAATATATGGTCGCTTTACTATGTATATATCTATACATAACACTTGTATGCCTCATATTCAATATGTTACATACATGCTTCAATGACAATTACATCACTACAATGACATATTATCCTCATAATGACATAATGTTACATGATTATATCTTTATCACATGGTATAGTTAATTATTATTTTTAGATGAGTGACTTGTAGGCTACATCCCTCATCTTAAAATGTGGGCATCATAGTGGGCTTGTCTTAGATATCCAAGCCTCCATGAATATAAAAAAAAATGGATTTGGGACAGAGTATAGGTTTAAAATTTTTTAAAATATAAGTTTTAAAGAATAAAAATAAATTTAAAAATTATATTCCATGATAGAGTATAGGTTTCAAAGATTTAAAATACATGTTTCAAATATCCAAAATAACACAAATCTGGATTTTATGACAAAATATAGTATTCAAATATTCAAAGTAATTCAAAAATAAAACACGAGAAAAATATTAGTGCATCAAATATATATTATGGGGCCATTTTACATGAATATGCACTCATTTTTAAAAGACTCAGGTATAAAATCATACACTTGAATGCATACGCATGGGCATATGTAAAATAGTTATAGGAATAAAGTTACAAGTTTCACATATAGTTACAATTGGGCATATAAATGAATGAAAATCTATATCATTTGTCACAAATTTAAGGGGAATGATACTTGTTCATGATAAAATTTCAAAAATCATAATACTTGTTCATGCACATTCCCAAAGTTCAAAGTTAAAATTTCAAAAATAAGATACTTATTCATGAACTTTTTTCAAAGTTTAAACGTTACAATTTTAAAGGCAAAATATTCATTTCAATTCAAATATATTGGCATTGATGTTATGATGGAGGCATGAATATTTTTCATTCTCTTTTGATCATGTAAATATAATAAAGATCATCTATAGCAGTTTAATTCAATCCTTTATAGGTAATGTACAATCTAGTCTAGTGACACTTAATGGCCTTTCTAACGAACCTATTGTAGTGGTTCTATCTTGATGGAAAAAATCTCAAACATTAGAGAGGAAATGATTGAATTTGTTCAATAAATCATAATTAATTATTCATATGAGAGTATTACATTTTTAAAAGTATCCTTGACCTCTTAAAAATAAGGAGGTATCCATTATATAAACCCTTATAATCTCTATCAATCCCTAAAATCACTCTCTTGACTTTATCTCTATGAATTTTTTCAACAACTCATTACATGTACACTAAAATACCAATATATTATCTCACACACACACTCATATCATTTATATTTTCATAACTATGACTAATGTCTCACACACAACACTATTAATAACTCACCACAATGTGAGTACTAACCCATATTTTCCTATCTCCCCCATTGGTCACATAGGTGAATACAACCCTGCCCCCCCCCATAAAAAGAACATTGGGTTTACCTAATAATGTGTCCTATTATAAGGAGATACATTTTTTAATTGGCACACCCAAAAAAATTAGACACACAAACTACATCTATATAACTTAAGTTATTATAGACTCTGACAATATGATACAAATAACACGAATATATTGATTGACATGAAATAGAATGACTAATGACACATTAATTATAAAGAAATGCATTGTTATCCTTATTTTGATTTTAATGAATTTGAATCTACATTTTTGGCATTAAAATTTATTATCAAGATCATCTAAAACAAAAAAATATGACATGTACAAATGTTTATTTAGATAGGGAATATTAATAACAATGTTATTACTATGTTTAAACCAATAATAACACACAACTAATTAAACCTAAATACTTAATAACACATATTCTAATAACCATATGATACTAAAAGAAACTATAAAATGTTTTAGTTTAAAAAATTAATACTTATAAACATAAATACAAAATCCTATCTCCTAAAATACATATCAAAACATTAAACACTTAAAATAGACTTTTAATCAAACCATTAATATAAATCTAGAACTTAAAAATGATGATTATCATCTACCAATATATGTTGCATTTTCAAATGACCCAATTAGCCTTGAAATTCTATTACTCCATTTTTTTCAATATGTGCATAAAAGCAGTACCCATTTCTAGCTTCAAAAACATAAAGAGAAATAGAGGTAAAATAATTTGAACAAAACCATGTGCCATGTAACATTAGATCATCTTAATCCTCATAAAATAAAATCACAATATGATTTATTGGAGGAATTCATGGGTGACCAAATCTTATTAAATTTTGTAGGTGATAACATGTAAAGCTTATTTCTTGGGCCTTTCTCAAGATTTCATGCTCAGGTTGTATAAAGATATAACCTTTTAAACTTTCTTCCCTATATTAACCATGCCAAGTGGTATTTTGATACAAAATGGTAGGTAAAACATGAGTTCAGGTTTGAAATGTATAATGAGGATACAATTAGAGTCAAAGTAATGTAAATATAGAGACCACCAGTAAAAATCCACTTGATCCTAAAAGTGGATGCAAGATCTGCATCCAACTAAATACAATTTTGATAGATCTAGCTAAGAGCATAGATTTTTATGGTGATAATGCAAGAAGACATAAAATGTAATTTATGCCACTTTATGACTCTACACGTATATGCTTTCATCTAACTGATCTTTCTCACCATCTTTGCACAAATCTTGCTTATATGATATGAGTTTTCTTTGTAAAAGATAATGGAGACTATTACATGTCAAAGTGGCTCACAATTAAGGATTGGGAATGAATAATCATGAATGCGTAAATATTTAAAACATTCAAATGAAATATGCAAAAGAGATAATTTATTGAAAAATTAAAATCAAACATGAGAAAATAAAATTCTTCATTAGCCAAATAGATTTTGGATAGGCACATTTATAGAGAAGCAAAATTCAACTCGAATTTAAAAAATAAGTTAAGCTATATTTTTCTAAATGACCTAATATAACACCTAATCAAGATAAACAACATGTGTATTAAAAACCATATGATGGTATACAAATATACACTATCACCCCCCTTAAGCATAGCTTAGGTGGGTATAATAATTAGGCCTTAACAACAAGGTTTGATGAGGTGCCCAAGTACATATAAAATCTCCCTAGAAGAATAAAGAGAAGTCCCCCCAAAATTAAAGAGAGATAAGGAACTAAAAATCCCCCTAGAGTACGATGTTGGAGATATGTGAAGCCAAAGAAGAGCCCACAAATGAAGATACTTTATCTCAGTGAAGGGTTTGGTGAATATATCAACAATTTTCTCTGTAGTCTAGTAGCAACATAGATCAATGACTTGCTCATGAATAAGATCTCAAATGAAATACATGTGAATCTCGATATGCTTGGTTCACTAAGGGAGGACCAAATTCTTACAACTTTGGATGGTGCTTTGATTGTCATATAAAATGATTGTTGGTCATCAAAATTGAATACCAAACTTAGTGAGAATCCCCTAAAGCCAAAGAGCCTTAGTGGCAACATTAAAAATTGCTTTATATTCTATCTTTGTAGAAGATAAATCAATAACATTATACTTCTTACTTGACCAACTAATTGATCTTGAACCAAGGGAAAAATTATATCCTAGAGTAGACTTGTAACTCTAAATGTTTCCAACCTAATCTAAATATGCATACCCAATCAGGGTAATGTCAATACATGATACATAGTGAATCCCAAAACTATGAGTACCCTTAATGTAGTAGAGAATCCACTTAGTTACTTTTCAGTGTAGCTCATTTGATTCCTGCATAAATATAGAGGCCATGCCTATTGCATATAAAATGTTAGGTTTAATGTTGTAATATAGATGAGACTTACAATAAGTTGTCGATACAAGGTAGCATCAACTAAAAGAGATTGATAATTAGCATCAAACTTCACACTAGATAGAAATGGATTTAAAGATAGCTTATAATCAACCATGTTAAATCATGAAAGAAAATAAAGAACATACTTGGATTGTGCAATAGTGATCCTAGAGTCAGATTGAGAAATTTCAATCCCAAGGAAGTAATGCAACAAGCCAAAGTTAGTCATTAAGAACATGTCAAATAAAGCAATGTTCACTACTATAATAGAGGATGGAGAACTGCCTGTGATCAAAAGGTCATTCACATAGAGAACCAAAATTAGAAGTGAGTCATCCTACCATAAAATATAGAACCTTATATTAGAATGGCATCTAGTGAACCCAAATGAAAGTAAAAAGGAGTCTGTTTTGACATACCAAGCCCAAGGGGCTTGTTTGAGGCCATATATATTTATAAAGTTTTTAAACTAAGAAAGAATTTTCTACAAAACCTTGGTTTCTCCATGCATATCTCCTCCTTGAGGTCAATGTGAATAAAATCACTATTCACATCCATATGATGAACATCCCAATGATGTGTTGTGGCAATGGTAAGATCTAGTTGGATTGAGTTCATTTTGGAAACTAGGGTAAAAGTATCAGTATATTTAATGTTAGGTACTTGAGAAAAACCTTTAGCAACATGATTTGAAATTTTCTACAGACCCATCTACAACATTTTTTTTTGATAGATCCATATACATTAAACAAGTTTTATTCCCCTAGGAAGAGGGAATAAATCCCAAGTGTAGTTCCTAATTGAGGAATTATACTCCTCTTCCATAGTAGTATCCCACTCAAAAATTATAAATTCCCCATGAAATGATTGTGGATGAAAAGTAGATACAATAATGCATTTAGGACATTTAGGAACTATGAACATGTATGCCTAGTGTATGATGGATCTTTAACCTCATGGCTAGCACTTTGTAGTGTCTAACTAGCCCAAAGAGGACCAAAAGTTGTATATTTGAGAGGAGATTCCTCATCCTCCAAAAGATGACTAGGAGAAGGAGGGGGTGAGTCCCCATCACTACTCTTTTCATCAAAACTAGAATAATCCACATCATTAAGAAGCTAATCAGATGGATTTGAATAGTTTTAATTATCATCAAATCCCAATGAGTCCAAGGAAGATGGAGAAGTTTCAAGTGTGTATTTTAGAGGACCCTCAAAAAAGTTAACACTTATCTCAATGAACAACTCATGAGTGGTGTGATAGAGAAGCCTATATCCCTTAACACACTCAAGATATACAATGAAGATGGAAACCTAACTCTTAGGTTCCTGTTATAGCCTAAATTTTCACCCTAGAGAAGTCAAGTAAACCTTTTCAAATTCAGGATAACATGGAACTATCTCTAGGCATAGATAAACTAATACAAGAGATAGATCTCTAGGTTTTAAAGGGATAACTCCCTTGATCTATATTTTAGTCTCACACTACACTAGGCTAATAACTATTGGGGGTGAAAAGGGAAGAAGGAAACATAAATCAACCTAAAATAATGAAGGTGATACACCAAAGATAAGTCCACAAAACAAACATGCATTTATACTAAGAAAGAACACTATCAAAATTGACCTTAACTCTATGTCCTTATAGGATAAGTGTTTCTCATAGAAGCAAATTGATATGCATATCCAGAGGTGGGTGAAAATAAGATCTGATACTAGACACTACTAGTCTCTCTCACACTTCAAGGCACACTAAACAAACACACACTTCATGAGACCTGTTAGAAGAAATATCACTCACACAAAACATGCAAGAGTATAATGGAAGCAAGGAGAACATATTCATCACTTGTCAACCACATAAACCACTTGACACACTTAGGAAAGAGATTTTAAAGAATGAATCAACTTCAAAAAACTTTATTCAAAGGAAAATTAGATGTCAAAACTAGAAGGGCTTCACCATTCCAATTATGGATCCATTACAAAGCCAAAAGGGCTTACATATATAGAGCATAAGAGAGGAGAGAGAAGAAGTGAAGTTTAAGATTCACAAGGCCAAGTGTCAAGACTTGGAAACTAGTAAAAATTCCATAGAATTAAGTGGAGAACAAGCTATGAAGGTCTTCTTGGACAAGTGTCCACCTAAAGCATGAAATATCCTCAAGTTGACATAGACACTCTTTATGTTCTTTGAAAATGCCTTCATGATGATGAGTAGCCTATTTGTATTAATTACCTTAGAAGGCCTTGACACATATGATCTGAATTATGAAGGTGGAGATATGATTTAGGGAAGTCATCTACACCTTCAACTGATAGCCTTATTTGTTACAATTGTTGTTCACTATTTATAATCACTCATTAGCTCTATAAGCTTCAATATTCACATTTGTCACTTAGGTAGCATATAGTTATTCAATTAATCTCATTGAATAGGTTTTATGAAACTCAATTAGACCTTATTTATCCTCTGGTCTATCAAATAGACCTCAATGAAACTCAGAAAACACTTTTCATTATCAACCTTGATAGTCACATTATCTTCTCACTCTACTTATTTAGACTTCCTGCAATGAATGGATTAGTAGAGGGATTTTCATGCATAAAAAAATTAATCACTGAGTTTGAGGAATTAGGATAATTATCTAAACACCTCCCTTAATGATCTTCATTCATCAATATCCTTTTGCACCTGTGAAACACCTTAAAACCTATAGAAAAACTAGAATTAGGTTTGTTCGTACAAATGACACTAAAGATCAATTGGGTATCAAGGAGACTAGGAGAGTTATAAACTATCCAAATCACTTTCAAATCCAAAATAAAACTTCTAGATGCATCTCCAATGATCTTTTATCCATCAAGTTTAAATAAGGGGTTTATGATGGTTTTGAGTCACATAACTTCTAATCAATGATTCATAAAATATATATGCTTAACTTCTTAAAAAATTCCATTGAGACTAAGTTTAGGACCCTATTAAACTATTCATATCTACTTGAGACACCATTCATCTCATCCGTATAGATATGAGAAAATTAATGTGGCTCTCGAGCTCCTTCTAGGCATTTTGGGTAGGCTTGAGATAGATTTAGGCCAAAAATACCAATTATGTGATGTTCTTTGAAAACCAATGTTTCAAAATAGTATTACACTCTCCCCTTAAGGATCTCAAAGTTTTTTGGAAGGTCACATGATCTTATGAATGGTGTTAGGCACCTTGAGGTCTCATGTTCAATTTTAGGCCTAATAGGCCTAGACTGTGTTATTGGGCATGTGGTCACTTGTGGAGGTTTATAGTGACTATAGATGTTCATAGACCCTTATTAGTTCTAATTAAAACATATTCATCATCCCATAGTCACTCAATATTGTGCCATTCATTCCTTTCCCATCAATGTATCATGGTCTATAGGTTGGACTGCCTTTGGAGTGCCCTTTGTTTGAGACAAAACACAAGGCACTTCCCCTATTAATCTTATCAAAATGAGACAAAAGAGGATTATATTAGGTAATGAGTACATTATGAACCAAATTTTAATTCTTTATCACACTCATAGAGTCTTCAAAATCTTTGATTCCCATAACTAGCTTTTATGACTTGACTGTGCAAGGTTTTGGACTGGGTGTAGGTTAAGGTTAGAAACATGTTTGATCAACCTCCTTCTTGCTTCTTTGAATCTAGGAATCTCAATTAAATATGATATGATCACTATGGAAGTGATTGTTACATGTTAATTCACTTTAAACTTATGTCAATTTTCTAAATTGTACCCCTCCATTACTTGAACCAGTCTACTGATTGTGTTAATTGTGTCACCTATAGGTGGCAACTAGGGAGTTCAATGGATTCATGATTATACATTACTTAAGAACTATGTTTCCAATTTTATATTCTCCTAAAGTCAATTGTATCATATTACACTTTAATATAGTCACTTTGTCTTGAGATCATGCAACCATTGTGTCAGTATTGAATTAAAAGTTCATTTTGGTTTCAAGTGTATTGTTGTTCACTGAGTATGTTCAGTATAAACTTGATTGAGTTGGAGGTCCACTTATTATCCATTTTACTTGATCCACTAATCACATTCTTATGTCAAGACAATACTCTTAGGCACAAGCTTTTATCATGAATAACTAGACTTACACAGACCTCAAATTCTTCACCAACAGATGTTACATTATATGTAGTAGAGACCTTTAGAGAGATTAAGGTAAATAGTCTCAATTGCAAATTCTCAACTTAACTAACTATAGTGTTTCTTGAAATGGTCTTGAATGTGCTTGACTATTTTTAAGGATTCAAAACTTCAAGCCAATCTTAAAATCTTTTCAAAGGCTCTATTTTGGAGTCTAATTTCCTTGTCAACTTATTGTCTAAGCACTCTTACATAGTCATATAGGTGATTATTTTAGGGTTACTTGATTCTGCTTATGTCTTAGACCTTTCACTCCATCAATGCTAATTTTGAGACTAAACCTTCAAAGTATAAATTGATCACCATGACATGAAATATTGAAAACAACATATCACCTTTGATCTAAATCCACCCATAAGAAGATAAGCTCTGAAACTATGAAAATAATGCTTCCTAAACCAATAGTGCTCATTTGTAGCACAATAAGGGTGATATCGCCTATGCCTTCACATCCACTCATGAAAAATAGTTTTAAAACCACTTGAAGATGAATAACATGCTCTACCAACCTACATACATTATTCTATTCACATAGATCAATGCAAATAGATGAGAAAATCGAAGCCATTGGGGTTATACAAATAGTTTCAAGATACTAATAGTCTTAGTGTTTTTTCATGAAGTATGGATAATCAAACTTAGAAACATGATCATGAAATTATATTAAACATATACTAATTTCATCCACCAAGTACATTCCCTTTGACTTTAGTTACTTTGTCCGTACTAATTAGAAATCATTTGACCTTGTTGACCTGCCAAAGAGGGTGATGAGAGAGATGAACCAATTTTCACCATTTTTGGAACTATCAAAGCCACCTAAGCTTTGAGATGAGATTTGGGGATCTAAATGGACACTCCTAAAATATTCATACATGTAAAAACTATTATGCAGCCTTTACAACAAATGAAACTACCTTTCTTTTAAGATAAACTCCTTCTTTGTACATTGAACCTATAATTTATCAGTTTTAAAATATTTTATCTAACCATTTTTGACATGTGGGATGTTATATTAAACTTTGAAACATATATACTCTTGTGAAAATTGTAAAATTTCATTAAATGACCCAAAAGATGGCCTAAGATGGCATAAGACCAATCTAGACAAACATGACCAATGTAAAACATTATGACTTCACTAATGACTATGTGACCATTTTATGAGTTATAAAGACCCTATATAAAGTTTACATATATAAGGGTTGACCTAATTTGCACTAGGGTCAAATTTGGTCAACAAATCCATTGCCTTACATTTATTCTTAGGAAAGTTGGCCATAACATGATATTCAAACACTCAAAAGTTTTAAACTATGGGTTTATGATCACTCCTTTATTTAAATAGAGTGACCCCTTTCAAATTATTTATAAAGAACCTAGTTATAGATATAATAAGCATTGTTTATGGCCTTGGCCCAATATTTAGGTGTAAGAGATTTGGAGTGTAACATAAAGTTTGTCATTTCCTTTAAGGATATATTCTTGTATTTTGCAACATCATTTTATTGAGGACTATACATTGTATTTAAATCCCCTCTAAAGTGTAGAATTGCTCAAAACTATGGTTGATATACCACCATTATCCATGCACAAAATATTGATGGATTTACTTGATTTTTTTTTAACAAGGGCCTTGAAGACCTGAATGTGATCAAATACATCTGACTTTTGCTTAATAAAATACACCTATGTATACCTTAAAAAACCATCAATGAATAATATATCTAGTCATGCTAAATGAAAGATATGGAAAAGGACTACAAATATCACTGTGGACTAGCTCCAAAATTTGTGTAGCTCTCCATTATTTTACTTTTTTATACTTATCTTCAAGGTGCTTACCAAGTATGTAACCCTGGAAAACACCATCATGAAAATGAACATGAGGCAACCCTAAAACCATGTCATGATGATTGAGTTTCTCTATGTAGTGATAGTTAATATGGCTAAATCTCTCATGCCATAATTTACTAACCCCCTTTGTATGAGTGAGTAGATTAATAGAGGGTTGGTCATGACCAAAATTTGGGAAAGTGTACAACTATCACTAGTGTTCTGCTTTCCCAACTATTAATATAGAATTAATTTATAATTCCCTAATAACCACATAGTTAGGTGTGAAATCAACTCTCTTTCCTATACTAATGTGAGTTATCTAATAAATGATAGGAGATTAGTTAAAAATGAGGATACATATAACATCCTTAAATGTCCCATCTCTCACTTCAATAGACCCTCTACCACTAAATTTTGTAAAAGTGTCATCACATAACAAAATGGAAGGCATATAAAAGGGCTCGAAGGATGAGAAAATATCATGTGATGAAGATATATGGTATGAATCACTAGAATCAATCACCCATGTGGAAGGCTAGGATATAAATATAATAAATTTTTTTCCCTTAATACTATCTTTTACCTTAGAAGACTCCTACACTGATGAACTTTGTTTGACTAAATCAGGGAGACTGATGTTTTTCTCAAGCATCTTTACTAGTTGGTCAATTTATTTCTTCATATATTTGGTTTCTTCGTGCCCATTTTTCTTATAATAGGCACATGTGAGCCTCTCTTTCTTGGTTTTCCCACCTGAAGAAGAGGTCTCAATTGATAGTTTGGTCTTAGCATCAGTTTGTTGACCATTTCTTTGTTCTTGGTCCTTTTTGTTTTATTTATTCTCCTTACGATTGAAAGCCCTTTATTTTTGATGACTCATAATTAAGGCATGTGATTTAGAGGACTTCATTATACCCATATGAATAAGCTTATTTTGATATTGAGTCAAATTAGTAGCAAAATAATCCAAGGATAACATGTTCCATGTAGCTCCAAAGGCACAATTGGTGGCATGGAAGGTAGTAATGAAAATAGAATAGTCAAAATCCAATTTTACAAGGATTGAAAGAATCAATTGTTCATCCTTTTTTTCTAAGCCACATAATTTTAACTGTAATTGATTGATTTTAATTTGGTGAAGAAAATATGTAGTGTGTCAAAGTTTCTAGACTCAAATTGATGAGTTCATTCTCTGGTTCATGACCCCTCATTACATCCTACTTCTTGAAGAGTTTTTCTAGTATGGTCCAAACATCAGTAAGAGTAGTTTCAAATTTAATGTGAAAGAGTAAGTCGAGAGACATTAAAATTCATAATATATTTTAGGATTCATCACATATATTAAACCACTTCACCTTCTTTGCATCAGGTGTTGGTTTTGTTTCGATACTCATAATGATCTAGTGTAAACCTTTACTCTTAAAGAGGATTTCTACCTTGGTTTTCCACTCAAGTTAGTTGAATGGTGTAAGAAGTGGAACTAGATTCTAATCCATGATGTAGAAATGAGGTATGTTTAGAAATAATAGTGAGAAAGATATGAAAATTTAACCCTCATGAAATTATATAGGCTCAATATTACAAGGCCTAATAATAACACCAATGCTTGGAGCTCAAAAAACTCACACTTCCAAAGAAAATATTCCTAGAAAAGGAGCCATCTACTAAAAAATATGTGAGTTTGAAGTTATCTTCCATCTTATAAAAAACATTTTGGGTTTGAAAAATACTTTGATCATATTTTAATGAAAAATTTTATACCTCTTTGGTTGGTTATAACCAAGGTCTAAAATCCTATATGACCAAGTGTTAAGCCCTAAGATAAGTGCCCCTTGATGATTTCACTTTACACTTTGATATGAGTGGGGAGTGATGTCACTCCTATTGACTAATTTGATTGCAAGTCAAATTATCTCAACCCCTATATAGTTCAAATTTGTCATAGAGTCTCCTAGGTTAAAAAGTGGTCCTTTAGTCTTTTATGAAGTCAAATATATGTTTTATCATTGTCATTTTTGTCTAAGTTGGCCTTATGTCATCTAAGGCCACCTTTTGATTCATTAAATGAACTTGTATGATTTTAAATGAAAAAAAAGGTGTGAAGATGAAATTGAATGTACCACATGTTAGTAATAGTCAGATTAATTGTTGTGAAATTGATAAATTATAGGTTTAACATCCATCCAGGAAGATCAGCAAATTTTAGGTAGTTGTACAGCCTGTATAATAGTTATGGCACATTATAAGGCTTTACGAAGGTCCACTAAGATCCTAATCTTTCAATTTCATGTTTGGTATATTTAACAAACCTAAAATTGAGCAAAACCAATTCTCCTCTCTTATCACTCTCTTGGACAAGTCAAAGAGGTTAACTAGTTTTCATTTGGTACAGATAGGAGGAGATGAGTTCAAGTGAGCAAACTTGGTGGGTGAAATTATCCCTTGTTTACTCCATCTTCATGGACATAGTTAAAATTTTGGTGATCTGTGCTTCATGAACCATTACTAAGAGTGTTGGTGACTCTAAACTGCCTACATATCCCCAATAGCTTCAATTTTCTTATCCGATGGCATTGGTTTGTGTAAATTAGGTTTTGTACATGGAATTTTAGGAAAATTTACTCCTTTTAATGTTGTATTCAACTTAGATGGAACATGTGAAGGTGAATAGGTTAGCAAAACTATCTGATTTTTCTAGTAGAAGACGTAATTAAAGTCTGAAGAATAGTGTTGTTGAGTTATAGAGTTTCACACTCATGTAAATGATTATATGACAAGGATATAATGTTTGTTATTAACCTTTGAGATTATTTTTTATCATATTCTTCATAGAAGTATTGGTCTCAATACTGTCACTAATGATATGCAAAGACTAACACTTGATACAGTCAAGAAACCTTAATAAAGACACTTATAGGTTTCATGTTCAAGCCTGAAAGAGGGATCAAAACATGAAAGAAATAATAATGATGTTTGAAATTCTTGATCCTAACTAAGACATAAAACAAGTCTATATACCCAATGGAAAGGTTAATATGATGATGACAAGGCTCTAAATTAGCACACAATCCTATATCTAATAACACGTACAGACAATGTCAACAATGGTCTGAAGCCAATACAAAAGAGGTAGAGTAGTGTTGAATGGGAGGTGTTTACACTCAATTGAGACTTTTAATTAGGTCTGATATCATTGAGAGTATCATTGTGATAATGATGAAGCCATTATATGAATATAGACCTATAACCATGTCTATGGGTTGATAAAGTTGAAATTGATAAGTTTTACCTTAGCTTCTCTGAATGAAGATTTTTTCCATACCCATTGTCATCTTATGATAAAGAATTTGAGGTATATCTGAGTATAAATGCCTTCTTTCCTATATCTCAAGCCTATAGGTTACATTTGAACATGATAAGGTGGTTTATAGATCAAGATAAAATGATATTTTAGTGGTTTCTAATCAGATAGGTTTTGACCTAAAACACTTAGTAAAACACAGTGGTAAGATGACTAAAATCAACACCACATACAGTGACCTATAGTAGTGAGTGATACTATGGTCTCTAAAATTGAGATGAGATCATTTAAGTATGGAATGGTATGAGTGACCTTAATAAGGATCAAGGAAGGTGAATTCTAGCATTATGACATACACCATCACTTACAAGAGTTCTTGTTTCTCCTAAAATTTCCACCTATAATTTGACTGAGTTTGTAGACTAGCCTAAGCTAGTGGAGAGAGATAATTTAAAAGGTTAGAAAATGTATTATGTGGGTGAACACATTGAAACAATCCTCACACTTTTCCAACACATCTTCATGTGATCTAATATGCAAGGAGATAGATTAGAGATTGAGTTTCAAACTTCAACCTACAATTAGTTTAAAGTCTATGCACATTCATCATTCTTATAAGCCTATCTTGAAGAATTTGAAGTTTAAATAGGTATTGGATCATGACCAAGATTTTTAAATTTTTATAGAATATCATCATGACCTATCTCAAGCTCTTATGGCCTTATTTTGGCTAGGAAAATAGGGGAATTTCCCTTTATTTTATCTCAGATAGAGGGCACTCCCTGTCAAGAAAAAACTACAAGTAGAGAATGTTAAGCATGGGATATAAGGAGGGGTGAATCAATATATCATATAAATTATAAAATTTTACTTAATCAAATTACACTTAACCATTCATTAAATATATGCAATAAAACTAAAATAATAATCACCACACAAGAGAGAGAGAGAGAGAGAGAGAGACACTAGATTTTTATGTGGAAACCCAATGTGGGAAAAATCATAGAGAATAATCTCAAGTATATGAATGAGCACCAACTCAAACTACAATATTCTCAAGCACCAACTTGCAGGAGCACCAACCCCTTTGTTGAGAACCAACACAACAACTATTCATGAGCACCAACCCACAGGAACACCCCTATTGTGCATACCACACAACTATCTCTCAATGTTGCTTTCTCAACAAATGGTATCACATTAAAATATCTCTTTATTTTCTCTCCTTTGTTCTTGTAAGCTAGATATGATAATTACAAACTATGATCTCTTCCACATATTACAAATGGCTTCCCAAGCCTTTATTTATAGCTTACCAAATGAACTTTGGCATTCACCCTTTGTGAACTTTCAATCTTCATGGAAAATGGTGCCAAACTTGCAAGACCTTTTGAATTATTTCATTTGAAAAGTCACATGGTGACCCTTCATAATAAAATTCATCCTTTCCCCTTGTTCTTATCTTGGTGACTTTTCATATTCCTGAAAGTGTCCCTTCATAAGAAATTGTGCCCTTCCTATTTTGTCTTCACTTGGTGACTCTTGGAATTCTTCAAGATGACTCTTCATGGAAAAATGCATCTCATATCTCTTTTGTCTTTACCCTATGAATCTTTTACTTCTTCATCGACCCTCTTTTGCCTTTATGTAAACAAAAATATATTCATTAATATTAAATAAATATTGACACACATTAGCCAAGATATGAACATTAAAAACACCATTAAATGATATGGAACCTTTGTCACCAATAATGTTATACCTTTGACATCAATGAAAATATTTCCAAAAATATCCCCCTTTGTCATTGATGGCAACCTCAAATTGAAACTACCACATCCTAAAACCTATATTGCACATGCCAACCTGCACATACTACCATATAAAAAACATATAGTAACTCACCCTTACTGTAGCATCGTATACCTATTCTTGTACCTATTTTTTCACCTATTACTTGTACCTATTCCTATACCTATTTATATTCTTCTCCCCCTTTGACATCAATTGAAAAGGGCCTATCCTAGAGCTAACACTTATCTCCCCCTCAACTGATACTGATCCTCAATGGCAGGAAGTAAAATAAATTACTCCCAAATTTTCTTGTAGATACTCGAAGGTGTCTTTTGGTAGTTCCTTTGTAAAAATATATACAATTTATTCTATAGTACTAATATATTCCATCTTAACCTACTAATCTACAACTTACTCTCTCAAGAAGTGATATCTGATAGGAGTATGTTTTGTTCTTGAATGCATCAATGGATTCTTAAAAATATTAATAGCACTTGTGTTGTCACAAAAAATAGAAATAGGTTCATCATATTTTACCTTGATATCTTCTAAATTTTTCCTCATCTAAAGCACTTGATTACAACATAATACCATTTTAATATATTTTACTTCAGCTATAGAAATTGATAAGGAATTATGCTTTTTGCTTAGCCATGATACTAATCTATAACTAAGGAAGAAAGATCCTCCACTTGTACTCTTTTTTTCATCCAAGAAACCTGCCCAATCTGAATCTGTATAAGAAACCAAAGTGAAATCTCCACCTATGGGATACCAAAATCTATAATCTAATGTCCCATTGACATATCTAAATATTCTCTTCACCAACTAAACATGATTTTCCTTCAAGGTTGTCTGATATCTTGTAACCATGCATAATGCATGCATGATGTCTGGCCTTGATGCTATCAAATATAAAAGACTACTAATCATAGATCTATACAAAGATTGATCTGTAATAGATGAATATTCATCTTTATTCACCTTGTTCCTTATACCCATTGGTGTGCCAACTGGTGCACAATCCTCAAAACCATTTTTTTTCAATATTTCCTTGGCATATTTACTTTGAGATATGAAAATTCATTTATTTGACTAAAATATTTGAAACCGTAAGAAAAATCACAATTCTCTAAGCATATATATCTCACTTTTTTTTGCATATTATCAAAAAACTATTTGTCATCTTTTCAATTTTTCCTCCAAATATTATGTCATCAACATATACCACAACAATCCACTAATGTTCACCTTCTATTTTGTTGTAGAGATTACTGTAAACAAAACCTCTCTTGAAACCTTGATTTTGTAGATACTTATCAAGTATTGCATACCAAGCTCTAAGAGATTGTTTCAATCCATATAATGTTTTCTTCAATCTGCATACATGGTTACTATCATTTGAGAGAATAAATCCCTCGGGCTATTTAATGTAGACCTCATCTTCTAGATTCCCATTTAGGAATGTAGATTTGACATCCATCTAAAACACTTTGAAATTTTTAAACACTACATATGCAAGAAACATTCTAAGAGCCTCTAGTCTTTCCACTAGTGCAAAATTTTCTTCAAAATCTATACCCTCAATCTGAGCATATCCTTTACATACTAACCTTGGTTTATTCTTGGTAACTTCACCATCGTCATTCACCTTATTTATGTATACCCATTTTGTTCCTACCACATTTTAATCTTTTAGTGTAGGCTCTAATTCCTAAGTATCATTATTTTATATCTAATTTAATTCTTCATCCATTACTTTAACGCAAACCTCATCATGTCTAGCTTTAAAAAAATATCTAGGCTGAATTTTGAATAACAAAGAAAAATTTACTTGCTCAAATTCACTTACCATCATCCTTTTTGTGTGAAATCCTTCATTTATGTTTATAATGATGTCACTCTTTTTATGATTTATCTTAACATATTTGTATGGGTTCTTGGTGTCCTTTTTCTTTTCCTTCTCATCTTCATCTAACTCTTTAAAAAAAAATTCTTCAATGATTTCAAGAGTGTCTACTAGATCACTGGCTCTTTGTGCTACATCTTCATCTATCCTAACACTTGCATTTTCAACAATCTTCTTGATTTTTTTTATAATATTTATAAGCTTTACTTTTACTATAATATCCAAGAAATATACCTTTATCTATTCTAGATTCAAACTTACCCAATTTTTCATTAGTTCTCTTTATGAAGCATCTACTGCCAAAAACTCTGAAGTAATCAACTATAGCTGGTTTGTCTTTCCATAGCTCATAGGGAGTCTTGTCACTATTGACTCTCAATAATGCTCTATTATAAATATGCACTATTGTACCAACTACCTCTCTCTAATATTTATTTGGTATTTTGGATTCATTTAGCATTGTCCTCGCCATCCCCTGAACTATTCTATTTTTTACTCAACTACTCCATTTTGTTGTGGAGTTCTAGCTACTGAATAATGTATCTTTATCCCATGGTATTCACAATACTCAATAAACTCATCTAACATGAATTCTCCTCCTTGATATTTAGTACTTTGAGTTGTCATGGGTCCACATAAATCAGTGTTAACAAGCTCTAACATCTGAGTGGTCATGTATTCTATTGTTTTGAACCATATTTTGACCTACTTCCCATGTTGACATGGTTCACAAAGTGTGTTAGAGGGATTTTTAATCTTTGAAAGATCTCTAACTACTTACTTCTTTCTGATGTTGATAATATTGCTAAAATTTATGTGTCCTATTCTCCTATGTCATAGCTAACTTTCCTCAACTTGACTTAAACAAAATTTTTAACCTTTGATATCTGATAATATATTCAAATTGTTTCCTATTCTTTGAACATCTATAATCAACACATCTAAATATTTTCTCTTGATTTCACAACCTTCTATGTAAAACTTAATTATGTGTTCCTAGTCACATATTTGACTTACACTCAAAATATTATGCTTAAGAACTTCTACATATAGAACATTTTTAGTCTTAGTTCTACCATTATCCAAACTTAGTGTACCTTTTCTAGCAATTCTAGTAGTAATATTGTCTTCAAATTTCACTATGACACCATTGATCTTCTTTAAGGTTATGAACTTATTCTTGTCTCCTATCATGTGCCTTGAACATCCACTATCAATGAACAATGGCTTTTCTTCATTTATTATATGCAAAGTTGTCTATACCAACATAGACTTTTCAAGTTGTTTCTTCTACCATGAACCTATCTAAACTTTCTTCTTGATGAATGGATCCTTGAAACTCTGGTCTTTTTTGACTAACTCGAATATGCTTCTATAGTACTGGGCTATGTGTCCAAAGTTATTCCACTTGTAACATATTATGGCTTCTTCATTAAAGCATGATAGAGGAGCAAAAGAGTTGTGGTTTCTTTTTGACTCTGCATGAGTTTCCTTCACCTTGTTTCTAAACTTGTTAGCCCTTTTCTGACATTCTATTTTCTTACAACCATATCTATTACAATAAAAATAGTAACCATAAAAATAGAACTTATTTATGTATCTCTGACTTGATTTCATTTTATAGCTTTGTTCCTTCTAGCCTTCTTTGTTTGAGATGTCCTCTATATTCTTAATTTCTTCCTTTTTCATGTCCTCTTTTGTAAGAGATTTAGCATAGCTCTTTCCTTTTTTTTAGTTAACCTTGTCTATGAAAGTAGTGGCCTGCACTTTCTCTTTTTCAAATCTGATACCTATCTTATCTGACATTGATCTTTAACTTTATAATATCTTATTAAACATTTAGTGATATTCTCAAATTTTAAATCATTGGCTGCTCTATCATTGACTTCTTTATTTGTTTTCTCAATATCTACTTTTAAAGAGGTAATTTCAATAACATACCTTTCACATTATTCACTTACTTTTTGTTAACTGAGTTGTTATATTTTCTTCAGTCTTTTTGGCTTTTTCAATGCATGCTTGTAGATCTTCAATCATTTCTTTTGATTCCTTTTCATTTTTATCAATTTGGTGCTTCAATCTATGATTCTTCTTATCAAGAGATTATAATTCTTCTAAATTACAAATGAGTTCTCCTAGATTTAGTTTAGCTTCATCTTTTTCTTCTTTTTTATCATCTATACTTTTGCTTGTGGAGGCATATTTATGTATGGTCATGAATAGAATCTCTTCTTCATCTAAATCATTAACTCCACTATCTTTGACCAAACTAGGATCTCTAGAGTATAAACTCTTCTTCTCTAATCCCTTCTTGAATTTGCCTTTGAAATTCTTTTTTTATGTAGACCTTCCTTTTTCATTATCATAATTACTCTTATGTGGGCACTTAGCTGCAAAATGTCCAATCTTCCCATAATTAAAACATTTAAAAGGTAATTTTCTTTGATATTTACCTGTGATAGTTTTTGGATTGCAGATGAATAGAGACCCATTGTTATCTTCATCATTGCTAGAGCTATCATTTGATTCTTGAATCTTAGACTTGTCTTTATTTGATATCTTGAAAGCATCTTCCGTCTTTGAGGGTGTCTCTTATTCGGTCTACATCTCATATGTTGTAAGAGTACCATATAGTTCATCCATATTTAGCTTGGCTAGATCCTTCATCTCCTCGATTACCAAAACCTTTACTTCATATCTCATTGGTAGAGATCTCAAAACATTTTGTACCACAACTAATTCTTATAAATTTTCTCCAAAGCCTTGAATATCATTAACTATTTGATCAACCTGCAAAAGATAACTTGTTATAATTTCTTCCTCTTCCATTTTCAAACTCTCAAACTTTATTCTAAAAGTATATAGCTTAGCTTGTTGAACCTTTCCATCACCTTTGTAAATATTTTCAAGCTTTACCCAAGTCTCATGAGCCAACTTGTATTTTATAACTTTAACAAATTTTGATTCACATAAACCACATAAAATATCATTTAAAGCTTTATCATTATTTACACTTTACTTCTTTTATGTTGGAGTAGTCACATGTGTTTGTGGCTCTTCATATTCCTCCACAACTGCTTGTCAAATGTTAAATCCAAGAGACATCAAATAAGTCCTCATCCTTATACTCCAAAAAGCATAATTTATCCCATCAAACAAAGGTGCCTTATTTGTAGAAAAACCTTTATGTGATCCAACCATCATGCTTTCCCCAATCTACCTTCAAGTTGTAAAAGTCTTTTCAAAGGAACTTGCTCTGATACCAATTGTTAAGAATGAGATATACTGAGAGTGGGGGTAAATCAGTATATCATATATCTTATAAACTTTTAATTAATCAAATTACATTTAACCATTCATTAAATATATTCAATAAAACTAAAACAATAATCACCACACAAGAGAGAGAAACACCAATTTTTTACGTGGAAACCCAATGTGAGAAAAACCATGAAGAACAATCTCAAGTATATGAATATGCACCAACTCAAACTATGATATTTTAAAGCACCAACTTGAAAGAACACCAACTCATTTGTTGAGTACCAACACAAAAAATATTCATGAGCACTAACCCCTCTGCTGAGCACCAACATAACAAATATTTATGAGCACCAACCCCTATTGTGTATAACACACAACTATCTCTCAATGTTGCTTTCTCAAAAAATGATAGCACATTATAATATCTCTTTCTTTTCTCTTCTTTGCTCTTCTAAGCTAGATATGACAATTACAAACCATGCTCTCTTCCACATATTACAAATGGCTTCCCAAGACTTTATTCATAGCTTACCAAATGAACTTTGGCATTCACCCTTTGTGACCCTTCAATCCTTATGGAAAATGGTGCCAAACTTACATGACTCTTCAAATTCTTTCATTTGAAAATTCACATGGTGACCCTTCATAAGCAAATGCATCCTTTCCCATTTTATCTTTATATTAGTGAATTTTCATATTCCTCAAAGTATCCCTTCATGAGAAATTGTGCCCTTCCTATTTTGTATTCACTTGGTGACTCTTGGAATTCCTCAAGATGACTCTTCATGGGAAAATACATCCCATATTTCTTTTATCTTTACCCCATGACTCTTTGACTTCTTCATAGGCCCTCTTTTGACTTTATTCAACCAAAAATATATTTATTAATATTAAATAAATATTAACACACATTAGCTAAAATATGAACATTAAAAACACCATTAAATACTATGGAGCCTTTGTCACCAATAATGCTAGACATTTGACATCAATGAAAATAATTATAATAGAGCACATGAATGATGAAGGACATAGCTTTGGATGATGGTTGTACATTGCATAGATTTTTTTTGAAGGTGAATAGAGATGGATAAGGCCTATAATCACCATGAATATTCAGAGGTGGTCATGGGTATAGATACATAGTCCAGGCCTAAACCTCCAAAGTGCCTAGTTCCACTCCCATGACCATATAACCTTCCTAAGACATTTGATGAAATTCATGGGAGAATGAAGGCTGGATTAAAACCATTAGTTTATATAGAACAACACAAAACTGGTCATTTTGACCTAAACTCGCTTCAAGGGTGTCCAAAATGCATTCAAAAGCTTGAGAAGCTATGTTAACTTTCTCATATCTATATAGACCAACTGCATGGTGACTCAAGGAGCTAGGAATATTTGAAGGGGGTCATATAGCTTAACTTTGTGGAAGTGGTTCATGGCTTGGATGTCTAACCTTTATGAATCAATGCTAAGAAGTAAAATGACCTAAAATCCTCTCAAAACCCTTACTTAAACCTAATGGAGAAAATATGAAAAGAGATGCATATAAGAGGGAAAATTTTCCATGAAAGTGTTGTGAACCTATTTATAAATTACCCAACCTCCATGACATCCATTTTATTCATACTATCACTTGTACGGATAGACCAAAATCTAAGTTTCTTGGAGGTTTTGATGTGTTTTATATGTATAAAGGAGATTTGGTGGATGAAAGCCATTGAGGGAGGTATACAGGGAATTTTTATAATTCCATATACTCATCTCTCAACCAAGTGAAGCATATAAACTCCTCTTCTAATATTTTCATTGTAGGTAGTCTTAGACAGATAGTGAAAAGACAAGTAACTACCTAGTGAGAAGATGCGAGGTCTAATATTGGATATTTTTGAGGTCTAATTAAATATGTCTTAATACCTCTTTCATGGATTTAATTGAGAAATTACCAATCACCTTGATGATAAATGTGAATATTGAAGCCAAGAGGGCTAATAAGTGACTGCAGATAGTGAACACAAGTGTCAAGAGGAAGGCTATTAGTTAGAGGGGTATATTACTATGTTCCTTTCATGCATTCTCATGTATAATGTTTGGTTACTTTCTATCTAATTTAAATCAAATATTTTATTTCTATTTATGAAACATTGGTTGTTCTTAATTCCTAAATAACATAGGATAATTGATGCTTACTAGGTTCTTGTAATCAAAACTTCTATATGAATTCAATACATTATTCTACACACATAGAGTATATCATAGCTATCCTCATCCTCAGCATGTTCTGATGCTTCAAGAACCTCTGCTAATAATGGTGTGGTGAGCATGAAACACTCCTTCTAGAGGAAATTATGCTAAGATGGTTAATAGGGTAGAGATATATTGAGACATGGTTAGACCAAAGGATATATAATTTTTCAAAAGAAGAATCACAACGGACTGGTCTTACCATATAAGAATTCATTTGAGAGCATATTTATGGAGAAATTTATGAAATTTTTTGGTGTGAGTTACCTAAATTTATAGTTAACTAGTTAGCCCAGTTATAATATTATTGATTCAACCCAAGAATAGAAGAAACCATAATTTGCACTGAAGAAAAGATAGACCAGTTGTAAAAATTAGAAACTAACTGGACAAGAGCAATAGATCATTAGGTTGTCACTTTAGTAGATGGATATATAACTAAGTTTATAGTACAAGAATACATATATTTTGAAGTTTCTAAGGACTTTTTCATCAGATAAATTCATAGGAAAGTTTTACAGTGACTACCTATCTGGATGAAGATGTTGGTTGTGGATAAGGCCATAGTACCTACTCTAGCCAATATGGAGTAATCACTTTAGGTGTATGGGTGTGTGTACAACATGTTAGTGAATGATGATTAGATGAGTAGATAAGGCTTTAACTTGAATCTATAATGGAGAGACGAGGGAAGAAAAGTTTGGATTTAGAATATGAGCTACAATAATAGAATAGATGGAGTAAATAGAAGAATACATAGGTAGTTATGAGTAGAGTTAAGAGTGGTAGTAAAATAGATGATAAATGAGTAGGAAGATGTGATTAGAAAGATGAAAGAGATGAAGGATGAAGGATGAAGAAAGACAAGATGAATTTTGGTAGAATGAAATAAGTGATGAAGAATGAGAGGAAGAAGATATGTTCAAAGAATAATGTGAGAATAGTGTAGAAGTAGAACAATTAGATGATAGATTTAGTGCATAGCTATAAGAGTGGGTATTATCAAAATAAGGACATGAATTATTAAGCAAAGAAGTAGAACAAAGTTGCATAGTAATCATAGATTCAAGCTTATAAGAAGTCATAGGAAATAATCATTCACTAGAAGAGCACACATCCCTATAGTCCAATTTCTTATATTCCAGTAGAAGTTTTCAACCAGGTGGATAGGAAGATAATAGTTTGGAAGGTAAATTTTCATAACAATTGCATCATTGGGGTACTAAAATTAAAACAAAATTAATTCATAAGGTGTTGAAGGTCATAGGGTTTGTTGAAACCAAGCAGAGAAAAGAAGGAAACATAAAAAAATAGAGTGCACAGGTTGACTATCTTAGCACAGAGATAAATATTCATATTATTCAAGTAGGATCACACAAAATGCATCCTTCCCCTATAATAGTTATGTATCAAATCCCCTTGACACCAATTACATAATGGGTGCTATAGGAGAATTTATAAAGTTGATCACATATGATGGGTCTGCAGACCCTAAACAATACTTACTAACATGTGAGATGAGATGGTAAGGTAAGGGTATTATTGATGAGGCTATCAAGAAGTTTAAGTTAATAGGGGTACTAATTGGAAGAGCACTTGAGTTTATATACCACATAAAAATTATGTAGGAAAGTCTATAACAGGTTAAGGAATGGCTTATCACATAATTTAAGATAAAGAAATATACAAGTTAGACTATTCAAGACCTAAAGGAGATTAGGTAGAAGTTAAGAGAATTAGTTTGTGACTATGATCATAGGTTATTTGATGTTATGAATAAGGTGGAATTTACCTTCCTAAATAAAGATAAAGCCATGTGGTTTTTTGAAGGACTGCATTCTAGAATCAAATTTGTTATAACACATACTCAATATGCTACTAAGGTGGATGCTAGAGTTGTTGCTCTATGAGTGAAGCAAATTGAAGACTATAGGGAAGCTCCCATCATGAGTTCTAAAAGTGAAAATACATTGTAATATTTTATGAAGAGGATGGAACAACATATGATTCATATAAACCTAAGCTAAATCTATGGTACATAGAGTGTGGAAAAGAAGGACATCATAATAATGATTGTCCTAAGATCAAGACAGAGTTCTGTGAAATCTATTGAGTAGCAGGGCACACAATAACATCACACCATCTCTTACAATAATATGTCAAAATCCCATAAATTTTATATTTTAATTTTTTTAAATCACACAATCATGATGAAAATAAATTTAGGGCTTTGTTAGATCTCAAAGAAGACATTATAAAGAATGTATTTATCATTGCTTCACAATAAGTGTCCTTAGTGAAGTAGATGATTCCAAGCCTAGAGGTCTAGAAGGGTTGTGTGAACCAAATATATTCACAATGGATTCCTAGTTTTCCTTAGTACTAGCCTCAAGGTCTAGCTGGTTAGACCCCTCATTCACTGAGTTGGACACCACCATCACCACAATACTAATATGCAACACCCTGGAATCTAGCAATGATGAAATAGAAAAAAACTAGCTGGACCCCACTAGTTACACAACAATAATTTAGAATTGGAGATAATACCCAACAACACCAGCATTGAAATATAGTACAGTAATAGGGAGGGTATAGAGGGGGTTATCAATCAAATAGAGGAAAATCTAGATGTAGATATAGAGGGGATTACTAAGGTGGAAGAGGAAATAATTATCAATGCCCTCCATTACAATGTTTCTTATGTGGAGAGCATAATCATGTGTAATGTAATATCCCTTTGAATCCCCAAAGATAATCTTACTATGTATATTATAAAATATATGAGAATCACAATATAGAATACTATCATATCTTAAAAAAGCAAAGAAAAGAAAAGGCCATCAAAAAAATTAACATGGTTAATGTGCAACCTAAGGAGGATGCATTCTTGAAAGTTGTTATAAGTCACCAACACATAGAGAGAGGATTGCCTCCTCTTCAAATGCATCAAGACCAAGGAATTAAAAAATGAAATAAGATAAATACCTGAACCCATCTATAGAAAAGGGGCTCATTTATGAAGCTGTGTAAATGTTGAAAAGTATCCAACATCAAGACACTATTGAAGGAGATGTTGCAGTAATAGATGCACAAATGTATGGCCAAATCAAGTGCATTATGCATCATAATTGAGTTTTTATTACACTAAAATATTTATTAAATATTTTAAGTACATTTCATAATGAAGACATCTCATAGAACATTATAAACTTGTTACATAATTTAATAGAGTGTGTGTAGCAAGGATAATAGAAGATAGAAAAGCTTATTTGGTATATCAAAATAAAGAAGCCATGTGATTTAGATGTGCAGATTGACTTTGAATTTGTATGATTATAAATTCCAAATTCTATCTTTGACTTTGGTAGCATGGTCAACATGATCCCTAGGTCTACATGGGAGGCTATTGGGCAGCCATTTCTAAGTTATAGACCAGTGACTCTGAGCTTAGCAGACTATGGAAGAGTTGAACCCATTGGTAGATTAGAATATGTTGAGATCAAAGTCACATAACTAAGCATAAAAGGTGATGCAAGGGCATCTTGGAAGTGCTCAAGAAATTATTTTGGAGCCCTGTTGGTGAATGAAAATTTAAATTTGTGTCCATTAATATTTTTCCAACCTTTTTTGTAATTTGAAATTTGAAATATGTAAGGATGATTGAGAGTGTGTTTAGGTTCTCTAGGTGGGTCTAAGTGAGTCTTAAAGATGTATATTTGATAAATAATTTTTTAATATACCTTTTTGTGGTCTCATGAAGTTCTTAGGTTAGTTTTGAAAGTCATATGTCATGTTGGAAAAGGCAAGGTGGTAGTTAAGGTTCACCACCCTATGTAGTGAAGGAAGGTTGAAGAGGTTTCTTGATCAAGAAACCATTATAGTGTTTGTTTGAAGAGTATTTAAACTTGTAATAAGGTATATAGAGTGGAGAGAGTCCATATTAGTAAGAGGGTGTGAATAAAATAGGGTAGATAGGGTAAATGGTGAGAAGTCTCCCTAAAATAGGGATAAAGGATTATGTAATCAGTCATGGTATAAACAATGAAATTAGTTGAATCTATAAAGTTGGTGCATTTGAAATAAATTAATATATATTTTTATGATCTTAATATTATGGTGTGATTGCATTTTTTATATAGGAACTAAGAGTCTTTAATACAGTATTTGGAATTTGATAAGGAATTTGTGTTTGTAGGACTGAGACAACATGATATAACCTTATTTGGAATTTGAGAGTTTGATTTAGAACTCTATATATCTAAGAATGCTTGCTAATATGAATTATTTATTTGGTTGAAACAATTTTTATGTTTTCCAAGTTGTTGAAATTGTGGTGAATGTTTCAAGAAGGAGAGATTTGCTAGACTGAGACAAAACTCATATGCATGTTCAATCAAACATACAAACAAAGAAGGAAAGAACCTTATCAAACAAATCAAGTACAAGGAAATGTGATTCTTAGGATAAATATTATCCATGAAATCTTATAATTTTTTATCCAAACAAGTATCTTTATTTTTGAACCTAACAAGGAAATTGAGTGTAATTCAACTCTGTGTATGTTATGTGTTAAATAGTCAGTAAGTCACTTTGATGGAAGTCTTAATTAATGCATAGTGTGAAGTCTATTAAGATGTAATAAAAATAGAGAGAGTTATATTGAGGTTGTAACAACCTTTAACGAATATTTAATCCATTTCGATAGTGAATTTGCAAAAAACCCTATTTTGTCTTATTCCTGCTAGTTGAACACAATCAAAACAACTAAGAATTTGAGTTTGTGAACATTTTATAGGTTGTGTGGGATTTCTCATACAAGGAAAAAGTTTTTTTATATTAATTAAGACTTGGAATAACCATTATATCCACTTTTAAATGCTTTATGTTCATTATAAACCATTATATGCCCTCTTAAGTCTGTAACAGGTTTATAAACCCTAAAACTAGGGTTTTGAAGTTTCCATAAGATTTAACTAGTGAAAATTTATGAATCTTGGTCATTTGATGGATTAGTGAACCTAATAAAATATTTTTTTGGTTTTTGGAACACATATATACATGCCCATACATATTAAGGGCTCTGAGAGTCAAATAGGATAGTTAAAGACCTAATTTGCACTAAATAGGAAATCAAACGGAGTTGTTTAGATGATCTAGAGATTAATTAAATAAATGAAACTTTGTAAAGGGATATATTAGGATGAAGGTTACTTGTAATAGGTGTTGTTTTTCAATTTAAATAAGGTACAAGACCATACCAGTAATAAATTCAAGGTAACATGGCTATAACGACTAAGAACTAATTAGTAGAGTTATGAGGAGAGGAGAATTAAAAATTAGGAAGTCAATTTGAATTAGTGGAAAGGAAAAAAGGTAATGAAAACCCTATTAAACCAAATCAAATCCTAGAATAGCAGATGAGAAATAGGTAAGCATTGATATCATTACTTGAAGAGTGCGTGTAAAAGGACATTGTCAAGTGAACAAAATTGTATAAGGTTGTATAAATGTATAGTGGAAGTTTGATATTGATCTGAGAGATATAATAGAGTGTTTGAAGCATGTATTAGGTGCCAAGAACCTTGAATGATGGTGATTAAACATAAACTAATGAATGATTATTACCTAAAAGGGATTATAAGGAAAATATGATTGAGGAAAAAGAGATTCTTGAATGAAGTAAACAAATGAAATGTGATAAAGTGGTTTATTCTGTTGTGTATGAGAATTTTGAAGCTTTTTTTAAGCATGTCTTGTGTTTTGATCCAATTTGACAAATAGATTTAGTGATTACCAAGATAAATTAACAAGTTTGTAAACAAAAATAAGTTCATGTAGGTAATGAATATAGGTAGAGTTTAGCAAAGAAGAGAATACTTATACACCACAAGGTGACTTTGAAGTCATCAATATGAAGACAACAACAACCCATTACCATGTGCTAATTGGAAATAAATGGGAATGTAATGGTTAGATGACTATTAATACTATGCAAAATCAACTAGAGGTGCATCAAGGAGATAATATTGGCATCATCCCTCTAAATAAAGTGCACAAACCTTACATTATTTTGGTTGAACTAGACTCTCCTTATGTTGCACAAGAAACTAGCTAGATGAAGGTAAACTTTGAAGAAAACCCAAAATCTCTACACACAGCTAAATAAAACTTCTTATATGATCCTACTAAACCTTAGGTATAGTCTTTACTCACTCAAAAATTAAAGACATCTGAATAATGGAAGCCTAAATCAATAATTACTTAGCCATCTTTACCCTAGTTTATCATAGAGGATTGTGTGTCCATGTCTATTAAATCCCCTACTCATTGAGAAGTTGATTTTCTCTATCAAGTAGATGATCATATGTAGGATTATATAGAGTCAACTAGAGAAGGCACTTTTCCTTGGGAAATAGCTTTGTTTGTCATTGGAGATTTAGATACGCATCTACTCAACTAGGTTTGTGGTGATCATGAACTCTAACCTATAAGGATGGTTTTCATCCATGAGAGATAACTTCATTTATACTATGCAACATAAGATATCAATCAATTCATTTTATACCTACAAGTTCATGTACCTTCCATTAATTAGTGGGTCATTGCCTTGAATTATGATTTAAAGGGAGTTGCATTGATATGGTGGGTAATTCATAAAAATGATCAGCACAATTAGGATGATGCATGTAAACTTATTATTAGTATATTTTAATTATCATAGGTCATCAAAAAAAATTGGCCTTTCTTTTAGGAAGGTGAGTGCCTTGAAATTCATATTCACAAATGTGTTGAATTTTGGACTAAATAATGTGTGGCACCAAAGTACTGGGTTCACATCTTTCATTACATACTTTCCCCTTTACCATCAACATGGTATATGCATCAAGAACATAGGAGGAAGACAAAGTATTGGGTGTAGGTGTAGAGATAATTCATACATACATTTATTTTTGAAGATGAGAACCTTCTAGTTCATAATGCATTGATAAAAATAAAATATTTCCTATGTTATAGATGCACATAATACTTAAGCACCATGATGGAATCCACTGTGCAAAAGAACTTAACCTATGACCTAAATATAACATTATAAAGATATAAATCTACTAAGATGGAACACAAATCTCTTAATCAAATGTGTCACCAAATATAAGATGAAGAGTAGGAAATTAAATATTCATATAATAATGGTGATATCGATATGAATGATTTATTTGAACTTGAATGACTAGTATAACCAGTAAAGGACCCAGTCATAGAATCTATTAAAGAAGACAAGATACGTACCATAAAAATTCTAGAATAGGAAGGGCAATGAATGCTATAATAATTTTTTACTAAGGAAAATTGTAACTATTAAAAATCATGTAGCAAACATCAAAAGTGAGGAGATTCCCAAACTAGCACATATAGGTGACTATTAGACCGAATCTAAAGTTTCAAAAGTGATACAACTTCTACAGGATTAGCAAGATGTGTTTCCCACTAAATTTTTAGAGGTTAGAGGAGTCAATCCATCCCTAGGTGAAATTAATATTGAACTCAAGGAGTGCACATGACCTATAAATAAATGGCCCTACAAGTTGAATCCAAACATGAAGTTGAAAGTGAAGGATGAACTTGATAGAATGCAAGACACAAGTATAATCTATCTTGTAGAAAAGGAAAATTGGGTTAGTCCCATGGTATTACAACCTTGAAAAATAAGGGAGATCATAGTATGTGGTGATTATAAAATTTTGAATGACACATGTGTGAATGATCCATTTTTTATTTCCTTCACAGATAAAGTTTTAGAATCTATCATAGGTCATGAAGTCTACTATTTCATGAATGGTTTTAGTGGCCATCATCAAATACCCATTGCATAAGAAGATAGAAATAAAATGAATTTTTCCATAGAATGGGATACTTTTCATAAAAGGTAAAGCCTTTTGGCCTCAAAAATGCACCTATAGTTTTTTCTCGAGCAGTGGTGACTACATTCAAGGATTTCATTAATGAATTCTTAGAAGTCTATCTTGATGATTGGGTAGTATTTTATTTATTTAAAGAACATTTTTACAAGATACACCTTATATTAGAACATTTTGATCTCTACACATTACCCTAAATTTAAAAAAATGCTTAGTTTTTACACCTTTTGGTGTCTTACTAGGTCACATGGTGTGCAGTGAAGCCATTTTGGTGGCCCAGGCTAAAATCATAATCATTTTGAGTATGAATCCACCATTCATATCCACTAAAGTGAGATATTTTATTAGCCATATAGGGTGCTATCAGAAGTTTATCAAGGGATATGTAACTATTTCATCTGCATTGGAGTATTTACTTCATAAAGGTATGAAGTTTGTTTGGACTTCTGAGTGTTAGGCAACCTTCATTGAGCTGAAGTAGAGACTAGTCATTGCACCTATTTTAATATTCTTAGATTGGATAAAGCCCTTTCATGTTCACATTGATTATTTTATGATTATAGTTGGTGTTGTGATTTCATAGCCAAGAGATGGTAGACTAAACCACCCCATATATTTTACAAGCTAAAAGTTGTCTAATGCAAAAAATAATTACTCAAAACTAAAAGGGAAGCACTGGCTATAGTGTTCACACTATAAATTTTTTGACACTATCTTATTGTGATGCCATTTAAATTTTTTATATATCATCAAGTTATGCACTACCATATCAATAAGTTGATGCTTAAAGGATGCATTTCTAGGTGGTTGATGCTCTTTCAAGAATTTTAATTTTGCATTAATGTCAAGCTAGGAAGAGAAAATGTTGGACCAAATCATCTCAATCACATTATAAATGGGGAAGAACCAAAAGAACTATAGGAAGATTCTCCTAATGCCCATATATTTTGCATTTTTATGATTCCCAAAAATTTTGAATTAATTGCTAACTTCCTCAAATAAGGAGTATTCCCTGTGCACTACCAAGAAAGAGACAAGAAGTATTTTATCACTAGAGATTTACCACATACCATTATAAATGGGATTTTATATCATTTTGGGAAGGATGAAGTACTACACAGGGTAGTTCTAGAACATGAACATCCATAGTTCTTATGGGAGGAATAACAGGAGGACATTTTTTCAGTGAAGCTACTACAAGGAAATTATTATAGAGTGGGTTATGGTGGTTAAACCTTTTTTAGGATGCACATAGAGTAGCGTAGTATTGAGATGTATATCAACACATGGGTAAACCACTACAAAAATATTAAATTCCCTTAAATCCTTTGTTAGCCGAATAACCTTTTGAATAGTGGGGCATTGATTTTGTCAGACCTATCAATCTGCCAAGTAAATTTAGTAAAATAAGGTATATTATCATTATGATAGATTAATTTACCAAATGGGTCAAAGATGCTATGACACCCAGATATGGTGTGAAGGATGCAACAAAGTTTCTTTATGACAATATCATTACAAAATTTGGATGCCCTATCAAGCTCGTTAGTGATCGAGGGACACACTTCTTGAACAATACCATCAAAGCTCTAACTAAAGAATTCATGATCTCTCATCATATAAGTACTATGTACAATCCACAAGCTAATAGCAAAGTTGAGGCTTTGAACAAAGTGTTTGTCAAGATGTTTACAAAAATCTATGATGTTAAGAGAGATGATTGGGAAGATTGCATTCCTATAATTCTTTGGGCATATCACACACATTATAAGAGGGATACAAGTTTTACTCCATTATAATTAGTTTATGGTCTTGAAGTAATTATGCCAATGGAATATTTGGTACCTAGTCTACACATTGTAATGGTCATAAGACTTGGGGATCATGAGTCTCTCACCAATAGGCTTCTCAAACTAAATAGGATGGATGAGTATCGATGCAAAGCATCTTAGATGCATGAAGATCATAAGCAAAGTCAGAAAGCATGGCATGATAAGAATTTATACCATAAGTAATTTCATAAAGATCAACTAGTTTCTTTATATGATAGTCACTTTAGAGCATTTTTGGGTAAATTATAGATTAGATGGAAAGGACCTTATGTTATACATGAAACATCACAGTAAAGAATTGTTATTTTGAGAGATCTACAAGGAACCATTTTTTTAGGGTGAGTGAATGATTGTAGGCTTAATCCCTACTAGCAATAATCTTAATTGATATCTCTCTATTAAATGAGTGGATAATGAGTAGTACCGAGTAGATTAGGATTTCCCATTTCTATATTTTATGTTATGTGTTTCTTTTTCTATGCGTGCATGTGTGTGTTTGTAGATGATCTCTTCAATAACTTTTGAGAACTAGAATAATAAGTATAGCATGCAATAACATTGTGCATAATAATTTAGGTGCACCATCATGGATGTCAGCAGGAGTGAAATAAATAAATTAAGTCTGATAAATGTATGGTTAAGTCATATCAACCAAGATTTTCACCATATAATGGTCATCCCCAAGCAGTTAATGCTAGATCCAATGTTTGATTGACCTAATATTCATTAAATTAGTGGATTTTCAACATCATCTATTATTACTATAGTACAGATAAAAAATAACATAAATTCATATCTCCACACATGCACTAATGATTAATTGCTTTAATTCCCATATTGGATAAGATTTTCCACATCAACATTTGTATTGATTTGAATGGATAGCTCAACATGAAATTTACATGGAAACATATAGGAATGAAATCTATAAATGCATAAGGATACGAACCAAGTCTACATTTCATCCATGTAAATATTTTCATGAGCTAAAATTTCAAGAGCCGAGTTAATGTTTACTGCCCAAAGAGCCAAAATATTTTCAATTTCATCACTCAATGATCATGGATCCTTCATAACTCATTATGAGTTTGATGGATGTGATGGGTGTCATTATCCCCTTCATTTAGTCAACTTTTTGTTGATGTCATATTTAACCAGCGTTGTGTCTAAAGCTGTATGCAACAAGAGGAATCATAACAATTTAGTAATTGAGTGGGGTATTTGTATATTTTTTATTTTGGGTGGGGGGGGGATTAATGTCTTAAGGATTTCTTGGTTAAAACCTTATTGGAATCAAACTATGCAAATCTGCTAGAAATAAACACATGATGCAGAAATAAAATAGATTGCTACAAATAAACACACATTGTAGAAATGAAATTGATTGCTAGAAACAAACACACATTGCAGAAATGAAATTGATTGCTAGAAACAAAAACACATTGCAAAAATGAAATTGATTGTTGGAAATAAGCACATGTTGCAAAAATGTAAATTTAATCTAAAACTCCTGCAAGAACAAATTTACAACCAATCTTAACTTTAAAGAGTTGGAAGCATTTATAAATTTAATAGAGTTACTTATTTGCTTTCGCTAATAGATATATAAATACCGACAAAAATGAATAACTTGATTCTTTGGAGGAGTGGGCCCTTGCTCCATCTAAAACAGGATTTGAACAAATCAATTTGCTTTCAAAACAGACTATTTCATTGATAAAATGTTTTGTATTACAAATGTACTAAGCTATCTTTTGTCTCTCTATTCTTCAATGATTTTCTCTATCTTCTATATTCTATATCTCTATCTAAATTCCCAGGTCTATATATATAGATGCTTTGATGGTTGTAACTATATCATAGATACGATGGAACTGAATCATGCCTGGAATAGATGCTGAGTCAAGATGTGGCTGGATGTCTAGCTATGTGATAAATGTCTTGATTCTGTTAGTTCAAAAAATTGGAAATCTATTCCTGATTTAATGGAATCATTGATCTTGATAGATCACTGGTCATTTGGAATAGATCCTCATTAGTTCCATATCTAGCCACAAAAGTTCTAGAGCTTATCGGAAGGAATACTAGAGCTAAATATAGAGTTTTGGAGCTAAGTCCAAAAATGCGACAACTTGAAATAGTATGGTGGAGTTTTGGAACTAACTGTGATGGTTCTAGAACAAATTTTGCAAGTTCTGGAACTAATTGTCATGATTCTAGAATAGATTCTACATGTTTTGAAATTAATCTGAATTGAGTCCATTGCTTCCAAAAACATGCAAACCACTTCATATTTGTTATTTATCCTGATGATGACCTGTTTTATTTCAAAACTAAAATTTTCCAACACACTTGTTAGGAATTATAGGTCTTTTAAAATGTTAGAATCACAATCAATAAAAGATGGATAATCACATTCTAACTCATCTCAAATCAAAAATAAAAGTTACAAAATGCAATAAAACTTAATAGAAAGAGAAATTAAGATGAGGTCATTTATTATACATTTATTGGGCATATCCTAGCCTCATCATTTCCCCCATACTTGTTTGTAAGTCCCTTTACAAATTTCACTCTTCAAATTCAGGATTGTATATCTTGCATTTCATTTGATTGCTTAGATCAAATGGCTAGAACTGAATATCCCAATGCTTTGATTCAGAAGTACTATACCCTATTCCTACTTCTACTTTTCTTTTCCATTCCTCAAATTGAGTGGGATGTTGAGGTTCTCTATTTTGCCAAGGAGATATGGGGATGAGAAGTAGAGGTGGCCTTGTCTGCATTCCTATCCATATGCTCAGGGGAGTTTCATTGATCTAGGGAATTATTGTGCATAAAGATTTTGCCCTTTCTAAACTCAATCAAATTTGAAGGGGATATTACTTCCCTTATTTACAATTCCACCAGGAGAAATTTCTATCTTTTTAAACATGCATCATATATATTATCAAAATTTGCCCTTTCATAAGAGGTGAAGACATCCATGCTTTGTTGTAAATTGAAAAGATAAGGTCCCTTGAATTTATCATTAAATGCATGGGATTGGAAATATGTAATAAAGGCGAGTGGATTACCATAATGAATTCTCATACAGAGACCGGATGAACTAGCCTTTGACCAATGCTCTGACTCTCTTTCCATGTAATTTGATTTTGAAGAACAGAGACAAATGCGTTAAGTTGGCTTTCTCCTACATACAAATTGATCATAAAACCTGTATTTCTTTCTAGCATAAAATTGCAGAGGTAAAATTCACAAAGAAGGTTTTTTTGTTCAGTATTAGCTAAGGAGTAGGCAACTAAGAAATCAGTGTCATCTTTTATTTCATGTGGAAGGCCACATGTTATCCTTGCCAACTACCAGTGAATGAATTCTTCCTCTAAAAACATGTTATAAATAGGAGGTCTTTTGCATGCAAACAGCTTCTCACTCATCATACAAACTATTTGTATTTTTACAAGACATTTATACTTATCATTTTCCTCCTTATAAAATTTGTCTTCCCATTCTTTCCTTGCTTTCTCTTCTTCAGCTAGTTTGTCTTTCAAGTCTGTATTAGATGCTTTGAGTTCACTAAGTTCTCTGCATGTGTCATCCCATAACTACTTGAGTGGTAAATAAGTCAATTCAGTCTGTGTAGAGACTGTTGACACAGAGGTCTGTATTGTATATTTTTCTTCTTTCTCCATTAGTTGCCTTTTAATTTTTGCTAATTCCTCATTCTTGGCTATGAACTAGTTTGTTAATTCTACAAGGAGCATCTCTTTCTGTTCTAACTTGAGTTTGAGGAGTTTCAATTCCTCACCCTTTTCCTTGATAATGAGTTCTACTCTAGACAAAAATAGAGCCTGTTTAATATGTTGGTTTTGTTCTTTTTTTGAAATTTCTTGGGGAGTTAAGCATTCCTCTTCCACCATAGGGGATTTCCCTTTCCTTCTCCAAGATGCATGTTCATCTTTTGCATGTGATGGTGTTGCAGTCTCACCCATTTCTTGGAAAACTGGCTCCTCAAATCTTTCATCTTCTTTTTCCTTTTCTGCTTGGCTTGGTCCAAAAGGAGTCATGGCCATGCTGCCCAAAATATCAGTAGCTTCAGTTTCAAGCGTTTCTTGTTTTTCTAGCTCCTCTAAACTTTCTTTAGACTTTTTATGACATTTTCTTTCTTGAAGAGCCTCAAAATGTGCAGACATAGGTCTCCTCTTAGAACTTCTTCTAGTTTTTGCCCTTTGTTCAGGCCTAGGTGAATTTTCATTGTCAAAGACAGGTACCAGTTCTTCTATAGCCTTAGCAGAAGAAGAAATGGCTTGAGAAGGTACAGTAGGGTCTGCAATTTTAACTTTTCTTCTAGATTTTCTTCTTTTTGGTATTTCCCTTTCCCCTAATCTTTTTTTCTTCAGCAATGGTAGTAGTTTTCAAATGAACTGAAGGAGCAAGAGGAGTTTCTATTGTTCTTTTGGGAATACCAAGTTTTTGTCCAAATTTGCCAAGAAATTTGTCCCACATTTCTTCCCCATTTTTCTTGGAAAGGAAATGGTGTTGGCATACTAAATGCACTAACCCATGATGCCTAATTGTTCCTACACCCCAAGAATACCTTTGGGCCATGGTATGGATGGAGTCAAAAAGAACCCTGAAGGGTTTACTATATATTCTAGTTGTTTGGCTCCATATCTAAGGTGTATAAGGATTTTTAGGACTTCTTTTCCTACTATCCTAAATTGTCCATCACAGGTTAAATATTTAACTATCTAGAATGCCACTCTATCAAAGGGTTTAGGCAAGCTAGCCCTCTTAACTCCTTTGATTATTTTCTTTGTATTATAAATATATTGGGGTTCAGCTTCCCCTTCTTTCAATAGGGTTTTAGCTAGGTCTTTCAATGTTCCTTTGACAGAGTTTGGGACATGCATTATTGGTATTATATACATCTCACTTATGATATTCACAGAAAAAGGAATGAAAACCTTCCTAATTTTTGTCCTTATTTGCTCTAAATTGATAATAAATTCTCTTACCAATTCATCATTGTATTTGGAAAATTTTCTCAGAAACTCTAGCCATCCTACCTGTTGAAAGATATTTTCTACTTCTTCATCTGCAAGGAGTTGGGTATCATTGTTTGGTTCTGACTTCTTTTTGATTCTCATGATTCATTCTTTTTTTCTTTTGCATCTTTCACAGGTTAGCTGAAAATTATTTCTTGTATTGGCAAAACTGATGATTATGGCTACAGAACTAGTGGATTTGGTTGTTGATTTAGTGAATTCAGTTACGAAATTACTGTACTCAACTGTAGAACTACTGTACTTAGCTACATAACTACTTTACTCAGATACAAAATTGGCGGATTCAATTGCTTCAATCATAAGAATGATTCTTTATGGTTATCCACCAACTCATTCCATCATCAATATCCTTCTCATGATTTTGCACATTTTACCATGGTGTATAATAGATGACTCATCATACTAATCTTTCTAAATCAAGTCTAATCACACATGCAAACTTTTTATTTAACCTTTAACAAGTTAAAAACATAATTACCATCTTTGATGATGTAATCTCTTCATCATGCAGACACATCATCCCTAAAAAATGGTTAGAAAATAGTTAGAATCCAAAAAAGTTTTATTTGAATTAGCCATTTATTTGGGAACATCAACCATCATCACTTATTTTCATTTGATCTCTGATTTTTTTTATTTTTATTCTTTGCGAAGAGAAAGCTATTTACTGATTTTCATTCTCTTCACTTTATTCTATATCTTTTTATCTGATTATTTGATCATTTTGGAGGAACTTAGTTCTTCCATATGATCAAATTCTTTGTTTACTTCAATTTGCTTCAAGAATTCATCCTTAGTATGAGGCTTCCTATAAAGTTTTAGCCTATGTCCATTGACCAAGAGTATTCTTCTACTACCATCAATGGGATGTAACTAGATAGAACTATTGTCAAATATCTGCTTGATCTGATAAGGTCCTAACCCTCTGATTCTTAATTTACCTTTGAATTGTTGATACTTAAAATCAAACAACAATGCTCAGTCTCCTACTTTGAATTGTCTTTCTTTGATATTTGAATCATGCCATTGCTTCCTTTGACCTTGGATTATCTCTGTCTAGTGAAGTGCTTCCGTTCTAAATTCATCAAATTCATTGAGTTGAAGGATTTGCTCCTTTTGAGTTACATCCAATTCAATCCCCACCTTAGCTATTGTCCTCAATGTCTGTAGTTCAAACTTAATAGACAACAAGGGCTTTTTCCCACAGACTAACTCATATGGTGAAAACCATGTTATGGTTTTCCAAGTTGTAATGTAAGCCCAGACATCTTTAGGTAGTCTTTTTTACCTAATCTCTTCTTTTAGCTTCAACTATTTTAGTGAGGATGTTTTCTAATTCTCTATTTGTTACTTCAACTTGTCCATTTGCTTGCAGGTGATAGGGAGATGACTTCCTATGATTAATCTGATAATACATTGTGAAGGCCTGGATCATATTGGACATAAATTGTGGTCCCTAGTCTGAAACTAAGCTTTTTGGTGCTCCAAACTTTACCACAATTCTGTGATAAAGGAAATTAGCAACTGCTTCTTTAGTGGCATTTGTTAAAGCCTACACTTCTACGCATTTTGTTACATAATCGATACACACAAGAATATGCTCTTTTCCTCATGAAGGAGGATTAAAAGGTCCGACAAAATCCAATCCCCATCTCTCAAATGGTTCAATCACCACTTGTGGTTGTAGAGGATTTCATTGGTAATGGTTGGTTATCCCATTCTTTGACAAGGATCACATTGCCTGATATATCTCTTCACATCTTTGTACAGAGATGGCCAATAGTAACCAGTGCCAAGTATCTTGTGAGTTGTTCTTTTCACTAAATAGTGTCCTCCACTTGGTTCATCATGACATGCCCGAAGGATGTCAAAAATTTCATCTTCTCTTACACACCTGTGTAAAACCAAATCAAGACCACATTTAAATAGCACTCCATTTAACCATTTGAATTGTGCATTGGTTTTGATTATTTTTTTATTTGTTTATAGTGAAATAAAGAGGAAACTTCCCTGTTACAAGATAATTTGCCATGTCAGCAAACCATGGTGTGTCAGCTGAAATAATAAACAATTGTTCATCTAGAAAGTTATTGGTTTGTTTGTTAAATATGTAATTGCTGAGTGATCTATATGTACAAATATTTTGTACCCTGTAATGTAATGTCTAAATTTATTGATTGCATAGATCATGGCCAAAAAAAAATTTTAGTGGTAGTTTAATTTTTTTCAGTGGGAGTAAGATTTTTACAAAGATAGTAAATAGCATACATTTTTCCTTCATCTCTCTATCCCAAAACTGCACCAATTGAGGTATTTGAGGCATCAGTTTGGATGTGAAAAAGTTTCTCCCAATTAGGTCCTTGCAATACTGGGGTAGTTACTAATTTCTCTTTTTTTTTCAAAAGCATGTTGACACTGATCATCCCAAAGAAATTCACAGTCTTTGGTAAGCAATTTAAACATGGGGGTAGCAATTTTACTAAAATTCTTGATAAAATGCCTATAGTATCCAGCATGTCCTAAGAATGATTTGATATCTGTGGGAGTTTGAGGAATAAGCAAGTCTAAAATATTCTTGATTTTATTTTGGTCAACCTGAATTCATATTTTTGAAATATGGTGTCCTAATACGATCCCTTCATCAACCATCATCAAACATTTCTCATGACTAAGAGACAAGTGATGTTGTTCACATCTTGTTAATACTCTGTCCAAATTTGTTAAGGCATCATCAAATGTATCTCTAAAAGTTTCTAGAGGCAAAATGTTGGATAAAGGACAACAGGAAGAGTTATGATACTTATCTTGTTGTAGGTCAAACTCCTCGTTACTGCTATTTTACAAAAATTCTTCATCATCTCCTAATATTTGTAAAGTGAATGCTATAGATCCTTCCTCTCTCCAAGAGAAATTGTGTTCTTTCAGAGTGAAATTATCTTCACTTGCAGAGAATTGGTGTGGTTCTGGAACTAACTGTGATGGTTCTAAAACTAACCATGATGATTTTCAAACTAACTGTGATGGTTCTAGAACTAATCTTGATTGCTCCAATGATGATTAATGTTCATTTAATGAAGGATGAACTATATCATCTATTTCTTGTATATGATCCTGCAATGTTATCATAGCCAAAGAAGATAAATTTTGCTCATTAATATCAAGATTATCAATCAATAATTTTGCTTGATTATTAATAAAAGGTCATGTAGATGGATATAATGAAATTTTATTAGAATTATTACCATTTGAAATAGTCATATCATCAGATCTATAATCAATTAAGGCATCAACTGTAGCTAACCATGGTCACCCCAAAATAATAGGATAACCAAGTGTTCTACCTTTTGGCTGAAATATAAGGAAGTCAACTAGATATTCCCATAATTCCACCATTACTGCCACATCTTCAATAACTCCTAGTTTTGCTACAGACTGATCTACCATCTGCAATATGGTATTAGTAGGTTGTATGCCTATTAATGGTAATATTTTTAAAGTGGCCACTGTCATTACATTGATAGTTGCACCCAAATCAATCAAAATGTTATGTATATCCTTATTCCCTATAGAAATAGAAATAACAGTGCTTCCAGGTTCTTCATATATAGGTAAAAAGAGTTTTCCTGCTAATAAATTAATAAGTTTCCCATCTACCTGAATAGTCCTGGGGTATTGCTTCTTTCCTCCAAGTTTTTGAAAATATAACAATTTGATTAACTTGTTCAACTCTGGAATATCCTTAATTGCTTGTAACAATGGTATTTCAATATTCAATCTTCTTAGTCCCTGCACCAATTTAGATTCCTTAAGTTCTATGGTTTCTTTAAGTCTTTTTGGAAATGGAATCTCAGTAGAATGTTTTTTTGGTTCCTTATCTTTTTCTTTATTATCTTCCTTATGTGTAATTGTGTTAGGGGTTTTAGCTTCTTTTGTCATCTCAGTGATTATAACAGGTGGACTGCTAACTATTTTTCCAGATCTAGTTTAAATGTTTTTACAATCCATTGTATTTAAATCAACTAATTTTTTTGGATCTATTTTGTATACAAGAGTTGTTTTTTTGTTTCTTGGGTTTGCTACTGGTTGTGTTGGCATTTGGATTTAGACTATATTTTTAATCTATGGATTTTGTGCTGGAGGTCCCATTATGGCTTGTTGGTTCTGATTTGGATATATTTTTCCTTAAACATAATTGCTAGGGCTCCATCTAGGTCGTGGCCAAGCATAAAGATTTTCTTGACCAGCCCAAGATTGTTGATGTCCTTGAGTATACCAAGATTGACTTGCCCAATCCTGAGGATGCCATGTAGGTTGAGGGTTCCAAGGTGGCTGTCCCCAAATTTTTGGTACTATTTGAGCTGCCCATGGCATCATCTAGGGATTAGGAGCTAGTCTTGGCATAAACTATCCTTGGTTAGGTTATCTCTAAAAAAAATTAATTCTTATGTGGTGGATGATGTATTGGTTTATTTGAGATAATTTTTTATGAGTGGAAGAAGAAAAAAGAAGTGAGTATCATGTTCTTTAAATTCATAAACAAGACATACTTTTGTTTTATCCAAAAGACATTCCTTTATTACATGCTTCTTCTTGCATCTAGGACAATACATGGCTAATGGTTCAATTTGGGCATTTACTTTAGCCTACAATCCATCCATGATGGAGGTTAATTGAACTAATATATCTATTTTAAAGTTTGCCAATTCATCCATCAATTTGTTCATATCTAGATTCAAATTTTAACCGTTTTCCCTTTTCTAGGTCCACCCCTTGTTCTTGAATAGTTTCTACAAATTTCTATGATTTCATCCATTCTTAATTGAGCAATGTTTCCTCTGCCAATTAAATTAAGGGTTTCCCTATATTCATCATCTAGACCTTTGAAAAAAATGGTTTTATTTAAATCTTCTTCAAGTAAAAATCCACATCTTTTACTCACAAAGAGGAATCTATCCAAATAATCTTCCAAATTTTCGTCTTCTTTCTATTTAATTTTAAAAATTTCTTCCTTTCAATTTATTCCTCTACAATAATCTTGATATTTGTCTAGGAAGACAGTTTCCATTTGTTCCCAATTGGTAATAGAATTAGATGTTAATCCCATAAACCACCTCATTGATGCATCCTTCAAGGTAGATGGAAACAACTTCAATTTTTGATTATATGTCTTGTAATCATAAGTCTGACATAGTTCTTTAAACTCAAATAGAAATTGGTCAAGATCCTCAGATGACATTCCTCTAAATGTGGGCAAGTGTGCAAGTGAAATGTTTTTCATAGTGGTTTCATCATCCTTGATATGATTGGGATAGGTAAATGTTCTCTTAGGTTCTCTTCCAGCTTCTCATTCCATCTCTCTGGTATTTTCTAATCCCTTCTCCCAATCAATGTGGTATGTGGTCTATTTTGGGGATGGTGAAAAGTCAAGAGTAGGGGGTTGACTACGCAATTGAGAATCTAAACTTTTCCTCAATGGATCTTGAGAAATAATCCTCCTTCCTATGGTTTTACTTGGTTCTAGTGACTGATCCAAAAATTCTAAAGATGGCAATTTTGCTTCTTGTCTTGTACGAGATAATGGTGTCTCCAATTCTTACTCAACGTCCTTTATTAAACTAGAGGATGACGTAATTTCTTGTTCAAATATTTTGAGGAGAAATCTACCTTTTAAATCTCGTGGTCTACTCATAAATTAGGAAAAAATTATTTAATTACTAAATGAATGATTGGTGCTCTGGTTGACACCTAATTAGAAAATTCCAACTAGTGATACCTGAAAATGGTGCCAAAAATGATGGGTGTCATTATCCCCTTCATTTAATCAACTTTCTGTTGATGTCATATTTAACCAGGGCTATGTTTAAAGTTATATGCAACAAGAGGAATCATAACAATTTAGTAATTGAGTGGGGGTATTTGTATATTTTTTATTTTGAGGGGGTTTTTAATGTCTTAAAGATTTCTTAGTTAAAACCTTATTGGAATCAAACTATGCAAATCTGCTAAAAATAAACACACATTGCAAAAATGAAATAGATTGCTAGAAATAAACACACGTTGCAGAAATGAAATTGATTTCTAGAAATAAACACACATTATATAAATAAAATTGATTGCTGGAAATAAACACACGTAAAAATGAAATTGATTGTTGAAAATAAGCACATGTTGCTAATCTAAAACACCTGCAAGAAAAAATTTACAATAAATCTTAACTTTAAAGAGTTGGAAGCATTTATAAATTTAACAGAGTTACCTATTTACTTTTGATAATATAAATATAAATATCGACAAAAATGAAGATCCTAGTTCTTTGGAGCAGTGGGCCCTTGTTCTGCCTAAAACAGGATTTGAACAATTCAATTTGCTTTCAAAATAGAAATAGTTATTTCATTGATAAAATATTTTGTATTACAAATGTACTAAGATATCCTTTATCTCTCTATTCTTCAATGATTTTCTCTATCTTCTATATTATATATCTCTATCTAAATTCCCAGGTCTATATATATAGATGCTTTGATGGCTGTAACTATTTCATAGATATAATGAAACTGAATCATGCCCGAAATAGATGCTAAATCAAGATGTGACTGGATGTCCAGCTGTGTGATAAATGTCTTGATTCTGATAGTTCAAAAAATTGGGAATCTATTCTTGATTTAATGGAGTCATTGATCTTGACAGATCACTGGTTGTGGAATAGATCCTCATCAATTCCATATCTAGCCACAAAAGTTTTGGAGCTTATCAGAAGGATTACCAGAGCTAAATATAAAGTACTAGAGCTAAGTCCAAAAATGTGACAACTTGAAATAGTATGGTGGAGTTTTAAAACTAACTGTGATGGTTCCAGAATAGATTCTACAGGTTTCAGAACTAATTGTGATGATTTTGAAACAGACTTTGTAGGTTCCAAAATTAATCTGAATTGAGTCCAATGCTTCCAAAAACATGCAAACCACTTCATATTTGTTCTTTAGCTTGATGATGACCTGTTTTATTGCAAAACTAGAATTTTCCAACACACTTGTTAGGAATTACAGGTCTTTTGAAATGTTAGAATCACAATCAACAAAAGATGAATAATCACATCCTAACTCATCTCAAATCAAAAATAAAAGTTACAAAATGCAATAAAACTTAATAGAAAGAGAAAGTAAGATGAGGTCATTTATTATTAATTTATTGGGCATATCTTGGTCTCATCATTTCCCCCATACTTCCTTGTTTGTAAGTCCCTTTACAAACTTCACTCTTCAAATTTGAGATTGTATATCCTGCATTCCATTTGATTGCTTAGATCAAATGGCTAGAACTGAATATCCCAATACTTTGATTCAGAAGTACTATACTCTACTACTACTTTTTTTCTTTTCCATTCCTCAATTTGAGTGGGATGTTGAAGTTCTCTATTTTGCCAAGAAGATATGGGGGTGAGAAGTAGAGGTGGTCTTGTCTGCATTCCTATCCATATGCTCAAGGGAGTTTCATTGATCTAGGGAATTATTATGTATAAAGCTTTTGTGCTTTCTAAACTCTAGATCAAATTTGAAGGGGATATTACTTCCCTTCTTTATAATGCCATCAAGAGAAATTCCCATCTTTTTAAACATGCATCATATATATTATCAAAATTTGCCCTTTCATAAGAGGTGAAGACATTCATGCTTTATTGTAAACTGAAAAGATAAGGTCCCTTGAATTTATCATTAAATTCATGGGATTGGAAATATGTAGCAAAGACGAGTGGATTACCATAATAAATTCTCATATAGAGACCAGATGAACTAGCCTTTGACCAATGCTCTGACTCCCTTTCTTTCCATGCAATCTAATTTTGAAGAATAGAGACAAATGTGTTAAGCTGGCTTTCTCCTACATAAAAATTGATCATAAAACCTGTATTTCTTTTTAGCATAAAATTGCAGAGGTAAAATTCACAAAGAAAGGTTTTTTTGTTCTGTATTAGCTAAGAAGTAGGCGCTCAAAAAATCAAATTCATCTTTTATTTCATGTGGAAGGCCACATGCTATCCTTGCCAATTGCCAAAAAATGAATTATTCCTCTAAAAATATTCTATAAATAGGGGAAGGTCTTCTGCATGTATGCAGCTTCTCACTCATCATACAAATTATTTGTATTTTCACAAGACATTTATACTTATCATTTTCCTCTTTGTAAAATTTGTCTTCCCATCTTTTCCTTGCTTTTTTTTTTAGTATTTTCTCTTCCCCTAATATTCTCTTTTCTTTAGCAATGGTAGCAATTTTCAAATGAACTAAAGGAGCAGGAGGAGTTGCTAATATTCTTCTGGGAATACCAGGTTTTTGTCCAAATTTGCCAAGAAATTTATCCCACATTTCTTCCCCATTTTTCTTGGAAAAGAAATGGTGTTGGCATACTAAATGCACTAACCCATGATGTCTAATTGTTCCTACACCCCAAGAATACATCTGGGCCATGGTATGGATGGAGTCAAAAAAAAATTCTAGAAGGTTTACTATATATTCTGATTTTTTGGCTCCATATCTAGGGTGTATAAGGATTTTTAGGACTTCTTTTCCCACTATCCCAAATTGTCCATCACAGGTTAAATATTTAACTATCTAGAATGCCACTCTGTCAAAGGGTTTAGGCAAGCTAGCCCTCTTAACTCCTTTGATGATTTTCTTTGTATTATAAATATATTAGGGTTCAGCTTCCCCTTCTTTCAATAGGGTTTCAACTAGGTCTTTCAATATTCTTTTGACAGGGTTTGGGACATGCATTATTGGTATTCCAGACATTTCACTTATGATATCCATATAAAAAAGAATGAAAAACTTCTTAATTTTTGTCCTTATTTACTCTAAATTGATAATAAATTATCTTACCAGTTCATCATTGTATTTGGGAAATTTCCTTAGAAAATCTAGCCATCCTGCCTGTTGAAAGATATTTGCTACTTCTTCATCTGCAAGGATTTGGCTATCATTGTCTAGTTCTGACTTCTTTTTTATTCCTATGATTTGTTCTTTTTTCTTATTTTGAATCTTTCATGGATTAGCTAAAAATTACTTCTTGTATCAGCGAAACTAATGATTATGGCTGCAGAACTAGCAGATTCAGTTACTGATTTGGAGAATTTGGTTATAAAATTACTGTACTTAGCTGTGAAACTATTGTACTCAACTATGGAACTGCTATACTCAGCTATGGAACTGGTAAATTTGGTTGCTTCAATCATAAGAATGATTGTTTATGGTTATCCACCAAATCATTCCATCATCAATATCCTTCTCATAATTTTGCACATTTAACCATGATGTTTAATAGATGACTCATCATACTAATATTTCTAAATCAAGTCTAATCACACATGCAAACTTTCCATTTAACTTTTAAAAAGTTAAAAACATAATTACCATCCTTGATGATGTAATCCCTCCATCATGCAGACACATCATCCCTGAAAAATGGTTAGAAAATACTTGGAATTCAAAAAAAATTATTTAAATTAGCCATTTATTTGGGAAGATCAACCGTCATCACTAATTTTCAATTGATCTCTAATTTTTTATTTTATTTTTTTTATTTTTTGGTAAGAGAACACCATTTACTAGTTTTCATTCTCTTCCCTTTATTCTAAATCTTTTCATCTGATTATTTGATCATTTTGTAAGAACTGAGTTCTTCCATATGATCAAATTCTTTGTTTGCTTCAATCTGCTTCAAGAATTCATCCTTAGTAGGAGGCTTCTTATAAAGTTTTAGCATGTGTCCATTAACCAAGAGTATTCTTCTGCTACCATCAATGGGAAGTAACTTGATAGAACCATTATTAAATACCTTCTTGATCTGATAAGGTCCCAACCATTTATTTCTTAATTTACCTTTGAATTGTTGATACTTAGAATCAAACAGTAATGCCCAGTCTCCTACTTTAAATTATCTTTCCTTGATATGTGAATCATGCCATTGCTTCTTTTGACCTTGGATTATCTTTATCTAGTGAAGTGCTTCCATTCTGAATTCATCTAATTCATTGAGTTGAAGGATTCACTCCTTTTGATCTACATCCAATTTAATTCCCACCTTAGTTGTTGTCCTCAATGTCTGTAGTTCAAACTCAATAGGCAACAAAGGATTTTCTCCATAGACTAACTCATATGGTGAAAACCATGTTTTAGTTTTCCAAGTTATATTGTAAGCCCAGACAGCTTTAGGTAGTATTTTTACCCAATCTCTTCTTTTAGCTTCAACTATTTTAGTGAGAATGTTTTCTAATTCTCTACTTGTTACTTTAACTTGTCTATTTATTTGTGGGTGATAGGGAGATGACTTCCTATGATTGATCTAATAATACATTATGGAGGCCTGGATCATATTAGACATAAATTGTAGTCCCCGGTCTGAAACTAAGCTTCTTGGTGCTCTAAACTTTACCATAATTATGTGCCAAAGAAACTCGGCAATTACTTCTTCAGTGGCATTTGTTAAATCCTGCACTTTTGCCCATTTTGTTACATAATCAGTACACACAAAAATATGCTCTTTTTCTTGTGAAGGAGGATTAAAAGGTACAACAAAATTCAATCCCCATCTCTCAAATCGTTCAATCACTACTTGTGATTATAGAGGCATTTCATTGGTAATGGTTGGTTGTTCCATCCTTTGACAAGGATCACACCGTCTGATATATCTCTTCACATCTTTATACAGAGATGACCAATAGTAAGCAGTACCAAGTATCTTGTGAGATGTTCTTTTCACTGAATAGTGTCTTCCACTTGGTTCATCATGACATGCCCAAAGGATGTCACAAAATTCATCTTGTCTTACACACCTGCGTAAAACCAAATCAGGACCACATTTAAATAGCATTCCATTTAACCATTTGAACTGTGCATTGGTTTTGATTAATTTTATTTATTTATTTTTTAGTGAAAGATAAAAAAACTTCCCTGTTGCAAGATAATTTGCCATGTTAGCAAACCATGGTGTGTTAGCTGAAATAACAAACAATTGTTCATCTAGAAAGTTATCCTTGACTAGATCCTACTCCCCTGTACTGGGCAATCTTGACAAGAAATTGCCACCACATTAGATTTACGTAGATTATCTACAATGATAATATCAAATTCTTGTAGAAGTAATGACCATCTAATTATTCTACCTCCAACCACTGGTTTGGTCATTAAATATTTAATTGTTGAGTGATTTGTATGTACAAATATTTTGTACCCTATAATGTAATGTCTAAATTTATTGATTGCATAGATCACAGCCAAAAATTCTTTTTCAGTCGTAGTGTAATTTATTTTAGTGGGAGTAATATTTTTGCTAAGATATTAAATAGCATACATTGTTCCTTCTTCATCTCTCTATCCCAAAACTGCACCAATTGAGGTATTTGAGGCATCAGTTTGGATGTGAAAAGGTTCCTCTCAATTAGGTCCTTGCAATATTGGGGCAATTACTAATTTCTCTTTAATTTCTTCAAAAGCATGTTGACACTATTCATCCCAAAGAAATTTTCAATCCTTGGTAAGCAATTTAAACATGGAGGCATAAATTTTACTAAAATCCTTGATAAAATGCCTATAGTATCCAGCATGTCTTAAGAATGATTTGATATCTATGGGAGTTTGAGGAATAGGTAAGTCTGAAATAATCTTGATTTTGTTTTAGTCAACCTGAATTCCTCTTTTTGAAATATGGTGTCCTAATATGATCCCTTCATCAACCATCATCAAACATTTCTCATGACTAAGAGACAAGTGATGTTGTTCACATCTTGTTAATACTCTATCCAAATTTTTTAAGGCATCATCACATGTATCTCTGAAAGTTCCTAGAGGCAGAATACTGGACAAAGGACAACAAGAAGAGTTATGATACTTATCTTATTCTAGGTTGAACTTCTCGTTAGTGCTATTTTCCAAAAATTCTTCACCATCTCTTGATATCTGTAAAGTGGATGCTATAGATCCTTCCTCTCCCCAAGAGAAATTGTGTTCCTCCAGAGCGAAGTTATCTTCACTTGCAGAGAATTGGTGTGGTTTTAAAACTAACTGTGATGGTTTTTGAACTAACTGTGATAGTTTTGGAACTAACTGTGATGGTTTAAAAAGTAATCCTGACTACTCCAATGATGATTGATGTTCATTTAATGAAAGATTAACCATATCATATATTTCCCATACATGATCCTGCAATGTTATCATAGCCAAAGAAGATAGATTTTGCTCATTAATATCAAGATTATCAACCTATAATTTTTCTTAATTATCAAAAAAAGGTTGTGCAGATGGATATAATAAAATTTGCTTAGAATTCTTACCATTTGAAATAGTCATATCACTTAACCTGCAATCAATTAAGGCAACAATTGTAGCTAACCATGGTCGCCCCAAAATAATAGGATAACCAAGTGTTTTACTTTTTAGCTGAAATATAAGGAAGTCAAGTAGATATTCCCATGATTCCACCATTACTTCGACATCTTTAATAACTCCTTCTAGTTTTGCTATAGACTGATCTGCCATCTGCAATATGGTATTAGTAGGTTGTATGCCTATTAATGGTAATGTTTTCAAAGTGGCCACTGTCATTACATTATAGCTATGCCCAAATCAATCAAAATGTTATGTATATCCTTATTCCCTATAGAAATAGAAATAACAGGGCTTCTAAGATCTCTATATTTAGGTAATAAGAGTTTTCTTACTAATAAATTAGCAAGTTTCCCATCTACCTGAATAGTCCTGGGGTACTGCTTCTTTCTTCTAGTTTTTTTAAAACATAAAAATTTGTTTAACTTGTTCAACTCTAGAATATCCTTAATTTCTCGTAACAATGGTATATCAATATTCAATCTTCTTAGTTCCTACACCAATTCATATTCCTTAAGTTCTATAGTTTTTTTAAGTCTTTATGGAAATGGAATCTCAGTAGAATCTTTTTCTAGTTCCTTATCTTTTTCTTTGTCATCTTCCTTAGGTGTAGCTATGCTAGGGGTTTAGCTTCTTCTATCATCTCAGTGATTATAATAGGTTGACTGCTAACTATTTTTCCACATCTAGTTTGAATATTTTTACAATCCATTGTATTTAAATCAACTAATTTTTTTGGTTCTATTTCGTATACAGGAGTTGTTTGTTTCTTGGGTTTGGACTATGTTTTCAATCTATGGATTTTGTGTTGGAGGTCCCATTATGGCTTGTTGGTTCTGATTTAGATATGTTTTTTCTTTCACATAATTTCTATGGCTCCATCTAGGTTATGGCCAAGCATAAATATTTTCTTGACCAGCCCAAGGTTGTTGATGTCCTTGAGTATACCAAGATTGACTTGCCCAATCCTGAGGATGCCATGTGGGTTGAGGGGTCCAAGGTGGTTGTCCCAAACTTTGTGGTACTATTTGAGCTGACCATAGTATCATCTAGGGATTAGGAGGTAGTCTTGGCATAAACTGTCCTTAGTTAGGTTGTCTCTGAACAAAATTTAATTCTTCTGTGGTAGATGATGTATTGGTTTGTTTGAGCTGATTTTTTATGAGTGGAAAAAGAGAACAAGTGTGAGTATCATGTTCTTTAGATTCATAGACAAGACATACTTCCATTTTATCCAAAGGACATTCCCTTGTTGCATGCTTCTTCCTGCATCTAGGATAATACATGGCTAATGGTTCAAGTTGGGCATTTGCTTTAGCTTGGAATCTATCCATGGTGGAGGTTAATTGAAATAATATATCTATTTTAAAGTTTGCCAATTCATCCATCAATTTGTTCATATCTAGATTCAAATTTTTAACTATTTTCCCTTTTCTAGGTCCACCCCTTGTTTTTCAATAGTTTCTACAAATTTCTATGATTTCATCCTTTCTTAATTGAGCAATGTTTCCTCTGCCAATTAAATCAAGGGTTTCCCTAGATTCATCATCCAGACCTTTGAGAAAAATAGTTTTATTTAAATCTTCTTCAAGTACAAATCCACATCTTTTACTCATAAAGAGGAATCTGTCCAAATAATCTTCCATATTTTTGTCTTCTTCCTATTTGATTTTAAAAAATTCTTCCTTTCAATTTCTTCTTCTATAATAATCTTGATATTTGTCTAGGAAGACAGTTTCTATTTGTTCCTAATTGGTCAGAGAATTAGATGTTAATCCCATAAACCACCTCATTGTTGCATCCTTCAGGGTAGATGAAAAAAACTTCAATTTTTTATTATCTATCTTGTAATCATAAGTCTAACATAGTAATTTAAACTCAAATAGAAATTGGTCAGGATCCTCATATGACATTCCTCTAAATGTGGGAAAGTGTGCAGGTGAAATGTTTTTCATAGTGGTTTCATCATCCTCGATATGAATGGGATAGGTAAAGGTTCTCTTAGGTTCTCTTCCATCTTCTCGTTCCATCTCTCTAGTATTTTCTAATCCCTTTTCCCAATCAATGTGGTATGTGGTCTATTTTGGGGATGGTGAAAAGTCAGGAGTAGGGGGTTGACTACTCAATTGAGAATCCAAACTTTCTCTCAGTGAATCTTGAGAAATAATCCTCTTCCTTATGGCTTTACTTGGTTCTGGTGACTAATCCAAAAATTCTAAAGATGGCAATTTTGCTTCTTGTGTTGTAGGAGATAATGGTGCCTCCAATTCTTTCTCAATGTCCTTTCTTAAACTAGAGGATGATGGAATTTCTTATTCAGATATTTTGGGGAGAAATCTACCCTTGGAATCTCATGGTCTACTCATAAATTAGGGGAAAAAAATTAATTCCTAAATGAATGATTGTTTCTCTTATTGACACCTAATTAGAAAATTCCAACTAGTGATCTTCAGTAATGGCGCCAAAAATGATGGGTGTCATTATCCCCTTCATTTTATCAAATTTTTGTTGATGTCATATTTTACCAGGGATGTGTCTAAAGCTGTATGCAACAAGAGAAATTGTAACAATTTAGTAATTGAGTGGGGGTATTTGTATATTTTTTATTTTGGGGGGGGGGGGGGGGGGGGGGGGTTTAATGTCTTAAGGATTTCTTGGTTAAAACCTTATTAGAATCAAACTATGCAAATATGCTAGAAATAAACACATGTTGCAGAAATGAAATAGATTATTGGAAATAAACACATGTTAAAGAAATGAAATTGATTGTTGGAAACAAACACACATTGTAGAAATGAAATTGATTGCTAGAAACAAACACACATTGCAGAAATGAAATTGATTGCTAGAAATAAGCACACGTTGCATAAATGAAAATTTAATCTAAAACGCTTGCAAAAATAAATTTACAATAAATCTTAACTTTAAAGAGTTAGAATCATTTATAAATTTAATAGAGTTACCTATTTACTTATTCTAATATAAATATAAATACTGACAAAAATGAAGATCCTGGTTCTTTGGAGGAGTGGGCCCTTGGTCTGCCTAGAACAGGATTCGAACAATTCAATTTGATTTCAAAATGGAACTGGCTATTTCATTGATAAAATATTCTATATTACAAATGTACTAAGCTATCTTTTATCTTTCTATTCTTCAATAATTTTCTCTATATTCTATATTCTCTATCTCTATCTAAATTCCTAGGTCTGTATATATAGATGCTTTGATGGCTATAATTATTTCATACATATGATGGAACTGAATCATGCCTGAAATAGATTTTGAATCAAGATGTGGCTAGATGTTCAGTTGTGTGATAAATGTTTTGATTTTGCCAGTTCATAAAATCAGGAATCTATTCTTGATTTAATGGAATCATTGATCTTGATAGATCACCAACCATTTGGAATAGATCCTCATTAGTTCCATATCTAGTCGCAAAAGTTCTAGAGCTTATCAGAAGGAGTACCGAAGCTAAATATAGAGTTATAGAGCTAAGTCTAAAAATGTGACAACTTGAAATAATATGGTGGAGTTCCATAACTAACTGTGATGGTTCTGGAATAGATTTTGTAGGTTCCAAAACTAACTGTAATGATTTCAGAATAGATTATGTAGGTTCTAGAATTAGTTTGAATTGAGTCCAATGCTTTCAAAACCATGCAAACCACTTCATATTTGTTCTTTATCTTGATGATGACCTGTTTTATTGCAAAACTAAAATTTTCTAACACACTTGTTAAGAATTACAGGTCTTTTAAAACTTTAGAATCACAATCAACAAAAGATGGATAATCACATCCTAACTCATCTTAGATCAAAAATAAAAGTTACAAAATGCAATCAAACTTAATAGAAAGAGAGAGTAAGATGAGGTCATTTATTATATATTTATTGGGCATATCCTGGCCTTATCAGGATGCTCAAAAGGAAGCAATGGTAATTGATTTAAAAATTTGAGACAAAATTCAATGATCCAGATCCATTTGATTTCCTTCAAGTGGCAGAGCAAAAACTATTTTGACTAAATCCCATTGATGTTACACAACCACTAGCTCTTACAATCCCCACTGATTAAATAACATAGACATCCATCACCTACTTTGCATGCCCACTTTTGGTGACTTGGAGGAGATTGTGTAAGTTTTACTCAGATGCTTCAATGATGGAAGCATCTATATTAGCCCCAACACCATGATAGTCATTAACATATAAGTAATGGCCCAAGCTTTAGGCATGCATGTGTGAGGAGATTCTCTTTCCCCATACAAGATGAGAATGCCTCCTATCCTTCAATAGCTCATATATTTATATGTTTGATGATCTAGAGTGATCCCAATTGAATAAATTCATGATGAACCAATGCACATCCTGGTAGATTACATCACACAAAGGTTCTGATAGACCACCAAATATGTAAAGAAAATTTCAAAAAGGGTCATGGATATTACACACTGCATGATCCACCATAACAAGTAGTTTAATTACTTAAATAATGTTTTTTGGAGTTATTGAAAAACATCAATAATTGTCTCATAACTTCTAAGAAGAAATTCTAGTACCAATTTCTCATTTTTCTATTGTACTTTACCAATGGAAGTCCTCTAAAGGAGAGGTGCACCTCAACATCGACTATTAGCTAGTGCAGTAATTATACAACCTAATATGGAAACCTAAGCATGGTACCCTAGACCATGAGGTTAAATTCAAGACATGGTGGGAGGATTACTTGGAGCTAATCGCCACACATCTTTGGGTACTATTAGATGTCATGCAATACTTAGGGTAACATGTTGTTGTCACTTTGCTCCCAAAAGGCATGTTCATCCATATTCATGAGATAATGAGGTCACCATTTTAACCTCTACCATTATTTTTTACCATGGTCATGGTGTACACCAAAGTCACCAAGTAGAAAGGCTACATAGTTAGGCATGCCACATCACTCCAAGCTATACCACCTGGTGCAATAGTCTCTATAGTATAGTAAAAATAGGAATCCATCACTTTATAATCATAAAAATTAAAGTGAAAGATCTCCATTGAGCATCAATCATCATCTCCTCTATTAAATCATGAGATAAGGAACACTGCAACCTAGCTTGATGACCCTAAGGTTCCCTAGATTTCAAGTTCTTGTGACCTACCTCAGATGGGCATGGATGAGTAGGAGGTTTACTAGGTAATGGTTGAAAACATGGCAAGATATTTTTATGACAAATAGGAGGATAAGGAAGTCTTCTTCTAAAAGGTAATGTGCATGGTTCAAGTATGAAAGAAGGTTCTTTTGATTCTATGGGTGGAACTACCACCATTCCCTGCATCCATAGTGGTCGATATTATGTAAGAAGAGCTAAGCAATTGTAGTGAAGGGTTGAATTCTTCTAGCAAAAACCTTCTACCACCATCATAGTTGTAGATGTCTATACAACACTACCATAAATCCCACATGAGTCTTTGGTGCGTAGGATAAGAACAAAGCATGAGGCTAGGGTATCACCTACCCTCAAAGAAAGCATATTTGGTTGGATAACCATGGCACAAGAAGCATAGCCTTCTCCATATTCAATTTCACCACCACCAAAATGCAAGTTGGTTACATTGGAATGTAAGAAATCACATGCTTCCAGCTCCATGGTCTATGTTGGGGATCAGTCAATAAAATTGATTACTATATGAAAGTAATTATATGTGGAATTAAGCCAGAAAGATAAGTAACTAGAATCAGAAATAGCAAAGAACAAGAGATACAAGAAACCACCCTGAAAACTTGTATTAAACTCTTTACAGAAGGAATTACAATTGAAGAAACTTCTTTTCTTCCACACCTTTCTCAGATGTATAGATCTCTTCTTAGATCTCTTTCCCTCAAGAGTCCTCTCTCTCAATTACAATCAATTCCAACAACCTGGATTGATACACATATACAATTCTTGTACTGTTCCTCCTCTCTAAGCTATGAAGATCTATCCCTAATATATAACTTTAGAGATTCATGATCATACAATTACAGCCACTAGATGCACCTCCTAATCAAGGGCTCTATCCAGTTCTACTTAAATTAGAAACATGGACTTACAACCAACACTTAATCTCATCATCTAAACATTTTTTTCTCACACGAAAATAGATCCTGGACGCACAGGTGACCAACGTTGGTCCCTGTATACCTACCTATGACTGACATCGACCGATCCACTACTGACATTGGCATCTTTCAATCAATCTCTAACCGACGATGGCAACTGTCTGATTCCTGCAACTTCTGCACTTGCTCATGGGTGAATCTTTTAGCTCCATACCTTAACAATCTCCGACTTGGAGATAAACAATTGCACCAGTACCTATACAACAACATCTACTAGCTCCTCCATCTTCAACCTCAATCATGAAGACCAATAAAAGTTAAATGAAGATTCAACTTCTCCTTTGTTATCGGCTTGGTTAACATATCAGCAGGGTTCTTATCTATATGGATCTTCTTCAACTTCAACTCACCGTCCTCCAATACCTGTCTAATGAAGTGGTACCTAAGCTGTATATGCTTGGTTCTTGAATGAAAAGCTGAATTCTTAGCCAAATGAATTACACTCTGACTATCACTATATGATCTGCAACTCTCTTACTCCTTTCCAAGCTCTTCCATAAACCGTGTCATCCATATTATCTCTTTGCTAGCCTCTGTGACTGCAATATATGCTGCTTCTATAGTTGACAAGGCAACAACCTTTTGTAACTTTGATATCCAACTAACCACCGTTCCACCAATAGTGAAAACATATCTTGTGGTGCTTCTTCTGCCATCCAAATCACCTGCCATATCTGAATCTACATAACCATGTAGAAAAGTGTTTGAACCACCATAGCACAAATGCCTACTGTTGGTTTCTCTCAGATATCTGAGAATCCACTGAACTGCTTCGATTATTCTTTTCCTGGATTGGCCATAGACTTACTTACAACTCCCACTACTTGGGAAATATATGATCTAGTACAAACCATTGCATACATTAAGCTTCCTACTATGGAAGCATATGGAACTTTCCTCATGTACTCTACCTCATCATGTGAATTAGGACACTATTCTATACTCAACTTGAAGTGTCCAGCCAAAGGTGTGCTTACCAGTTTTGCATCCTGCATATTGAACCGTTTCAACACTTTGTTCACATAATCCTCTTGAGACAAAATCAACCTATGATTTTTCCTGTCTCTCTTAATATTCATGCCAAGTATTTTCTTTGCTTCTCCCAAATCCTTCATGGCAAACGTGTGAGCTAATTTCACCTTAAGCTCAGAGATATCTTGCATGTGTGATCCTGCAACCAGCATATCATCTACATACAACAATAAAATAATATATCTACCATTACCTAATCTCTTAAAATACACACAATGGTTAGATTGACATCTACTGTAGCCATGCTCAGTCATAAACCTGTCAAATCTCAAATACCATTGTCTTGGATCTTGCTTGAGACCATACAAGCTTTTCTTCAATCTGCACACTAGTTTCTCCTTACCTTTGACCTCAAATCCTTTCAGTTGTTCCATATATATTTTTTCATCCAAATCTCCATGAAGAAATGTTGTCTTAACATCAAGCTTCTCAAGATGCAAATCCTCAATAGCAACTAAAGATAGTACAGTCCGTATAGAAGTCATTTTAACAACAGGAGAAAAAATCTCACCAAAATCAATACCTAGTTTTTGTGCAAATCCTTTCACTACCAACCTGGCCTTATATCTCATCTGTCCATTGTCACCTTCCTTCAATCTGTAGATCCATCTGTTCTTTAGTGTCTTCTTTCCTTTTGGCAACTCAACCAAATCCCATGCTTGGTTCTCTTTCAAAGAATCAATTTCCTCATTCATGCCTAGCTCCCACTGACTCTTGGATTCCACCTGTATTGCTTCATCAAAACTCTCTGGTTCTCCACCATCAATAAGAAATAAATAGAATAATGAAGGGGAATATCAAATTAGAGGTTTACTTACCCTTTTTGACCTCTTGATAGGCATCTGAGACTCATTCACAACACGCTGTCCACCTAAATTCTCTGACAGTGACCAACCTCGGTCACTTCCAGGCCTGTAGCTGACCGACATCAGTTCTACCTGACTGATGTCAGTTTGTGTGTGACCATCATCGGTTCCTGTACGACTGACGTTGATTCCTTCCTGACCGACATCGGTCTTTGTGTTTTCTTGTCTGTGATTATTCTTTCCCGTGAGCTTATTTTGGACCTTCACCTCATCCAATTTTCCATTGCTCTGCTCAAATTGATTCAACTTCTTGAGTTGATCACTATACATCACTTTTTCATTGAAAACAACATCATGGCTCCTAATTATTTTGTTAATTATTAGATTCCAAAACTTGAATCCAAAATCATCAGAGCCATAGCCAATAAATGTGCACCTCATAGACTTAGCATCTAGCTTATTTCTATTTTCCTTATCAACATGCACAAAGGCTTCACAACCAAAAACTTTGAGAAATGAGAGATCTACCTTTTTACCTATCCACGTCTCTTCTGAAATTCCACCATCCAGAGCTGTAAAGGGTCCTCTGTTAATCAAGTAAACTGCAGTATCCACAGCTTTTACCTAAAACTCTAAGGGCAAACCAGCATGCAACCTCATACACCTTGCACGCTCCATTATTGTTCTATTCATCTTTTCAGCAACTCCATTTTGCTGAGGTGTCCTTGTAACCATCTTTTGCCTATGTATTCCATGCATATAACAATACAAGTTGAACTTATAGCTGTAGAACTCACCACTATTGTCAGATCTCAGGTACTTCAATCTCCTGCTTGTTTCATTCTCAACCAAAGATTTCCAAATCTTAAACGTGTCAAAAACATTAGATTTTTTCTTTATACAATAGATCCATACCTTTCTTGTAGCATCATTTGTAAAGAAAACACAGTACTGTGATCCTCCAATAGAAGCAACCTGAGCTGGTCCCCACACGTCTGTGTGAACAAGCTCCAACTTATGCTTCTTCTTTGTTGACCCAGTCTTGAGAAAAATCTCTCTTCTATTTCCCAAAAATACAGTGCTCACAAAAATCTAGATCTATGCTTTTCAAATTTGAAAGCTTACCTTTTGACTTAAGAATTGTCATTCCCTTCTCACTCATGTGGCCAAGCCTTTGATGCCACAACTTTGCATCTACATCTGAAGTAGATAATACAGAAAGAGAATTATCAGTAATACAATTACATAAATAGAGAGTACCTACTCTCTGACCTCTGGCTAATACAAGTGCACCCTTGGTAACCTTCCAAGATTCAGCTGTGAGAGTTACTGTGCAACCCTCATCCCCTAACTTTCTTGCAAAAATTAGATTCCTCTTCAGGTTGGGAACATGCATGACATCTCTCAACACCCATGTGTTGCCATTTTGCATTTTCAACTACACTTTTCCTTTGCCAACTATTTTACAAGGCTCATCATCCCCTAAATAAACTATTCCAAAATCTCCATGGACATAGTCACTAAAATATTCTCTATTAGAGGTTGCATGGAAAGATGCACTAGAATCTAAAACCCAAGATTCTATATTATTATGCAAAGAGAATATAAGAGCATCTTGTGCAACAATACCTGCCACTTTTGCTTCTTCTTTACCTTCATGCTGATTGTCTTCTTTTGGTTTTGACCAGCAATTTTTGCTTATGTGCCCTATCTTTTCACAGTTCTAGCAGGCTATCCTCCTGCCATTTCTAGATTTAGATCTACCTCTCATCTTTGACTTAGACCTTGATCTCCCTTTCTTGCTCTTCTCTTTTTACCTTCCCCTACTCTCAAAACTTAAAGCGTTCCCTGATGTTTCCTCTGTGCTTTTCCTATGAATTTCTTCATTCAAGATTACACTAACAACATCATCTACTTTTAAAATATTTGAAGCAAATGCAGTATTACTAATTGCCATTACCAAGCTATGCCAGCTCTCAGGTAAAGAGCATAAGATTAATAGAGCTTTAATTTCATCATCAAACACTATTTTGACTGAATTTAATTGATTCACAATTCCATGGAAATCATTTAGATGATTAGATACAGATCCACCTTCCTGCATTTGCAAATTAAATAACTGCTTCATAAGATATACCTTATTTGAAGCTAAGGGTTTTTCATATAAATTTGTTAAAGTAGTCATTAACTCTACCGTAGACTTTGTCTGTGATAAATTAGATATCACAGTAGATGTTAGACTCAATCTTATAGATCTAAGAGTCTTTCTATCAAGAACTTCCCATTCTTCATCTTCCATGTCTGTGGGCTTCTTAGCAATCCCACCTAATGATAAGTATAGATCTTTCTGATACAGATAATCTTCTATCTGCATTCTCCATAATTGATATTTCTTGCCATTAAACTTCTCCATTCTTAGTTTACTTTTTTCTGCCATTGCTTCTCCCACTCAAACAGAAATTCCTGTGAGTGACTTGTAATCAATACACACTAACCAGATCTGAAAAACCTATTAGTCAACCTGGGATCTGATACCACTTATTGGGGATCAATCAACAAAATTGATTACTATATGAAAGCAATTATATGCAGAATTAAGCTAGAAAGATAAGTAACTAGAATCAAAAATAGCAAAGAATCAGAGATACAAGAAACCACGCTGAAAACTTGTATTAAACTCTTTACAGAAGGAATTACAATTGAAGAAACTTCTTTTCTTCCACACCTTTCTTAAATGTACAGATCTCTTCTTAGATCTTTTTCCCTCAAGAGTCCTCTCTCTCAATTACAATCAATTCCAACAACCTAGATTGATACACATATACAATTCTTGTATTGTTCCTCCTCTCTAAGCTATGAAGATCTATCCCTAATATATAACTTTAGAGATTCATGAGCATACAATTATAGCCACTAGATGCACCTCCTAATCAAGGGCTCTATTTAGTTCTACTTAAATTAGAAATGTAGACTTACAACCAACACTTAATCTCATCATGCAAACATTTTGTTCTCGCACGAAAATAGATCCTTGATGCACAGGTGACCGATGTCGGTCCCTGTATGCCTACCTATGACTAACATCGACCAATCCACTACCGACGTCGGCATCCTTCAATCAATCTCTGATCATCAATGGCAACTATCTGATTCTTGCAACTTCTGCACTTGCTCATGGGTGAAGCTTTTAGCTCCATACCTTAACAGTCTAGCCAAGTGATTCAATGCCTTCATAATAAGCCCTAGAGTTTAAAGAGCTCACATTAGAGCAACCTATAATAAAAGAACAAGAGGCCTCATGGGAGGAAATAGCTCATGGAACATAATGATGAGTAAGAAAAGAGGAAAAGAAATACTAGAAAGAGTAAGCCTAATAACATCAAGTGCAAAAATCAAGTTGACAAGATGAAGAAGGTGAGGCCATACAAAATGCCTAGAACATATAGGCTAACCAATAAAAGGATCTTGAGGTGGAAAAGAAGGCACAAGAAGCTATTGATACAACCAAGAAAGCATAGGAGGTGCATCAAAAGAATATGGCTAAAGATCAAAAGAATAAATATATTACACTTGATGCCAAGGTCAAAGAATAAAAGTATTAATAGGATGCAATGGTGTAGGCAAAGCAGGTTATGGAGGATGCCTCTCACACACAAAATAAGTATAATAAGATACAAAGATGAAGATGAAGCCTGTATAAAAAATAGGCCTAAGTGCAAGAATAATAATTAAGCTTAGCCAAGGTGCAGGCTGACCAAGCGACATAGCCACAGGCATAGGCATTGGCTACAAATGAATAAGCTAAGGATACTATGTTGGAGGACCATAAGAAATAATAAAAATTTGCACAAAATATGAAGGAGGAAGAACAAGTAAAAAATAAATCTACATAGGATGAGCTTAATAGGAAAGCAACAAAATAAAATAGGATGAAGATGTTACATAGCAACTCAAGATTGTAATAAAGGCTAAAACATAGCAATAATAAGTGTCTGAGAAACAACAAGATATATCAGAGTAGTCAAAGCAATAAAAAGAACCATATGTGGCCTTAACAAGTCCACAACAACCAACATTGCCTTTGGGAGGTGTCTAGCTATAAGATGTCTCAATTATGGAAGCTCAATGTGCCACCTTATTTCTTCTACTTGTGACCATGCCATGACTTGACCTTTCAACAATTATAGGAACATTAATAGCATTCCCCCTCTAGTAGGAAGCATCATTGGATGTCTCCAAACTACCATTAAAAACATATCTAGAGGGCACAACAACATTTTAAGATTCCATTAGGCTTAAGGCCACCTCTATAGAATAGGAAATAGATCAATCCAAGGCTGAGAATGTTGAGTTAAAGGCTCACCTACATGAAGATAACAAGATAATCTAGTACACTTATCCTAAGTTGGTCACTCAAGTAATCAAGGACTAAGTCATATTCATTCAACATAGACTCAAGACACTTATCTCTGAGTTAACCAAAGATTGGTGCATAACCCAAAAATTCCATGTAGTCAACATGCTAGAGAAGGATGTTAATATTGAGGCTACAACCCTCATCACTCTGCTACAAGAGTATCAAGGAATGCTTGATAATGCTACACTTCATACACAATAGGTCACACATAGCTTGCTAGACTAGAAGGAGTAATTGGATACTTCTTTAGCAGTTTTAGCATAGACTTTATAAAGGCCACCACCACCAAAATAACCATGGTTAGCCACACTACCACTATAGAGGAGAAGGATGGATCACTCCAAGAGTTGTTCAATGCTAGGGACAATGTGAATGATAACATCCTTAATTGTTAGATTCAAATTTTATGCAATTCCTTTGGCAACCTCTAAGTTAAATGATATATGGATAAGATGGAGCATCTGAGTGGTGAGATTCAAACAAGGGTCACAGACACCAAGGCAACCTTGAGCATAACTAATGATGCATATCTCAACCAGATAAATGGATACCATGCTTTATTGTGCACCATATTATAGTTAATCCAATAAGTGATGCTAAACTAGTATGCTTAAAAGATGGATTTGAATCCATTTTCCAGCTCAGTTGCCTAGATTGTCAACACACCTATGTATAATCCACATTCAGAGCTATAGTAGATCATCACTTGGTATAAGGCCATGTAGTAAAAGTCCAATGACTCTTTGGGTCCATCATATTCTATGTCTATGCTACCACCATCAAGTTAAGTACTGTGTAAACTATAGATTTTGAAAAAATTAGTATAACATTTTGTACTGGGGATGATTTAGTAAGATAAGCAGGACCATGATGGTTAAAAATTTGTAAAGGGTGACCACATGGTTATGTCAACCTATTGAATACCCATAATGGCTAGTAGGTTGGTATGATACTTAGTTAAAAACTCAAAAGGGTATCTACGTAGTGCACAAGAGGTAAAAACCAAAAATGGTGCCTTGAGCAATTACGATGACTCTTACTAGTCTAACCATTTATTTAGCCTCTGCTCACTTATGCATTTTTGGAGAACCAGAAATATTATCTTGAGATGAGACAACATTTTAATTTTAATAAAGTATTGGTAGAATAATTTTAATAAAGATAAGACAAAATGGAATTATGAAGCTATGTAGGATATTTGTCTGATATATATGTGTTATGTACTCATTTTGTCATGTATAAGTCTATTTTGTCTTATATTCACAACTTACAATAGGCTAGAATATGAACAAACTTCACTTTTGACACCGAGTGTGAGAAGAAGATGAAAGGTCATATATTTGAAATGTCTATATATACTTTTGTTTGTAAGAATAATAGAGTTCCACTTTTGAAGAGATCAATAGAGATTCATTTGGTTATGGTTACCTGTGTGATTCTTACTATGTTCCTTTTGTGCATTATCATGTATAATGTTTGGTTATTTTCTATCTAATTTAACCTAAATGCTTTATTTATGTTTATAAAACATTGGTTGTTCTTTATTCTTAAATACATTGGATAATTAATACTTACTATGTTCCTATTATCAAAACTTTTATATGAATTCAAAACACTATTCTACACACATGAAGTATATCATAGCTATCCTCATCCTTAGCATGCTATAATGATTCAAGAACCTATGCTAACACAAAAGGACCTTCATGACCTACTTCACACTTCATTCTCTCATAATGTAACTAGTTCTCACAGTTTTACAATTGTCCTTGTGATCCTTCCACTTCTCTTCTTATGTCTCCTCTCTTATGCTCTATAAATGCAAGTATTTTTGGCTTTGTATTAAAATCCACACATGGTATGGTGAAACCATGCTAGTTTGAATACCATAGTTTCCTTTGAAATAAGGATTTTTAATCTATTTTTAAGTTCATATCTTATTTTCTAAGTGTGTGAAGTGGTGCGTAGTGGAATGATAAGTGATAAGTGTATATCCTTGCATTCTGTTTACTCTTCCATGTTTGATGCAAGTAGTTTTCCATCTAACATGTCACTTGAAGTGTAGTCAAGTGTGTTTGTCTCTCTCTAAATGTAAAGAGAAGCATTAATGTCTACAGTCTGACCTCATGTTCACTCACCTTGAGAAGTTCAATGAATATCACCTCCATGCTTGAAATACTTATGTTAGAGTAATCTAGGATGTTGAGACTAATATTATGAGTCATGTTTTATAGTGCAAGTGTATGTTAGTCTATTGAAGATATATCTGGTGTATCACCTCATTACAATAGGTTACTTTTTATGTTCCTTCTATCACTTTTCATCCAATCAAATAAGTAGTGTAGGTGATAAGCTATCAACGTCTAATCTAAGGAGCTATCCCTTAAACCTATATATTTACCTCTGCTATAAGCAACCAACAAGCCTAAAAATAATCCAATGTTTCACTCAATCTAGAGAAGGCTTGAAAAACCTATCTAGGGTGAAATATTGAGTGACAATAGTTTTGGCATGCCCAATGGGATTATTGTCTCAAGTACATCTTGTCAAGGTGAATGTTGGTCTTAAAAACATCACACTTGCATACAATGTTCTACTCAGCATTTGGTGACTCCATTAAAGGTAACATCTAGTTGTGGACCAAGTTTTATCATTCTTTTTATTAATACTTCATGGTCCTTACTAGGTCAACTACTAGTAGAGGAAAGTGTCTTATAGAACCACTCCCTCAACCTAAACTTCCACTTGAATTTCAACACCCTCAACATATATTTACATTTAAAGAGTATGAATACTTTTCAAGCCAATAATGTCAAGAGAGTGAAGAGGAACTTAAGGACAACATGGCTAGGTAGCATGCCTTCCTAGCATTTAATACTAAAAATCTTATACACCTTAATGCATATGATGATATACCTCCTAATTCCAGCAAGAGTATTCCCACTTTCAATGGGGAAGGTCCAATCACCCCAAGTGAGCATATTAGGGACGTCTCTAACTTATCCAACTTTCATAATGTCACTAAAGTTAACATTGAAATTAGGATACTTTCCATGTCTCTTAGGGAAAAAGCCCTTGATTGGTATAAGACATTGTTAGGGGGATGTATCACCACTTGAGATGAGTTTGGAAAGTTTTTGACTCAAAGGTTTGAGGATAAAAGTGATCACACATCACTCATTAATTAGTTTAATGTGATTCAAAGAGGTCCTAAGGAGACTATGCATGACTTCAATGAGAGGTTTCAAATAACTTGGTATAGGCTACCTCATCCCATGAAACCCCCTACAAGATTTGTTATCCATATATACCTAACATCTATTAGAACTGATATAGCCATCATATTGTAGTCTATGGGTGGTGTTAGTAGAGGTTCTTAAAGCATCATAACATGTTAAGGATGAGGATAACTATGATAAACTTTGAGTGCATAGAATAAAATATTGTATTCATACATGAGTTTGGATAATAGTAACAAAGTAAACATTACTTATCCTATGCTATTTAGGAATTAATAAAAACTAATGTTTCATAAACATAAATTAAGCATTCGAATTAATTAGATAGAAAGTAACCAAAATATTACACACAAGAATGCATGCAAGGAGCATATTAAGAAATCATATAGGTAACTATAACCAGATGAATCTCTATTGATCTCTTCAAAAATTGGAACCCTCTTCTTCTTACAATCATAATTATATGTAAATATTTTCAATCTATGACTATTCATCTTCTTCTCATACTTGGTGCCAAAAGTGGAGTCTATTCATATTATATCCTATTAAAAGTCATGAATATAAGACAAAATAGACTTATATAATGATAAAATGAGTACATAATGTATGAATACTAGATAAATATACTACGCAGCTTTACAATCTAAATTATTCTACCAACACTATCCTAGACTTAAAATGTTATCTCATCCTAAGAAAACATCATAGGATATCTAAGAATGCACAAGTAATCAGATACTGAAGAAGTTTTTAGACTAGTAAGATTCATGGTAATTATTTAAGGCACCATTTTTGGTTTTCACCTCTTGCACACTACTTAGCTACCCTTTCAAGTTTTCAACTAAGAGCATACCAAACTACCACCCTTTATAGGTTTTCAATAGGCTAGCATAATCAGGTGGCCACCCTTTATGGGTTTTAAACCATCTTGGCCCTACTTGTCTTAAGAAATCATCATCAATATAAAATGTTATAAATTTTTTTCAACATTGGTACTCTATACAATACTTAACTTGATGGTGGTGGCATGGACATAGATAATGATTGACTAGAAGAGTCCTTGGATTGGGAATATGCAACCTTGAACTAATTAATGATCTTATGGATCTATATAGGTGGCCTCTACACAAGTGTATTTATAATCTTGGTGATTGCGCTGGAAAAGGGGGTCAGATCCATCTTGTAGGCATGTCAGTCCAACATTACTTCTTGGATCAACCGTAGTAGGGTGCATACTGAAACATGGTAGCCAATGATCTACTTAAGGTCTACATCATCAGTTATTCTCAAAGATGACTTGGTATTTGAGACCCTTATCTTAATCTCTCCACTCAGCTGATCCACCTTATCTGCATGTTGTTGAGTTTTGAGGCTGGCAAAGAAATTGTGCAAAAGATGGATCTATCAATTTAGAAGGTTGTCATGCACATTATCCCTAACATTGAGTGACTCCTAAAGTGCTCTATCCTTATCTTACCTAGTGGTAGTGTGACTGGCCATGGTTGCTTTGGTGGTGGAGGCCTTTGTAAATTCTACACTAGAATTGGCTAAGGAGGTATCCAGTTACTACTTCCAGTCTAACAAGCTACATGTGACCTATTATACTTGAAGTGTTATAATGTTAAGAATTTATTGATACTCCTACAGTAGTGTTATGAGTGTGGTGGCCTCAGTCTTAACATTCTACCCCAATGTTCTAATTGCATGAAGTTTCTATGTTATGCACCATTCCTTGGTTAGCTTAAAGACAAGTGTCTTGAGTTTGCATTAATTGAACATGACTTGGTCCCTAATTATTTGAGTGACCAACTCAAGACAAGTGTCCTAGATAATCTTGGTAGATTTGAGAAGGTGATCCTTCAACTCAATGTTTTTGGCCTTAGATTGATCAATTTCTTGTTCTAAAGAGGTGACATTTTGTGCAATGGACTCCTAGAATGCTATAATACCCTCTCACTATTTCTTTAGTGGTAATATGGAGACATCCAATGATGATTATTTTTAAAGGGAAAATGTTGCCAATGTTCCTATAGTCACTAAATGGTTAGGTCATGGCATGGTTGCAAGTGGAAGAGAGAAGGTGGTGCATTGAGTACCCATAGTTGGAATGTCCCACAAACAAACTCCTCCCAAAGACAATTTAAGTTCTTAAACCCCTATTAGAATTGAAATTTAGTTTTCTTGTTGTTATGGCTGATCTAACTTAGCTTTTTTTTGTTTAGGCACTTGTTTTTACTATGCCATAGCCTCTTCTATAGGCTTCACATAACTTTCATTGTATTCATCTTCTTTTCTCTTAGCTTCTTCTACTACCTTCCTATTGAGCTCATCTTCCATATATGTTATTCTCTTGTTACTCTTCTTGAAGCTTCTCTACATGATCTTCTTCCTTTTTATATTCCTCAAGTGCATTAGCCTTGGCTTGTTCATCCTTATCCCATGCCTTAACCACTAGGTTGGCATGTACCTTGGCTATACTTGTCATTCCTATGCTTGGGCCTATTGGTTGCACAATGTTTCATATTTTTATTATTTCTTCTTCTTTACAACTTCTTTAACTTGTTACTGTGTGTGAGTGACATCCTCCAAAGCTTAATTTGCCTATGCCATTGCATCCTATTATTGCTTATCTTCTTCAACCTTGGCCTTGGAAGTGAGTGCAACATATTTGTTCTTTTAATCTTTATCCACCTTCTTTTAATGTGCCTCTTGTGCCTACTTTGCTACATCAACAAATTCTTATGCCTTCTTTACCACCTTGAGAGCCTTTTGTCAATCAACCTTTACATCCTAGACCTTTTATGTGGCCTCAACTTCTTCATCTTGATGACTTGTTTATTGAGATTACTGTTATTGGGCCTACTCCTTTTAGAATTTATTTTTCTCTTATCTAACTCTTCATTCTATTACATGAGCTACTCATCCCATGAAGCTTATTATTTTTTAGATGTAGGTTATTTTAGTATGATCTCTTTGACCTCCAAGGTTTGTTGTGAAGGTATAAAATCACATGGCTAGATTATAGAGCTATAGACATGTGTTTTATTGTGCCCCAAAGTAACCAACATGTGTTTAGGTGGTGGTAAAGTTGAATATGGAGAGGGCTATACTTTCTTCATCATGGTTGTCCTACTAAATGTGCATTCTTTGAGGGTAGGAAAAACCCTAGCCTCTTCTCAAATTTTGGATCTACACACCAGATACTCCTATGTATTTTTTGATAGTGGCACAAAGATGTTGAAGACTATAAAATTGGTCAAAGGTTTATACTAAAATAGGTCAACTCTTCGCTACATTTTCTCAGCTTCTTCATGCATAGTGTTGACCACAATGGATGCAGAGCATGGTGGTAGTTTCACCCATAGACTTGGAAGAACCTTCTTACACACTTGGACCATATGCACTACCTTCAAGAAGAACTCCTTCTCCTCCTCCCTATAATATAAATATCTTACCATATATATGATCATTACCTGGTAAAGCTCTTACTCATCCATTTTCATCTAAGTTAGGTCATAAGAGCTTACGATCTAGGTCACCTTAGGTTCATCTAGCCAAGTTGTGGTGATCCTTGTCTTGTGCTTGAATGAAGGAGATAATTGTTATTTCTTGATGGAGAGCTTGCACTTTCCTTTCTATGGTTATAAAGTTATGGTTTCCTATTGTTGTTGTACTTAATGGACTACTATGTTAGGTGGTATGGCTTGGAGTAGTGTTGCACGCCTAGTTGCATATGGTTTTTTCTTGGCAACTCTAGCCTATGTCATAGCCATGTTAAAAAATAATGGAACAGGTCCAAATGGAAACCTTGATAGCTCATGAATGTGGAAGAACACACCTTTCAATAGCAAGGTGACAACAACATGTTGTCCCAAGTATTTCATGATGTTTAATGGAACTTAATGATGTGTGGTGATTAGATCCAAATAGTCTTCCCACCATGTCTTGAATTTACCCTCATGGGCTAGGGTACTATGCTTAGGTGTCCATATCAGGTTACAATTTTTTTGTACTAGCTAGTAGTTGATGTCAGGGTGCACCTCTCCTTCAGGGGACTTTCATTAGGTGAAATATATTACAAAGATGAGAAATTGGTATTGGAAGGTTTGCTTGGAAGTCATGAAACACTTATTGATGTTGTTAAGGTGTGGAGCCTAAAAGCTTCACATATGAGTGCATTTAACAGTTTCAGGTCTACACAGTCCCCGGCATTGGTCAGGATCGACTGACATCGGTCAGGTGCAGTTGAAGAGATGCCAGCGTCGGCAGTGGATCAACCGACGGCGGTCACAGGCAGGCAGGCAGGAACCGGCGTCGGTTACCTGTGCGTCCAGAATGCTATTTTTGAGGACAAAAGCGAGTGTTTGCAGATGAGTTTAAGTTGTAGTCTTAAGCTCGCATCTCTATTATTAGTAAGATTATTTTTAGAGCCCTTGTTCAAGAGGCTTAACTGTTTGTTGTAAGTGCATGCTCAAGTTCCCTAATTCTATATGTAGAATTAGATCTTCTTACTTATTGTAGTAGAATTGGTATGTTGAAGAATAGTACATAATTGAATCAATCCAGGTTGTTGGAGTTGATTGTTCTTGAGAGAGAGAGAGAGCTCTTGAGGGATAGAGATCTAGTTAGAGATCTTGTACATCTAAGAGAGGTGTGGAAGAAAGAAGTTTCTTCAATTGTATTCCTTTTGTAAAGAGTTTAATACAAGTTTTCAGGGTGGTTTCTTGTATCTCTTGTTCTTGTTATTTATCATTCTAGTTACTTGTCTATCTAATTTAATTCTACATTTATTGCTTTCATAAGTGTAATCTATTGTTGGTTGATCCCCAACAAGTGGTATCAGAGCTCAGGTTCACTAACAGGTGGTTCAGATCTGTGTAGTGTGTATTGATTACAAGTTCTCATAGGGGTTTCTGCAGGGATTTCTATTTGAGAGGGAGAAGCAATGGCAGATGAAAGTAAACTGAGAATGGAAAAGTTTAATGGCAAAAATTATCAACATTGGAGAATGCAAATAGAGGATTATCTGTATCAGAAAGATCTCTACTTACTGTTAGGTGGGGTTGCAAAGAAGCCCAAAGACATGGAGGATGAAGAATGGGAAGTTCTTGACAGAAAGGCTCTGGGGTCTATAAGACTGAGTCTAGCATCCACTGTGATATCCAATTTATCACAGGCAAAGTCTACGATAGAGTTAATGACTACGTTAGCAAACTTGTATGAAAAACCCTCAGCTTCTAATAAGGTATATCTTATGAAGCAGTTATTTAATTTGCATATGAATGAAGGTGGATCTATTTCTACTCATCTGAATGATTTCAATGGAATTGTGAATCAATTAAGTTCAGTCAGTATAGTGTTTGATGATGAAATAAAAGCTCTTTTGATATTATGTTCTTTGCCTGAAAGCTGGCATGGCTTAGTAATGGCAGTTAGTAATACTGCATCTGCATCAAATATTTTGAAAGTAGAGGATGTTGTTAGTGTTATCTTGAATGAGGAAATTCGCAGGAAAAGCACAGAAGAGACATCTAGGAACGTTCTAAGTTTTGAGAGCAGGGGGAGGCAGAAAGATAAGAGCAAGAGGAGATCAAGATCTAAGTCTAAGGTGAGAGGAAGATCCAAATCCAGGAATGGCAGGAAGCCACAATGCTAGAATTGTGGAAAGATTGGGCACATAAGCAGAGATTGTTGGTTAAAGCCTAAGGAGGACAATCAGCACGAAGGAAAGGAAGAAGCCAAGGTTGCAGGTATTGCACAAGATGCTTTAATATTCTCTCTGCATAATAATATAGAATCTTGGGTGTTAGATTCTGGTGCATCTTTTCATGCTACCCCTAACAGGGAATATTTTTGTGACTATATCCATGGAGACTTTGGAATAGTGTATCTAGGGTATGATGAGCCCTGTAAAATAATTGGCAAAGGTAAAGTGCAGCTGAAGATGCAGAATAGCAACACATGGGTGTTGAGAGATGTGATGCATGTTCCTAGCTTGAAGAGAAATTTGATTTTTGCAAGAAAATTAGGGGATGAGGGTTGTACAGTAACTCTCACAATAGAATCTTGGAAGGTGACCAAGGGTGCACTTGTTATGGCCAGAGGTAAGAGAGAAGGTACTCTCTATTTGTGTAATTGTGTTACTAACAAATCTCCTTCTGTATTATCTACTTCAGTGGATGCTAAATTGTGGCACTCAAGGCTTAGCCACATGAGTGAGAAGGGGATGTCAATTCTTAAGTCCAAAGGTATGCTTTCAGATTTAAAAGGCATAGATCTAGAGTTTTGTGAGCACTGTGTATTTGGAAAATAGAAAAGGGTTAGTTTTCTCAAGACTGGGTCTACTAAGAAGAGGCATAAGTTGCAGCTTGTTCACACAGACGTGTGGGGACCGGCTCAAGTTGCTTCCATTGGAGGATCACAGTACTATGTATCTTTCATAGATGATGCTACAAGGAAGGTATGGATCTATTGTATTAAGAGAAAATCTGATGTATTTGAGACTTTTAAGATTTGGAAAGCTATGGTTGAGAATGAAATAGGTAAAAGATTGAAGTGCCTGAGATCTGACAATGGCGGTGAGTTCTACAGTTATAATTTCAGAGATTATTGTTATCTGCATGGAATTCGCAGGCAAAGGACGGTTCCAAGGATGCCTCAGCAGAATGGAATTGCTGAAAGGATGAACAGGACAATAATGAAGCATGCAAGATGTATGAGATTGCATGTCGGTTTGCCCTTACAATTTTGGGCACAAGCTGTTGACACTGTAGTGTACCTGATTAACAGAGGACCCTCTACAGCTCTAGATGGTGGTATTCCAAAAGAGGCATGGACAGGTAAAAAGGTAGATCTCTCATATCTCAAAGTTTTTGGTTGTGAAGCCTTTGTGCACATAGATAAAGAAAATAGAAAGAAGCTTGATGCTAATTCTATGAGGTGCACATTTATTGGCTATGGCTCAAATGATTTTGGTTACAGATTATGGAATCTGGAAACTAACAAGGTAATTAGGAGCCGTGATGTTGTTTTTAATGAAAGAGTGATGTATTGTGATCAGCTGAGGAAGCTGAATCAATCTGGATAGAGCAATGGTGAATTGGACGAGGTGAAGGTCCAATATGAGCTCGCAGGAAAAAGAAATAATCACTTGTAAGAAAACACAGAGACTGGCGTCGGCAGGACAGAAACCGGCGTCGGCCATACAGAGACTGACATCGGCAGGACAGGCACCGACGTCGGTCAGGCAGAACCGACGTCAGCCAGTAACAGGTCTAGAAGTGACCGAGGTCGGTCACTGTCAGAGAATTTGGGTGGACAGCGTGTTGTGACCGAGTCTTAGACACCCATCATGAGGTTAGAAAGGGTGAGTAAGCCTCCAATTAGATATTCTCTTTCATTATTTTATTTATTGCTAACTGATGGTGGAGAACTAGAGAGTTTTGAAGAAGAAATACAAGTGGAGTCCAAGAGTCAGTGGGAGCATGGCATGGTTGAGGAGATGGAGTCCTTAAGAGAGAACCAAACATGGGATTTGGTTGAGTTGCCAGCAAGTAAAAGGACACTGAAGAATAGATGGACCTATAGGTTGAAAGAAGGTGAGAATGGACAGATGAGATATAAGGCTAGATTGGTAGTGAAAGGATATGCACAAAATCCAAGTATTGACTTTGGTGAGATTTTTTCTCCTATTGTTAAAATGACTTCTATAAGGGTTGTATTGTCTTTGGTTGCTTTTGAAGATTTGCATCTTGAGCAGCTAGATGTTAAGACAGCATTTCTTAATGGAGATTTGGATGAAGAAATTTGTATGGAACAACCGGAAGGATTTGAGGTCAAGGGTAAGGAGAAGTTTGTGTGCAAATTGAAGAAAAGCTTGTATGGCCTCAAGCAAGCTCGTAGGCAATGGTACTTCAAATTTGACAGGTTTATGACTGAGCATGGCTATAGTAGGTGTCAATCCGACCATTGTGTGTATTTCAAGAGATTTGATAACGGTAGATATATTATTCTATTGTTGTATGTAGATGATATGCTGGTTGCAGGATCACACATGCAGGATATCTCTGAGCTTAAGGTGAAATTAGCTCAAACATTTGCTATGAAGGATTTGGGAGCAGCAAAGAAAATCCTTGGCATGAGCATTAAGAGAGACAGGAAAAATCACAGGTTGATATTGTCTCAAGAAGATTATGTGGACAAGGTGTTGAAACAGTTTAATATGCAGGATGCTAAACCGGTAAGCACACCTTTGGCTAGACATTTTAAGTTAAGTAAAGAACAATGTCCTAATTCACATGATGAGGTAGAGTACATGAGTAAAGTTCCATATTCTTCCGCAGCAGGGAGTTTGATGTATGCAATGGTGTGTACTAGACCAGATATTGCCCAAGCAATGGGAGTGGTAAGTAAGTATATGGCCAATCCAGGTAAGGAACATTGGAAAGCAGTTCAGTGGATCCTTAGATATCTGAGAGGAACTAGCAGTAGGCACTTGTGCTATGGAGGTTCAGATACTTCTCTACATGGTTATGTAGATTCAGATATGGCAGGTGATTTGGATGGCAGGAGGAGCACTACAGGTTATGTTTTCACTGTAGGTGGAACAGCGGTTAGCTAGATATCTAAGTTGCAGAAGGTTGTTGCCTTGTCAACTACAGAAGCAGAGTATATTACAGCCACAGAGGCTAGCAAAGAGATGATATGGATGACACGGTTCATGGATGAGCTTGGTAGGGAGCATGAGAGTTTTAGATTGTATAGTGATAGTTAGAGTGCAATCCATTTGGCTAAGAATTCAGCCTTTCATTCAAGAACAAAGCACATATAGCTAAGGTACCATTTCATACGACAGGTATTGGAAGATGTTGAGTTGAAGCTGGAGAAGATCCATACAGATAGGAATCCTATTGATATGTTAACCAAGCCGGTTACAAAGGAGAATTTGAATCTTCATTCAACTTCTGTTGGTCTTCATGATTGAGTTGAAGATGGAGGAGCTAGAAGATGTTGCTGTATAGGTACTGGTGCAGCTGTTTATCTCCAAGTTGGAGATTGTTAAGGTGTGGAGCCTAAAAGCTTCACATATGAGTGCATTTAATAGTTTTGGGTCTACACAGTCACCGACGTCGATCAGGATCGACTGACGTCAGTCAGGTACAGTTGAAGAGACGTTGGCATCGGCAGTGGATCGGTCAACGGCGGTCACAGGCAAGTAGGCAGGAACCTGCGTCGGTTACCTGTGCGTCTAGAATGTTATTTTCGAGGACAGAAGCGAGTGTTTGCATGATGAGTTTAAGTTGTAGTCTTAAGCTCGTGTCTCTATTATTAGTAAGATTATTTTTAGAGCCCTTATTCAAGAGGCTTAACTATTTGTTGTAAGTGCATGCTCAAGTTCCCTAATTCTATATGTAGAATTAGATCTTCTTAGCTTATTGTAGTAGAATTGGTATGTTGAAGAACAGTACAGAATTGAATCAATCCAGGTTGTTGGAGTTGATTGTTCTTGAGAGAGAGAGAGCTCTTGAGGGATATAGATCTAGTGAGAGATCTTGTACATCTGAGAGAGGTGTGGAAGAAAGAAGTTTCTTCAATTGTATTCCTTTTGTAAAGAGTTTAATACAAGTTTTCAGGGTGGTTTCTTGTATCTCTTGTTCTTGTTATTTATCATTCTAGTTACTTGTCTATCTGATTTAATTCCACGTTTATTGCTTTCATAAGTGTAATCTATTATTGGTTGATCCCCAACAGATGTTTGTAAACACTTCCTAAACAAATTATTTAGACTAACTAAACTACTCATTATAGTGGATCATGTGATGTGCAATGTACACCACCCCTTTTGGAATTTTATTTATAGACTTTGTGGTATTCTAGAATCTCCATGTGATGCATTTGACCAAGATGAGCACTAGTTTATCTTAAATTTCTTCAATTGGAATTCCTCAGGACCAATAAACATTAAATCTATGACAACTTGAAGGATAAGAGATGTTATTTTCTTGTATGGAACAAGAAAATCACCTCGTGTAGGCATGCTTAAGGCTCATTCCATTTCTTATGTGTTGATGACTATCATGGTGTTAGGGCTAATGTAAATTTTGTCATCATTGTAACGGTCGAGCAAGATTTGTACAATCTCCCCCAAAGTCATTGAAAGTGGGCATGCAAAGTAGGCACTCGATGTTTGTGTTCTAGAATTGATGTGGTACTACAAAATCTAATACTTTTACAACATATACAAGATCTAGTTTAAAGAGTTTTAACTATATCACTCAAAGGCAATCAAATGGCTATGAATTAATGAATTTTTATGATGAAGTGTGAGGTTGATGCCCATTACTTCCTTATAAGCATCTGTCAAACTCCTAATGAGTTGAAAATGATCCATGCTCTCTAAGTAGTGAAATTTAAAAAATTACTTTTTGCATAGTAGAAATTAGCTCATCTCTTGAAACTTTAGATCATGAAAATATTTTCAAGAATGAAATATAGACTTGGTTCACAACCTTATGCCTTTATATATTTCATGCTTATTTTTTTCATGTAAATGTTATGTTAAGATATCCATTTAACATTAATGTAAATGTTGATGTGGCAAATCTTATCTAATTTTGCAATTAAGTCAGTTAGTCATTGGCACATGTGTTGAGATATGTCATTATGTACTTTGTTGTCTGTACTAGAGTACAAATTAATTATGTTAACCAATCATTGATTTGGTAAATATTAGATCAATCAAACCTTGGATATGGCATTAATTACTTAGGGATGGCCATCATACGGTGAAGATCTTTGTTGATGTGACTTGACTATACATTTCCTAGACTTAATTGCTTTCTTTCCCACCTATTGACATCAATGATGGTGCACATAAATTCTTCTACACATAGTTGGTGCATGATATACTTATTATCTTGGTTTCCAAATTGAGTAAAGAGATCATCTACAAATACACACAAGCACACATTGAAAAAGAAACACACAAGAAAACATAGAAAAATGGGAAATCCTAATCTACTCAGTACTACTTAGCATCCACTCATTTATCAAAAAGAGATCAATTAAGATTATTAGCAGTAAGGATTAAGCCTAAAACCATTTACCTACCCTTGAAAAATGGTTCCCTATATATATCTCAAAATAATTATTCCTTGATATGATATTTCATGTATAACATAAGGCCCTTTCCATCTAATTTGTAATTTACCCAAAAATGCTTAGAAGCAACTATCATATAACAAAACTAGTTAATCTTAGTGAAATTCTTTATGGTGAAGATTCATGTCATGCCATGCTTTCCAACTCTACTTATGAACTTCCTATGTCTAAGATGATCTGCATCGATACTTATCCATCCTATTCAGTTTGAGAAGCTTATTGGTGAGAGACTCACAATCCCCTAGACTCATGACCATTGCAATGAACATATTAGGTACCAATTATTCCATCAACATTACTTCTTTGATCCCATATACCAACTAGAATGTAATAAAACTTGTAGCCCTATTATAGTGCATGTGATATGCCTAAAAAATCACAAGAATGCAATATTTTGAATCATCTATCTTGACATCAAAGATCTTTGTCAACATCTTGCCCAACACTTTATTAGAAGCCTCATCTTGACTATTAGCTTGTGGATGGTACACAATACTTTTATGATGAGAAATCATGAATTCTTTAGTAAGAGCTTTAATGGTATTGTTTAGGAAGTGTGTCCCTCGATCACTAACTAACATGATGGGGCATCCAAACCTTATAATGATATTCTTGTCAAGGAAATTTGTTACATCCTTCACATCATAGTTGGGTGTTGCAACAACTTTAACCCCTTTGGTAAAGTAATCTATCATAGTGATAGTATACCTTGCTTTGTTGTATTTACTTAGGGGATTGATAGGTCCTACAAAATTAATACCCCACTATTTAAAAAAATATTCAGATAACAAAAGCTGCAAAGGAACTTCATCCTTATGGAGTGGCTTACCCATGCATTGACATGCATCACAATGCTACTCTACTTTATGTGCATCCTAAAAAAGGTTTGGCCACCATAACCCACTCTATAACAATTTCCTTATAGTAGTTTCTTTGTCAAAATTACCTCTTGTTATTCCTTGGTGTGCCTCCTAGAAGAGATGTGGTCATTCATGTTATAAAACTACCCTTCACAATACTTCATCCTTCTTCAAATGATACAAGAGCCCATTTATAATAGTATATGGCAAAGCTCTAGTGATAAATTGCTTCTTATCTCTTTCTTGGTAATGTGTAGGGAATACTCCTTGTTTTAGGAAATTAACAATTACCTCAAAAATTTTAGGGATCATAGAAATTTGAAAGCGATGGGCATCAGGGGAATCTTTCTATAGTTCTTATGGTTCTTCACCATTTGGGATGTGACTGAGATGATCCAATCAAATATTTTATATGCTTGGTTTGATGTTGATGTAAAATTAAAATTCTTGAAAGAGCATCAACCATCTTGAAATACATCCTCCAATCATAAAATTATTGAGAAGGCATTGCAGAGCTTGATGATATGTGAAAACTTCAAATGGTGTCATAAAAAGATAGTGTCATAATTTTTGTAGATAGTGTTTTTCTTTTAGTTACCATGTAATTATTTTTTATGTCAGACAACTTTTGACTTGTAAAATGTATAGGGTGGTCCAGTCCACCATCTCCTAGTTGTGTAAACATAACACTAACTACAATACTAGAAGCATTAAAATGAACATGAAAGGGTTTTCTCCAATTGAGAAAGATGAGAATAGGTGCAGTGATTAGTCTTTGCTTTAATTTTATGAAGGTTGTTTGATACTCAAAATTTCAGACAAACTTTGTACCTTTACACAGTAAATACTCCAATGGAGATGAAATGGCTACATAACCCTTGATAAACTTATAATAGTATCATGTTTGGCTAATAAAAGATCAAACTTTTGTGGAGCTAACTAGTGGAGACATATTAAGAATGACTATAATTTTGGCTTGGTCCATCAAAATCCCTTCACCGTACACTACATGACCTAACAAAACACCAAAAGGTGTAAAAAATAAGCACTTTTTCAAATTCAAGGCATTGCATAGATATTGATAGCATTCTAACATGAGGCACAACTTGGATAAATATTCTTTAAACAAACAAAATACTACCCAATCTTTCATGTATTTTTTGATATCCATTAAAGCCATTCATGAAAGAGTATACTTTATAACCTATGATAGATTCTAAAACTTCATCTATGAATGGAATAAAAAATGTATCATTCACACACAACATCATTCAAAATTCGATAATCACCACATACTCTGATCTCCCTAGTTTTCTTAGGCTACACTACCATGGGACTAACCTAATCTACCTTTTATATGGGATAGATTATACTTGCATTTTACATTCTATCTAGTTTAGCCTTCACTTTTAACTTCATGTTTGGATTCAACTTGTATGGTCATTTCTTTATGGGTCATGCACACTCCTTGAGTTCGATATGTATTTTACCTAGGGATGGATCGACTCCTTTGACCTCTAAAAAATGAGTGGGAAGCACATATTGATAATACTATATAATTTTCATAGCTTCCAAAACTTTAGATTTAGTCTAATAATCAACTATATGTCTTAGTTTAAGAATCTCCTCCCTTCTGATGATTTTCATGTGCTTTTTAATAGGCTGCTAATAAATCTTATGTTTTTCCTCAGTAACATATTCTTATAACATTTTTTTCCCTTCTTAATTTGGAATATGTATGTTACATAGATTTTCTTCTATAGTGGGTTCTATGACTAGGTCCTTTAATGGTTCTACTAGCCATTTAGATTCAAACAAATCAATCAAATTGATATCACCATTAGTATCTAAATCTTCAATTTCCTTCTCTTCATCCTATATTTAGTAGCACAGTTCCATAAGATATTTTTATTCCATCTTTGTATCTTTATATCTTTGTAATTCTATGTTTAGATCACAGGCTACGTTCTTCTGCATGGTAGATTCCATTGTGGTACTTAAATATTCTATGCACCCATGGCATATGAAATGTTTGATTTTAAGCAATACATTATGAACTAGAGGATTCTCATATTCAAAGATAAAATTTTGCATGAAGTTGCTTTTCAATTGCATCCAATGATTTGTCTCCCTCCTGCATTCTTTATGCATATACCATGATGATGGTAAAGGGGCAACTATGTAATGAAATATGTGAACCTATTACTTCAGTGCCACATGTTATTCAATCTAGACCTCAACAAATTTGTGGATATGGATTTTAGGGGACTCACCTTCTCAAAATAAAGGCCAATTACTTTTGATTTCTTGTGGTAGTTGAAATATTATAATCATAAGTGTGCACCCATCTCCCCAATCGATTTAATCATCTCTGTGAATCACCCACCATGTTGTTATAACTCCATTTAAAGCATAATTCAAGGCACTAACCTACTGACTAATGGTAGTTATATGGACATTTAGGTGCAGAATTAATTGATTTATATCCTTTTTTTGCATAATACAAAATAATTTGTTTCTCATTTATGAATACCATTCTCATAGGTTAGATTTCATTATCACCACGAGCCAATTGAGTAGATGCATATCTGAGTCTCCACTGATAAACAAAGCTATTTCCCAAGGAAAAATGCCTTATCGAGTTGGATATATATATAATATTTCATATAATAATTTACTTGATAAATTAAATTAACTTTTGAGTGCGTAGGGGATTTAGCAAACATGGACACACAATCCTCTATGACAAACTGAGGTGTCAACAACTGAGTAACTATTGATTTGAGCTTATATTATTTAGATGCATTCAACTATTGACTGAGTAAAGTGTTGGAAGTAAAATTATTTAGAGGGGGTTTTAATCAATATTTAAAAACTAATACAACTTTACTTTGTCATTCATGAACTATCTAAGCAATATAGTGAACTAGCAACACATCAAGAACCATATATATGAGCATGAGATAAGAGCATAACACATAAAACACTTATTTGAGTGGGAAAAACTAAAAGAGAAGAAAAATTAATAATATATACAAATTTAATACATTCCTATAATAAAAACATCAATATTTAGTGAATCACCAACTTCACATGGAGCACAACCCCAACTAGCCAAGCACCCACTTGACTAGGCTTTAGCAAGCACCTACTTGCAAGGAGGAACCAACCCCCTAGATGAATCAACACCAAATAAACCACCTAATTTGTTTTATTACCATCATTAAACCTTATTTATCAACCAACATATGATGACCACCTCTTCATCTCTTCACACTCTTAGCCCTCTTAAACTACCTTCTAGGCTCCTTCGTTCAACTAGGTCTCTTTAAGATAGATTAGGTAATTTTAACTTGATATTCATATATAATAACCCTATTATAACTTCATGATATTTTATCTACACCCTTATAATGGTATAAAATACGTCCTTTATCTCTTTAAAGTTTTATATATTTCGCTCAACTCACTCATTCTCTAACTAGTCAATTAGGCCTATTAGGCCTTGTTCTTATACTAAGATCTTGCTCATACACCTATTGGTTGGAAATAAACACTTTAAAAATTATATTTTACATAAAATAGGTCTTAAAACATGTCACAAACATTAATAAAACATTAAAATATGGTGGTCATATCATATAGGACCAAAACCTCTTTTACGCCTTAAGGATACCTAATTCAATTAGGCCTTCATTAACACACATTACCCTTTGATCTTCTTGGAGTAATTTAAAACTTCATAAATGAAAATAAAAATTTATATTTAAATAAAATATACCACTACTAATTTCATCTTATGTTTTTGACACCTTTTATCTCCAACCACCACTTGAAGCATGCCATTAGTAATGTTCACAATTAGGTATGTGTATACCTAGAAAGTTTGTCTTGAACTACTAAATATAAAAAACCAATTATCTAAACAACCATGGAAATAAAATATATAAACATAAACTTAAATACCTCAAAAAATTCATCAAGTTAATTATACTTCATTCCATATGGAAAAAGTTCTCAAAAACTCTTCTGCAACTTGCTCACTCAAAACTGCTAGTTTTCCTTAAAGACCAGTCATGATGATTTTAACATTCAACACCTATATGACCAATTTAAAATAATAATAATTCATATGAATTATCCTATGTTATCATTATATTATTCTTAGATATAAATATAATATGTTTAAATGGTAATATTGGTCTTGCAGACCTATCTCATAATGTTGTACATCACTATCTCATCTGAACTAAAGAGGTTAACTTATGATCAACATTTTCATCATATCCACTAACCTCAAAAACTTATATCCAACATGAACATGTCTTAAAATTCTTTAAAAATTTCTCCATGCACTTTTATTCATCCCTATTCCATGATAACACATCCCTAAACATCTTCTCACTATTTCTTTGGTTTCTCATTATTTTCACCATTAGGTTTGTTAGTGACTGGTCAACTTGAATGATTGGTTTATCACCCTTGAGGGATATAACCTATATATAAACCAACATGGAAACAAAATAAAAGTCCCAAACTTTTTCATCCATGCATTTAAAAACTTTGACTTGGTCAAATTTGACTACTATAGTAAATATCCAAGAAATTAGCGCTTTCTTGTAGGGTTGACTCACACACCTGACAAAAAAATCACACCTAAAGGTGCTTGGAAGTGTTAAATTTAAATTACCATCACTTAACTATCCATACCAATCCATTATGATCAATTTATAACAACTTCTTTCATATCAAGTCACTATTAGGGTTCTTTGAGGGTTTAAACCATCTTCTACTATTAGTAATCATGCATAAAGCTTAGTCCCTCAGTATAGAAACTAATGCCTAAAAAAAATTTATTTAGGGCCCTTACATATCTACCATTAATATCTTAGGTTCCCATTAAAAGGTTACACATGACAATGAACACCTAAAAGTCCTTCCTAGGTTGAGAACCCTTCATTATGTGCACACAAGAGACCTCAAAACCACTTTTCATGCCTTACCTTACAAATCATGACCTCAAACTTGGTCAACACTCATAGGATAATATATCACACCACTAAAAATTCTCACTTTCTCATTCTTATTTTTAAATCTGAATCTCATACCTCATTTGGCCACCATCTCTCTCTTTTCTCTCTAAACCTTGACCTGTAAATCATATTAGGCCTTGAAATTGACCTTCATGCCTCTTTACATGTGTTCTCCACATAACTTACATGTTTAAAAAAATTTCACATGCTCAAAAAATTCCAAACATCCTTCATATTCCTTGACAATAAATCATGATGCCTCATTAAGCCAAGTAGGGTCTAGAAGTGGTTTGGTTGCATACTAGGTCTATAGGTCCTACCCCTATAGGCTTACCCTGAGACTCACATGAGTTATCCAATTCCTCATATACATGATCAATAAACCTTATACATCCATTCACACCTATGTGCACTCATTTCACCAAGACACCAAGCTCATACCTTCTCACAAGGTTCCTTCATGCTATGACTAGTGTCATGACTAGGCTTCTCAAGCACTTAAGACTTGAACTAAGCTTGAAACACTTCTTGATGATCTTATACCTTGATAACATGCATTACATTCTCCTTAAACAATGGCATACCTCTTAATGTTTCTATCAAACAAGAACATCCTTTAATGACCTCATAAACACCTTTCTTAAGAACCTTTGACATCAATGACAACATCAATGCCAAACTTCAAAAATAGTAAAAATGCTCAACAATCTCCCCCTTTATCATTTATGGAAAAATATACTACATACTGATCATTATTATCTCTCCATTATCGTATTTCTCCCCCTTTGACATAAATGACAAAGTGATGTCTACAACTCCTTGGATCACACTCCTTGCAACCATAATACTTAACACACAAGACTTATGAGTTTATGAGACATAATACAAACACGTTCCCCCTATCTCCATGCATACCATCTTCAAACAACTCACCTATTATTAGATCTAATGAGCATGATTAATTCCCTATAAGTAATTTTCTTCTTCAATGATTTCTAGGAGAAAGAATTACACCTAATTCCTATCTTAGGTGTTCAAAAGTTACCTTTGAAAGTGAATTGGTCAAAATGTCTATAATCTTATCCTATGTAAAAACATATTCAAGTTTGACACTTTTTTCACTTACCTTCTCTCTTATAAAATGATACCTGATGGGAATGTGCTTGGTCCTTAAGTGCATGACAAGGTTCTTTGAGACACTTATAGCACTTGTATTATCATAATAGATACGACTAAGACCATCATACTCCACCTTATAGTATTTTAAGGTCTATCTCATCCATAGGACCTAAGTGCAACATAAAGATGATGTAATGTACTCAAACTCACAAGTAGATAATGTTATTGATGGTTTCTTCTTTCTTATCCATGAAACTAGGCACCTACCTAGGAAGAAAGCTCCTCCCCTGGTACTCTTCCTATCATCTATACTTCCTACCCAGTTTGCATCAATATAGGCTATCAAATTAAAATCCTTTATTCTTGGATGCCATAATCCATAATTCATGGTCCCCTTGAGATACCCGAGTATCCTTTTGATTGCTTGGAGATGACTCTCCTTTGGATCTACTTGAAACCTTCCCACAAGCCCTATTATTTACATGATGGAAAGTTTAGAGGTACTAGTGTACAACAAACTTCTAATCATTGACCTATATGATATCTGATTTACCTTTGAAAAATCATCTTCCTTTCTCAAATTACACCCTATGATCATGGGTGTACTCAATGCCTTCCAATATTCCATCTCAAACTTCTTTAACATCTTTCTTATGTACTTGGCTTGTGAAATGAATATACCTTTTTCAGATTTAGTGATTTATAACCCAAGAAAGAATGATATTTCTCCTAGCATAGATATATTAAATTCTTTATTCATCACCTCTATAAATGCATTGGTCATGTTCTAAGTGTTTCCACCAAAGATGATGTCATCCACATAGACAACTACTATCAACTGATAGTATCTTTTGTCTTTATGTATAGATTACTATTTGTAACTCTTATTTTGAATCCTTGATCCAAAAAATTCCTATCCAACCTATCATACCAAGATCTAGGTGTTTTATTTAGACCATGGAGATCCTTTTTCAATCTGAAAACATAGTCTTCATCATCTGATAGTGAGAACCCCTCAGGTTTCTCAATATAATCTTACTCTTCTAAATTTCCATTCAAAAAGGTAGATTTGACATCCATCTAGTATACCTTAAACCCTTTGAATCTTTCATATGTTATAAATAATCTAATGGCCTCCAATATTAATACTAGTGCAAAGGTATCCTCAAAGTCTACCCCTTCAACTTGTACAATCCCTTACATACCAATCTAGCCTTATTTCTAGTGACTTCTCCATCTTCATTCAACTTATTTCTAAACACCCATTTTGTGCCAATGACATTCTTTTTTTAGGCCTAAAAACTAGTTCCCAAGTCTCATTCTTCTTTATTTGGTATAATTCCTCATTCATATCACCTATCCAAAAAAATTCCTTGCTTACTTCTATAATATTCTTAGGTTAAATCTTGGATAATAGAGAAACATTCTCTTGATTTATATTACTTACCAGTCTTCTCCTTGTTTGCATACCTACATTCTTATTGTCAATCATTTGAGATTTAGGGTAATCTCATTGAATATGTCTTGAGGTTCCTTTTAAATCCTATCTCTCTTCAAATTATCATTCTTCCTCATCAACATCTATGGTATCCTCTTCATTCTTGAAGTCCAAATTCTCTAAAGTGTCCTTTGACTATGAGTGTGATTTCCTTATCTCATCAATCTTCACATTAGTGCTTTTCATTATCTTTTGTAGCCTCATGTTATAACATATATAGGATAATATCATTGACGAGTATCCTAATAATATACCTTCATCATATTTGGAATCAAACTTTCCCAAGTCTTCATTATCTCTTTTGATGAAACATTTTCTCCCAAACACTCTAAAGTGTTCCACATTGGCAGGTCTACCCTTACATAGTTCATAAGGAGTGTTGTTTCCATTAGTCCTTATCTATCCTCTATTAAAAATTTAGACTACAATGCCTAATTCCTCTCTTCAATACCCATAAGATAAAATAGACTCATTTAACATGGTTCTAGCCATCCCTTGAACTACCATATTCTTCCTTTCCAGTATCCCATTCTGTTGAGGTGTCCAAGCTATTGAGAATTGTCTCCTTATTTATTGAACCTCACAAAAGTCATAAAACTCATTAGACCAAAAATATCCTCCTCTATCAGATCTTAGGTTCATGATATTCCCATTCTTCTCATTTTCAACAAGAGCCTTAAATGCCTTGAACTTGTCAATAGCTTTTGACTTTTCTTTCAATAATGCAACCTAAGTCATTCTTGTATAATCATCTATGAGTAACATGAAGTATTTATATCCTTGAATGCTTTGAATTATTGTAGGCCCATAGAGATCAGTGTGTATTAACTCCAAGGGTCTTGTAGTAGATTAATCCATGAATTTGAACGTTCTTCTAGTCTACTTGTCATGTTGACATGCCTTACAAACTATGTTTTTAGGTTTGGTGATCTTAGGCACATTCTTCACTGACTTATTAGTGCTAATATTGACCATATTATCAAAGTTTAGGTAAGCTAGCCTTATATTCCATATCCAAATTTCATCTATCTTTTTGATGAAACATCTCTCCTCATTGATCTCATTCAAGACATATAGATTGTTCTCAGTCCTCTTAGAATTGGTAATTAGCCTTCCTAATTTGGATTTCTTTATCTCACACCCTCTATCATGAAATGTTTGTGTGTTTACTTGATTGGAAATTTGACTTACACTAAGTATGTTATGTTTCAAACCTTCCACATACAACATATTTTTTGTCTTGGTCTTCCCATTATCTAAACTCAAGACACCCTTCCCAAATATATTGATAATTATGTTGTCTCCAAACCTCATTGTTCCTGCAACATTCTTCTTTAATGAGATGAAATTATTTATGCCTCTTATCATGTGTCTTGAACATTTAACATTTCATGCCTTAATATTTAATGTGAAATTTAGTCCAAGCTATCATAGAATCATCTTTGGTCTTTTGTTCCTCCTTGGCAAATAGTCCATTTTTACTCTTGATCTTAATATGATAGTCCTAAGTTGCTTTGGATTCCATACCAATGTTTGATCCTTATCATGTATTATAGGAGCTTCATATGTCTTGTTGAATCTTGAGGGCCTTCTAACTCTATTAGATTATAATCTTGCAATGTGTCTTATATTGTGACAGATATAACAAATAACATTTTTTTACTTACCTCTTGACTGATTACTCCTTTTCCCATGGTCCCATGATGACTTATCCTTTATTGCATTGGGATACTTGATTGGTATTATCATGTTGGTACTCTTGAATTATTCTAAATTCTCATGCTCTCTCTCAAACTTACTCATTTTGTCTATGAGTTCCTCATGCTCAACCTTCAAGTAATCTAGCTCTATATTCAACTAGTCATACTCAACTTCCTTTAACCTAAACCTTGTGTTAACGCCTTATAATTAACTCGTAAGATCCTTGATAGTCTTATTTTGATGATTCAATCATCAAGTGAACTTATGAGATTAGTTTCAAGGTCTACTTCAACTTCTCCTTCTTCACTATCATAGTATAATTCTTCATCATATGTGTCATCTTCTTATTGATCATAAGACATCTTGTGTTTCTTAGGATCACCTTCAAGCTATTAGACTTGTATCAAAGGACCAAGATCTGATACCAATATTTTAATCACAATGAATATTTGGGGGTGGGGGCAAATTAGTCTTTAAAAACTTTACTTTATCATTCATGAACTTTCAAAGTAATGTAGTGAACTAGCAACACATCAAGAACCATCTATATGAGCATGAGATAAGAGCATAACACATAGAACACTTGTTTGAGTGGGAAAAATTCAAGGGGAATAAAAACCATTGATATATAAAAGTGTAATATAGTAATATAATACAAACATTAATATTTATTGAATCACCAACTTTACATGGAGTACCAAGCCCAACTAGCCAAACACCCTCTTGACTAGGCTTTAACAAGCACCTACTTAAAAGGAGGTACTAACCTCCTAGATGATTTAGAAAAAAATAAAAAACTTGATTTACTTGATCAAATTTAGGACACCTTGTTTCTAAACCAACTGATGATGACTACCTCTTCATCTCTTCACACTCTTTGTCCTCTCAAATTGCCTTTTAGGCTCATTTGCTCAACTAGGTCTCTTCAAGATAGATTAGGTCATTTGAACTTGATATTAATCTATAATTCCCCTATTATATCTTCATTATATTTTATATTCACATTTATTATGGCATAAAATACCTTATTTATCAATTTAAAGTGCCATATCTTCCGCTTCAAAAAATTTACTCTCTAACTAGTCAATTAGGCCTACCAGGCCTTGTTCTTATACTAGGCTTTTGCTCATATACCTCTTGGTCATAAAAAAAACTTTCCCACTTATATTTTCCATAAAATATTTATTATGACATTCCATAAATATTAATCAAATATTATAATAGTTTGGTCATAGCATATAGGACCAAAACCTCTTTTAGGCCTTAAGGAGACTTAATTCAATGAGGCCTTCATTTACAAATATTACCCTTTTACTTATTGAAGAAATTTAAAAAATAATACATGGAAATAAAAATTCATATTTTACTCAAATATAACCCTAATAATCTCATCTTATGTCCATGACACCTTTTAGCTCTAACCACCACTTGAAGCATGCTATTAGTAATGTTCACAAAGAGGCATGTGCATACCTAGAAAGTCTGTCTTGAACTAATGAAGATAAAAAACCAATTAGATAAACAACCATGGAAATAAAAAATATTCACATAACCTTAAAAATATTAAAAAAATCATCGAGTAAATTAGACTTCATTACACAGGGCAAAAGGACTCAAAAACACTCTTGTAACTTGCTCACTCAAAACTGCCAATTTTCCTTAAAGACTAGTCATGGTGATTTTGACCTTCAACACTTGTATGACAAATTTAAAATAATATTTATGCATTTTTATTATATAATTTTATAATTATACCATTATTATATATAAATATAATATTGTGAAATGGTAATATTGGTATTGCAAACCAATCTCATAATATTGTACCTCACTGTTGCATCTGAACCAGACAGGTCAACTTATGAGAAACATTTTCATCATATCCATTGAAATTAAAAAATTATATCCAACATGAACATGTATTAAAATTATTTAAAAATCTCTCCATTCACTTGGATTCATCCCTATTCCATGATAACACATACTTAAACATCTTCTCACTACTTCCTGGGTTTCTCACTTTTTTTACCATTAAGTCTGTTAGAAACTAGTTCACTCGGATGACTAGTTTAGCAACCCTAAGGGATAGAACCTATAAAAAAACCACCATGAAAACAAACTAAAAGTCTCAAAAAATTTCCTCCATCCATTTATCAACTTTGACTTGGTCAACTCTGATTGCTACAACAAATCTTTAAGAAACTAAGACTTTCTTGTAGGGTCTACTCACACACCTGACAAACCAATCACACCTAAAAGTGATTTAAAGAGTTTTATACAACCTTCAATCACTTAAATAGCCATACCAGTCTATTTTTATAACTTTATAACAACTTATTTCATATTGGGCCACAATTAGGGTTCTTTGAGGGTTTAAACCATCTTCTATTATTAGCAATCATTCATAAATCTTAGCCCCTCATTCCAAAAAATAATGCCTATAATTATTATCTAAGACAATTACTTATATACCTTTAATAACTTATTTTTTCATGTATATGTTACATATTCCAATGAACACATGAAAGTCCTTCTCGGGTTGATAACCCTTCATTCTATGCACATGAGAGACCCCAAAACTACTTTTTATGCCTTATCTTGTAAATCATGACCTCAAACTTGTTCAACACACCTAAGATAATATATCACACCACTAAAAATTATCACATGTTCATTATTATCTTTAAATCTAAATATCATACCTCATTTGGCCACCATCTCTTTCTTTGCTCTCTAAACCTTGACCTGTAAATCATATTAGGCCTTAAAATTGACCCTCATGCATCTTTCTATGTGATCTCCACATCACATGCTCACACAAAATATAACATTCTCAAAAAATTTCAAACATATTTCATATTCCTTAAAAATAGATCATATCTTATTAGGCCAAATAGGGTCTAGAAGTGGTCTAGTTACATACTAGGTCTATAGGTCCTACCCCTGTAGGCTCACCCTAAGACTCACATGAGTGCTCCACTTCCTCATATACATTATCAATCAACCTTATACATCCATTCATTCCTGTGTGCACTCATTTAACTTAGCCACCAAGTTCATACCTTCTCATAAGGTTCCTTTATGTTATGACTAGTGTCATGACTAGGCTTCTCAAGCACTTGAGACTTCACAACTGACCTTGAAACCCTTATTGATGCTCTTATACATATATCACATGCCTTACATTCTTATCAAATAATTCAATACCTCTTAATTATGATATCAAATAAGAACATCCTTCAATGACTTCATAAACACTTTTCTTAAGAACCATTGACATCAATTACAACATCAATGCAAAACTTAAACAACAAGAACAATGCTCAATATAAAGACTCTACCTAAGGTTTAGTATGCTCATAAAATAAGTTTCAGTCAGATACACAGATATTTTGAGTTATATTCAAAGTTTACCTCCATCCAATTGGTTTCTTGTGAAATATAAGGAGAGTCTAGTTTAGACAAAATGATGTAGGGTTTGTACACCTTATTCTGAGGAATGACGATAATATTATCTCTTTGATGTGCCTCTAGTTGATTTTGCATAGTATTGATAGTCATATGACCATCATATTTCCATTTATTTCTAATCAATATAGGGTAATGAGTTGACGTTATCTTCATATTGATGAATTCAAAGTCACCTCATAGGCTCAATTCTACAACTTTGATCTCAATGTCTTCTAATTTGCCAATGGGCTCAACTCTTCCATAGTCTGCTAAGCTCAAAGTCACTGGGCTATAACTTAGAACTGACCATCTAATAGCCTCCCATATAGACTAGGGGATCATGTTAAACATGATGCCAAAGTCAAAGACACATTTGTAATTTCATATACTGTAACTTCAATGTCAATTTGTACATCTACATCCCATGGCTTATTTGTTTTGACATACCAAACAAGATTTTCTATCTTCTGCTACCCTCACTATGCAAACTCTAGTAAATTATCTAGCAAGTTTATGATGTTTTAAGAGATTTATTCAATACATAATGTACTTAAAAGCTTCAATAAATTTATCATCATAGTAACAACTCCATCTTGATGTATAATTCACATAATCTGACCATACATTTGGGCATATGTTACTATAGAATATCCTTTGGTAGTGTTTTGATGTTAAATATTTTTCAGCATCTATGCAACTTCATACGTGAGCCCCTTTTCTATAGCTGGTTCTAGGCATTTGTCCTATTTTGCTTTCTAGATTCCCTAGTCCTGAGGCATTGTGAGAGGAGCCAATCCTCTCTCTATGTGATGGTGTCTTGTAATGGAGTTCATAAATGCATTCTCATTAGGTTACACATTCATCATGTTAATGTTTCTAATGGCCTTTTCCTTTCTTTGATTTTCCAAGATAAGATAGTCTTTTGTCGTATTCTACTCATATACTCTATAATATGCACAGTAAGATTATCTTTAGGGATTTCAAGGGAAATTACATTGTACATGATTATACTCTCCAGACAAGTAACATTGCAAAGGAGAGCATTGGTAATTATTTTCTCTACCACCTTAGTAACCCCCTCTGTATCCACCCCTAGATTATCCTCTATTTGACTAATAACCTCCTCTATAACCTCCCTAATTCTATGTTATATTACAGTGCTAATACTGCTATTACATCATTAAAAAATTCCAAGGTGCTATGTACTAGTATTATGGTGATAGTGGTCTCCAAATTGGTGAAGGAGGGGTCCATCTGACCAGACCTTGAGGTTGGTATTGAGGTGAACTAGGAATCCATTATGGACCTGCTTGGTTCACACAACCCTTATTATTGGGGATCAGTCAACAAAATTGATTACTATATGAAAGCAATTATATGTGGAATTAAATCAGATAGATAAGTAACTAGAATCAGAAATAGTAAAGAACAAGAGATACAAGAAACCACCCTAAAAACTTGTATTAAACTCTTTACAAAAGGAATTACAATTGAAGAAACTTCTTTTCTTCCACACCTCTTTCAGATGTACAGATCTCTTCCTAGATCTCTTTCCCTCAAGAGTTCTCTCTCTCAATTACAATACTATTCTACAATAACAGTTGTGTCTCTCACACACTTTATACTACAAGCTATGAAGATCTATCCCTAATATATAACTTTAGAGATTCATGAGCATATAATTACAACCACTAGATGCACCTCCTAATCAAGGGCTCAAATCAATTCTACTTATAATATAAATGTGGACTTACAACCAACACTTGATCTCATCATGCAAACATTCTATTCTCGCATGAAAATAGATCCTGGATGCACAGGTGACCGACGTCGGTCCCTGCCAGTCTACCTGTGACTGACGTTGGCTGACCTACTACCGACATTGGTAACCTTTGGTCTTTTCCTACCCATCGATGGTGACTGTGTAATTTTTGTAACTTGTAACTTGTTCATTTGGTGAAGCTTTTAGCTCCATACCTTAACAATCTCCCATTTGGAGATAAACAACTGCACCAGTACTTGTACAGCAACATCTTCTAGCTCCTCCATCTTCAAACTCAATCATGAAGACCAACAAAAGTTGAATGAAGATTCAACTTCTCTTTTGTTATCAGCTTGGTTAACATATCAGCAGGGTTCTTATCTGTATGGATTTTCTCCAGCTTCAACTCACCATCCTCCAATACCTGTCTAATGAAGTGGTACCTAAGCTGTATATGCTTGGTTCTTGAATGAAAGGCTACATTCTTATCCAAATGAATTGCACTCTGACTATCACTATATAATCTACAACTCTCTTGCTCCTTTCCAAGCTTTTCCATGAACTGTGTCATCCATATCATCTCTTTACTAGCCTCTGTGACTGCAATATATTTTACTTCTGTAGTTGACAAGGCAACAACCTTCTGCAACTTTGAAATCTAGCTAACTATCGTTCCACCAATAGTGAAAACATATCCTGTGGTGCTTCTCCTACCATCCAAATCACCTGCCATATCTGAATCTACATAACCATGTAGAGAAGTGTTTGACCCTGCATAGCACAAATGCCTATTGCTGGTCCCTCTCAGATATCTAAGGATCTACTAAATTGCTTTTCAGTGTTCCTTTCCTGGATTGGCCATATACTTACTTACAACTCCCACTACTTGGGCAATATCTGGTCTAGTACAAACTATTGCATACATTAAGCTTCCTACTACTGAAGCATATAGAACTTTCCTCATGTACTCTACCTCATCATGTGAGTTAAGACACTATTCTTTACTCAACTTGAAGTGTCCAGCCATAGGTGTGCTTACCGGTTTTGCATCCTGCATATTGAACCGTTTCAACACTTTGTTCACATAATCCTCTTGAGACAAAATCAACCTATGATTTTTCCTGTCTCTTTTAATACTCATGCCAAGGATTTTCTTTACTACTCCCAAATCCTTCATGGCAAATGTGTGAGCTAATTTCACCTTAAGCTCAGAGATATCATGCATGTGTGATCCTGCAACCAGCATATCATCTACATACAACAACAGAATAATATATCTACCATTATCCAATCTCTTAAAATACACACAATGGTCAGATTGACATCTACTGTAGCCATGCTCAGTCATAAACCTGTCAAATCTCAAATACCATTGTCTTGGAGCTTGCTTGAGGCCATACAAGCTTTTCTTCAATCTGCACACAAGTTTCTCCTTACCTTTGACCTCAAATCCTTCCAGCTGATCCATATATATTTCTTCATCCAAATCTCCATGAAGAAATGATGTCTTAACATCAAGCTGCTCAAGATGCAAATCCTCAATAGCAACTAAAGACAGTACAATCCATATAGAAGTCATTTTAACAACAGGAGAAAAAATCTCACCAAAATCAATACCTGGTTTTTGTGCAAATCCTTTCACTACCAACCTGGCCTTATATCTCATCTGTCCATTCTCACCTTCTTTCAATCTATAAATCTATTTGTTCTTCAGTGTCTTCTTTCCCACTAACAACTCAACCAAATCCCATGTTTGGTTCTCTTTCAAGGAATCAATTTCCTCATTCATGCCTAGCTCCCACTGACTCTTGGATTCCACCTATATTACTTCATCAAAACTCTCTAGTTCTCTACCATCAGTAAGCAATAATTAGTATAATGAAGGGGAATATTGAATTGGAGGTTTACTTACCCTATCTGACCTCTTGATGGGTGTTTGAGACTCATTCACAACACGATGTTCACCCAAATTCTCTAACAGTGACCAACCTCGGTCACTTCTAGGCCTGTCACTGGTTGACATCGGTTTTCCTTGACCGACATCAGTTTCTGTATGACCATCATCGGTCCTATATGGCTGATGTTGGTTCCTACTTGACCGACGTCGGTCTCTGTGTTTTTTTGTCTATGATTATTCTTTGCTGCGAGCTTATTTTGGACCTTCACCTCGTCCAATTTTGCATTACTCTGCTCAGATTGATTCAGCTTTTTAAACTGATCGCTATACATCACTTTTTAATTAAAAACAACATCACAACTCCTAATTATTTTGTTTGTTCCTAGATTCCAAAACCTAAATCCAAAATCATCAGAGCCATAGCCAATAAATGTGCACCTCATAGACTTAACATCCAGCTTCTTTCTATTTTCCTTATCAACGTGCACAAAGGCTTCACAACCAAAAACTTTGAGAAATGAGAGATCTACCTTTTTACCTATCCATGCCTCTTTTGGAATTCCACCATCTAGAGCTATAGAGGGTCCTCTGTTAATCAGGTAAACTATAGTATCCGCAGCTTCTGCCCAAAACTCTAAGGGCAAACCAGCATGCAATCTCATACACCTTGCACGTTCCATTATTGTTTTATTCATCCTTTCAATAACTCTATTTTGCTGAGGTGTCCTTGGAACCATCCTTTGCCTATGTATTCCATGCATATAGCAATACATGTTAAACTTATAGCTACAGAACTCACAACCATTGTCAGATCTTAGGCACTTCAATCTCTTGCCTGTTTCATTCTCAACCATAGCTTTTCAAATCTTAAACATGTCAAAAACATCAAATTTCTTCCTTATACAATAGATCCATACCTTTCTTGTAGCATCATCTGTAAAAGAAACATAGTGCTATGATCCTCCAATAGAAGCAACCTAAGCCGGTCCCCATACGTCTGTGTGAACAAGCTCCAACATATGTTTCTTCTTTGTTGACCCAGTCTTGAGAAAACTCACTCTCTTCTGTTTTCCAAAAATACAGTGCTCACAAAAATCTAGATCTATGCTTTTCAAATCTGAAGGTTTACCTTTTGACTTAAGAATTGTCATTCCCTTCTCACTCATGTGGCCAAGCCTCTGATGCCACAACTTTGCATCTACATCTAAAGTAGATAATGCAGAAGGAGAATTATCAATAATACAATTACATAAATAAAGAGTACCTACTCTCTTACCTATGGCTAATACAAGTGCACCCTTGGTAACCTTCCAAGACTCAGCTGTGAGAGTTACTGTGCAACCCTCATCCCCTAACTTTCTTGTAGAAATTAGATTCCTCTTCAGGCTGGGAACATGCATGACATCTCTCAACACCCATGTGTTGTCATTCTGCATTTTCAGCTGCACTTTTCCTTTGCCAACAATTTTACAAGGCTCATCATCCCCTAAATAAACTATTCCAAAATCTCCATGGACATAGTCACTAAAATATTCTCTATTAAGGGTTGCATGGAAAGATGCACCAGAATCTAAAACCCAAGATTCTATATTATTATGCAAAGAGAATATAAGAGCATCTTATGCAACAATACCTGCAACTTTTGCTTCTTCTTTACCTTCATGCTGATTGTCCTCTTTTGGTTTTAACCAACAATCTTTGCTTATGTTCCCTATCTTTCCACAGTTCCAGCAGGCTATCTTTCTGCTATTTCTAGATTTGGATCTACCTCTCATCTTTGACTTAGACATTGATCTCCCTTTCTTGCTCTTCTCTTTTTGCCTTCCCCTGCTCTCAAAATTTAAAGCGTTCCTTGTTGTCTCCTCTATGTTTTTCTTACAAATTTCTTCATTCAAGATTACACTAACAACATCATCTACTTTTAAAATATTTGAAGCAGATGAAGTATTACTAACTGCCATTACCAAGCTATGCCAGCTCTCAGGTAAAGAGCATAAGATTAATAGAGCTTTAATTTCATCATCAAACACTATTTTGATTAAATTTAATTGATTTACAATTCCATGGAAATCATTTAGATGATTGGATACAAATCCACCTTCCTGCATTTGCAAATTAAATAACTACTTCATAAGCTATACCTTATTTGAAGCTAAGGGTTTTTCATATAAATTTGCTAAAGTAGTCATTAACTCTACCATAGACTTTGCCTGTGATAAATTAGATATCACAGTAGATGTTAGACTCAATCTTATAGATCCAAGAGCCTTTCTATCAAGAACTTCCCATTCTTCATCTTCCATGTCTGTGGGCTTCTTTGAAACTCCACCTAACGGTAAGTTTAGATCTTTCTGATACAGATAATCTTCTATCTGCATTCTCCATAATTGATAGTTCTTGCCATTAAACTTCTCCATTCTAAGTTTACTTTTTTCTGTCATTGCTTTTTCCACTCAAACAGAAATCCCTGTGAGTAACCTATAATCAATGCACACTAACCAGATCTGAAACACCTATTAGTCAACCTGAGCTCTGATACCACTTGATGTGGTTATCAAGCTCTTGAACCTACAACCAGGCTCTGATACCACTTGTTGTGGTTATCAAGCTCTTGAACCTACACCCTAGCTCTGATACCACTTGTTGGGGATCAGTCAACAAAATTGATTACTATATGAAAGCAATTATATGCAGAATTAAATCAGATAGATAAGTAACTAGAATCAGAAATAGCAAAGAACAAGAGATACAAGAAACCACCCTAAGAACTTGTATTAAACTCTTTACAAAAGGAATTACAATTAAAGAAACTTCTTTTCTTCCACACCTCTTTCAGATGTACAGATCTCTTCCTAGATCTCTTTCCCTTAAGAGTTCTCTCTCTCAATTACTATACTGTTCTACAATAATAGTTGTGTCTCTCACACACTTTCTACTATAAGCTATGAAGATCTATCCCTAATATATAGCTTTAGAGATTCATGAGCATACAATTACAACCACTGGATGCACCTCCTAATCAAGGGCTCAAATCAATTCTACTTATAATAGAAATGCGGACTTACAACCAACACTTGATCTCATCATGTAAACATTATGTTCTCACACGAAAATAGATCCTGGACGCATAGGTGACCAACATCGGTCCCTGCCAGTCTGCCTGTGACCGACGTCGGCCAACCTACTACCGACGTTGGTAGCCTCTAGTCTATTCCTGCCCATCGAGGCGACTGTGTAATTTTTGTAACTTGTAACTTGCTCATTTGGTGAAACTTTTAGCTCCATACCTTAACACTTATTAACCTTTGGGCCTAGAATCATCTGCTTTGCTAAAGACACTTGTTATACATAGATGATAAATACATTCTTTGTAATTTCTTCTTTGAGCTCCTACAAAGGCCTACAATTATTTTCATCATGATTGTGTGACTTATAAAAATTATAATATAAACTTTGTGGGCTTTTGACATACTATTTTAGGAGATGGAACTATGTTATTTCATGCCCTACTAGTCTATATATTTCATAAAACTTTATCTTGATCTTAGGATAATTGTTCTTGTCATGTCCTTCTTTCCCACACTCTATGCACCATAGATTTAACTTACATTTATTTACTTCATGATATTGTTCCATTTACTTTATAATATATTACAATGTATTTAAAATCTTAGAACCCATTATGGGAGCTTCCTCATAGTCTTAAATTTTCCCCACTCATAGAGTAGTAACTCTAGCATCTACCTTAGTAGCATATTGAGTCTGTGTTATAGAAAATCTAGTCCTAAAACATAGTCCTTTGATAAACCATGTAGATTTATATTTATATGATAAGGTAAATTCCACATTATTCATAACATTGGAGAGCCTATGATCATAATTATAGACTGATTCTCCTAACTTTTGCCTAATCTCTTTTAGGTCTTGAATAGTCTGACTTGTACATTTCTTTATCTTAAATTTTGTGATAAGCCATTCCTTAACCTTCTATATACTTTCCTACACAATTTATCTATGGTACATAAAATCAAGTGATCTTCCATTTAATTCTCTTATTAACTCACACTTATTGATAGCCTCATTAGTAATACTCTTAGCTTGTCATCTCATCTCACATGTTAGTAAGTACTACTCAGGGTGCATAGACCCATCATATGTTGCCAAGTTTATAAATGCTCCTATAACACCCATTTTATAAACTAGTGTTGAAGGGATCTACTATGAAACTATAAAAATTTAAGGTTAAATTCTATATGATCTTATTTTTCCACTATGAATATTTACCTACACACTAGGAAAGTTAATCTGCACACTCAATCTTTTTATGTTTCTTATTTTTCTCTTCTTGGTTTCAACAAACCATATGGTCTTCAAAGCCTTACGAATTGGGGTTCTTTCAATTTCATTACCCCAATTATGCACTTTTTATAAAAATGGACCTTTCCAATTACTATCTACCTATTCATCTGGTTTAAAACTTCTATTGGAATATAAAAAAGCTATAGGGACATGTGCTTTTTTAATGAATGATTCTTTCATGTGACTTCTTATTCTTCTAAGATTGAACCTCTGATTACTCTAAAACTTTATTCTAATTCTTAAATTAATAATTCATGTCCTTATTTTGATAATACCCATTATTGTATATGTATACTACATCTATCATCTAACTGATCTACTTCTACACTATTCTCACCTTCTTCTTCGAACATCTCTTCTTTCTCTCATTCTTCATCACTTCTTTCCTTCTTATAAATTTTGTCTTCTTCTTTCATCTCATTTTTCTTCATCCTTCATTCTTCATCTGTTTCTCCTCATTAATCATGTCTTCCTACTTTTTCTTTATCTATTTGACTTCTACTCTTAACTCTAATTGCAGTTACTTAGGTATTCTTCTGTTTACTCCATATATTTTATTATCACAACTCACATTATAAATATAGACTTTTATAACTAATCTACTCTTATTCCCTCATGTCTCCATTATGGATTTATGTTCAATACTAATCTACTCATCTAATCATAATTCATTGTCATATCACACACACCCCCATATGCCCAAAGTGACTACTCCATATTAGTTGGAGTAGGCACCATGGCCTTGTCCACAACCAACATATTCACAAGGATAGGTATTCACTGCCAAAATTTCCCTCAAATTCCTCTAATGAACAAGTCCTTTTCAACTTCAAAATTTATGTATCCTTATACTAAAAACTTATTTATATATTAGTCTATTGTAATATCAACACAGTGATCTATTTATCTCATCCATTCAATTTCCAATCTTTGTAACTAGTCTATCTTTTATTCAATCTAGATTATAGTTTATTCTATCTTTGATTTAAATTAATAATATTCCAACCATGCTAGCCAATTAGATAGCACGTCAAGCAACTCACACAAGAAATTTTTGTAAATCTCTCCATAAATATGCTCTTAAATGATTTCCTATATGGTAAGACTACTCCTTTTTAATTCTTTTTTTGTAAAATTACATATTATTTGGTCTAGCCATATCTCAATATCTCTTTTCCCTGGCAACCATCTTAGCATAGTTGACTCCAAAAAGGAGTATCGACACTCACTACACTATTTTTGGTAGAGGTTTTTGAATCATCAAAACACACTAAGGATGAAGATAGCTGTGATATGATTTGAGTGCATAGAATAATGTATTATATTCATATAGGAGTTTGGATAATATAAATAAGGTAAGCATTAATTATCCTATGCTATTTACGAATTAAGAATAACCAATGTTTCATAAATAAAAATAAAGCATCCATATTAATTAGACATAAAGTAACCAAAACATTACACATGAGAAGGCACATAATGAACATAATAAGAAATCAGATAGGTAACCATAACCAGATGAATCTCTATTGATCTCTTCAAAAAGTGGAACCCTCTTCTTCTTACAATCAAAACTATATATAGACATTTCTAGTCTATGATTGTTCATCTTATTCTCATACTTGGTGTTAAAAGTGGAGTCTATTCATATTATAGCCTATTAAAAAAATTTAAGATAGGATAAAATAGACTTATATAATGATAAAATGAATACATAACACATGAATATCATACAAATATATTGCACAACTTTATAATTTAAATTCTTCTACAAATAGGTGGATACACTTTACCTGAAGCCTATAACATAGGCATTAGAGCTGAGAATAGTATAATACAAGATGGTAAACTCCATCCAAAAATATCCATGCCTATTCTACCTAACATGTCTGTTGTTACTCCAAGTATTGATCTAATCCCAAATGCAAATAATAAACCTAGAGCTTCCCCAAAGAAGTCAGAAGATACTATTGATTGGGAGGCAAGATCTAAATCCTTCGAGGCTTAAGTTAGCCAAATAAATATGTAATATGGAGTTAACCAAAACATATACCCTTATCTTCCATAATCAAATAGGTTCCCACCTTAATAATATGATCATAGGAGAGGGCAAGGATAGCCTAACTTCAATAGGCCACCCAATGTATATAATCCAACCTATACCTCTAACATAAGAGCTATGGTCCTAGTCCATAGTAAATTGGCTCAAAGAGAAGAATATAAGTCTCAAGGATATTATATAGATTATAATGAATATGGAGGACAAGCCTTGGTAGTTCAATGAGGACTTACTCCTCAATTGGTAATAGAAGATGAGAACTTCATGGAAGCATAAACAAATGAAGAATGGCAGCCTTAAAGAGTGAGCCTTGCAAACTTTCAAGTGGAGGTTGTATTTGTCCCTAATCAAAATAATTTAGTGGCAGATAATACAACATCAAATAGGAAGTATTTGGGATATGTTCATGGTGTTGACACAAGTCTAAATAATCCTCCCACAAGGCAACAAGGTGTGAATGCAAGTGTGGCAGTCCTTATAAATTTTGCCCCTATTCAAAATTAGAATGTAGTAAGGGTGACTCAAATTGATCCATTACCTCAAGCTCAAGGCACTTCTTTTCCTTAAATAATGAAATAAAGGGTAAGTGTTCCTACTTTGAACATTATTGATTCTTTGAATAGTGCTAAGACTAGTCTCTCTCTTTGGGAAGTGTTCCACATGCCTGGTCAAAAGGAGCTTCTTCAAGAGAAGCTATCCCAAATCCACATTAGTCCTCAACTAAAATGACATGGTAATGTATCCCTCACTAATTATCCTACTCACATTTGTGAACCATCTTCTAAATATGAAAATCCTCCACCCTTCTACCTCACTCTCATTGTGAGAGACAAGCTTGTTCCCAATTGCATTATGGATAGTGGGGAAAATACCTCAATTATGCCCAAGATTATGGTAGATAAATTGGGATTGAAATATGATCCATATATTGAGGGAGAGATAAATCTTGATGGGACACTAGCTAAGTCAGTGTGGCTTATCAAACATTTGAGATTTTTCTTGCATGATTATCCAGACTTCCCTATCCATCAAGATATAGTGGTGGTAGATCTACCTGCTCACTTTGATATCTACCTATCAAGGGATTTCATCTCCAAGATAAAAGGCTATCTCTTAGCTAATTGGTCTTTATTAGCCTTCAATATAAGGTTTAGATCAAAGGTAACTATTAAGACACAACCATTAGCTAATTTTCATATTGAGCCATATGTGGAAGCAAGATCTAATCTGAATTATACCATCAATGATCAAGAGGAGTATGTTATGGATGATGTAACATCTTCCAAGCCTGAGGGTATCTCTAAAATTTTTAAAGATGAGTATGGTGATGAAATTCATAGACATGGCCCATACACTTTCATTAAATATACTAATCTTGGCACATACATCATCCATGAATAAGGTAATGGATAAATTGAGGAAAGCATTGATAATTATTTTCCACAAGTGTTGAGGGTAATTGCCTTCTTCATATGCATGATGATGATGTTATTCAAGTTATGGTAGATAAATATAATGAAGAAAAAAATTTCATTCTACCTACACAAGATATAATATCCCATGAATATGATAACCATGAGGAGTAAGATGATCTATGATATCAGTTCCATGTCATGGCTCAAGAATTTGAATAGCTGAGTAATTCAACTCCCCTTTATAAGAAGTATAAATTTGATAGTAAGGATGTTAATAAATATCCTAAGCATGAAGGAGAGTGTCTTATAAAGCATGATAATGACTATCAAACTATTGTTAAGAAGGTTGTAGTCATAAAAGAGTCCAATGAAACCAAGGTAGAAATATTTGTGTTTGAAGAGTAGTCTCAACCTCAATCTAATATTAAATCACTCTCAAACATTATGAAGTATAAAGAGGACAAGATTGATGGTTCTAAACATCAAGTGCATCATGTTATATAAGAAGGTAAAGTTGAGACAACTTTGGTGACTCCTAAGATTTAGTTTGGGAAGTGCCAATTGGACATGATAGAGGTCAAGGAGACTACAAACTCAAACAAACCTTTTGGAAGGCTAGATGGATTATTCATGAGGGCTCCAAGTGACACTCTTTCAATTAGAAGAAGATATAAAGATGGTAAGTCATTTGAATTCATATGTAAGTGTTAATTGGAAAGTATGCATCACATGAAGCTATGTTTTCTTGGATAAATAATGATACAAGAAGCATTATCTTTGATCTTAGTTGAAGCAATGATGAGTTGTTATTCACCTCAAGTGTTTGAGATATTGTACATTCTAGGATAGGTGTGTGTTTTTCTTATGTTGTGTGTTTTTTCCCTAAGTGTTCTTGAGAACACAAGTGTGTTTGATTTTGAGTGTTTTCTTATGTGTTTATTTCCTATTGTTTGGTGTGGTTTAGTGTCCTTTTAGAGGTAATTCAGTGTCAAGTATAGTGTATAGGTGACACTATAGCCCAATAGATAGGAGAAGGATATTAGTCTTTAGCGTAGCTGACATTCTAAGCCTAAAAAATTACCAAAATGTTGACTAATTTGACCCCAAGTCAAATTAGGTTAACCCCTATATAGTTTAAATTTTTCATAGGGTATCCTAGGTTTAAAATTGGTGCTTTAGTCTTTAATGAAGTCAAACATATGTTTTATCTTTGTCATTTTTGTCTAAGTTGGTCTTATGCCATCTAAGGCAACCTTTTGAGTCATTAAATGAACTTATATGATTTTTCATGAAAAAAAAAGGCAACGAGATGAAATGTAACATCCCACATGCCAATAATAGTCAAAGGAACTATTATGAAATTGAAAAATTATAGGTTCAATATCTATCTAATAAGATCAGGTAGTTTTAGGCAATTTTAGGTAGTTGTACAGCCTGTACAATAGTTATATCACATAGAAAGACTTTAGGAGAGTTTCTTAAAATCCTCATAGTTAAATTTCATGCTTGGGAAGCTTTGATAGACCTAAAATTGAGCAAAATTTATTCTCCTCTCTCATCTCTCTCTTGGACAAGTCAAAGAGGTCAATTAGTTTCCATTTGGTATGGATAGGAGGTGGAGAGTTTAATAAAGTTCACTTTTGGGTTGAAATTAGCCTCTATGTAATCCATATTCATGGACATAGTTTATTTTTTTATCTATGCTTCATGAACATTTGCTAAGAGTGTTGGTGACTCTAAACTGCCTACATATCCCTAATAGCTTTGATTTTCCTATTGGATGGAATTGGTTTATGTAAATCAAGTGTTGTACATGAAATTAAAGGAAATTTTATTCATTTTCATGTTGTCTTAAACTCATTTGGCATATGTGATGGTGAAGAGGTTAGCAAGACTATGTCATTTTGCTAGTAGAGGACTCCATTGAAGTCTATAGGATAGTGATGTTGAGTTGGAGAGTTTCACCCTCATGTAAATGATTTTAATACAAGGATAGAATGTTTGTTCTCAACCTTTGATACTATTTTTTATCATATTCTTCATATAAGTGTTGGTCTTAATACTATCACTGATGATATGCAAAGACTAACACTTGATGCAGTTAAGAAATCTTTAAGCAGACACCTATGGGTTTCATGTTCAAACTAGCAAGGCTTCACCATACTAGGTGTGGATTCTATTACAAAGCCAAAAATTTATGTATTTATAGAGCATAGGAGAAGAGAGAGAAGAAGAGAAGTGGAAGGGTCATAAATCCATGTGTCAAGACTTGGAAACTAGTTACATTTCAATATAATTATGTTTTAATAGAGGTTAAGCGGTTTTCATAGACAAGTGTTCACCAGAATTGTATTATTCTCCTAAAGTTGGCATAGAATTCTCAACTAGCCTACTTGAAATTGTCTTCATGATGAAACATCACTTGACTGATTGAAACTAAACCAAGAAGTATTGACAGATATGCATTGTCTTAGGAATGTTGTAAATAATATGTCATAGTCATCATATACTTCCCTAATTGATAACCTTTCTCTTAACACTTGTATTCACAATTTATAGTTACTTGCTAGCTCTCTCGGCCTTAATCTTCACATTTGTCATCAAGGTGACTAGAATTTATTAAGGAGATATATGGAAGAGGTGTTAGAAACTTGTTTATAACCCCTTTACCTTTCAATCCATCAAACATACCTCAAAAGGATCCACTATCAAACTTCTCATCTTCTCACTAAGTAGTCACTTCTCATTTTCACTATATGTCTAAGATTGCCTATAGTGAATTGTATAGTAGAGGTAATTTCATGCATCACTATGATTATAAATGAGTATATAGAGTGGGAATAAGTCTCTATAGACCTCCCTCTGTAATTCACATTCATTAGTTCCCCCCTACACCTGTAAAACACCCCAAAACTTGTAGAACACCTTGAAATAGGTATGTTAGTACAAGTGAAAGTATAGAAAAGTTGGGTGTCAAGGAGCCTGAGAGAATCTTCAAAAATTACAAAACACTTCCAAGGCCAAATTACCCCTTCTAGGTACAAATTCCTTCATGTCTTCTCCATCAGGTTTAGACAAGGGTTTTGAGAGGGTTTTAGGAGGTTTTGCTTCTTAGTGATAGTTTGTAAAGGATATACATCCAACCTTAGAAATAATTAAACAAATTTGGATTTCATGAACCTAATCAACTACCCATAGATACTTGAGGTACCATGTAATGTGTTTGTACAAATATGAGCATTTGAAAATGGCCTCTCGAGCTTTCTCTTGCATTCTAGTTACCCCTGAGATGTTTTAGGTCAAATTAACCACTCTATTTTGTTTCTCCACAAATTTATGATTCTTGGAGACTCTATGCCTTCCCTTAAATCTTATAAAATGTCTTGTAATTATCTCATGGTAATAATAATTGAGTTAAGCACCCTGAGTGCTTAGGTCTAGTTCCAGGCCTAATAGGCCTAACTATGTTTCTATGCCTATGACCACCTCTACACATTCATACTAACTATATGTTTATTATAAATTTTTTTCATGTACATATCAACCTTTCACACCATTCCAAATTATTTCAAGACTTATCATTTCATACTCTTCTTCATTCATGTGCTTTGCCTGCAATTTGACCTTGATTGGGAGTGCCCTCTATCCGAGACAAAATAGAGGGAAATTACCTTTTTTTCCTATCAAAAATATAATAATTGATGGGTATAATAGGTATCTATTTCATTATTTACAAAGTTACAAATCTACATCACATTTCCGACTCTCTCAACACTTCAAAACCTAAAACTAGCTTCTCAATCCTAGTGATTGTTTATAGGGTCTAGAACCTCAGGCTGAGTGTGGAGTTAGAACCTTCATTTTGCTCTATTTATTTTCTCTAAAAGTCATATGATATTTACATTACCACTATTATAGTGGTCTCAAATTGTTTAACATCTTATACCTCTACCAACTTTCTCAAACATGTACCCTCTATTTGTTTAGGTTAGTCTATAGACTGTGTTAATTGTAGGTGTCTCCTAAGCAAATGATATTCTTGTAGGTGTCTGTGAACATTGTGTTTCATTACCTAAGTTCCCCTTGAGGTAATCAATATCACCTTATATTTTGTTAACTCACTCCATCCTTAGGTCTATGCTTAGCATTCAAACTACCTTTCTCTACTAGCATGAGTTAGTCTGTCTACTCAGTCAGATTGTAGATACTTATCTTAGTCAAAGTTGGAGATTTATTGTAGGTGAAGATGTATGTCTTAAACATGTAATTCATATTTTTTTATCTTATTTAGGTTAATAAGACCATTCTATACGTATATGATCTCATCTCATGCCTAAAGACCATAGTTTCACTCACAACTATAGGTCACTACAAATTAGGTTGTTTTTATTCATCTTGCCATTGTGTTTTACTAAGTGCTTCAAGTCAAAACTTATTTGAGTTAGAAACCAATAAAACATCATCCTTTATTGATGCAAAAACTACCTTCTATTTTCAAGATATTACCCATATGCTTAGGCTATAGGAAATAAGACATTGAGACCAACATAGACCTCAAATTCTTCATCATATGATGGAACTGAGTATGGGAAAACCCCTCATTCAAAGAAGTTAAAGTAAATTATCTCAAATTCAACTTTCCTAACTTGAAAACATTAAACTCAAGTTTTACTACACATAATGACCTCAACATTATCACAATGTTCTTATCTATGCTTGTAGACCTAAATTAAAGTCTCAAATGAGTTCAACCATCCTCATATCAACACCACTTTGCCTCTTTTAGATTTAAATCAGACCATTGATGGATATTGCATGTAGGCCTATACAATATAAGACTATGTATATTGAACTGGTTCTAAAAACCAATCTCTAACTCTTTGAATATCTCAATATTATTATTTCTAATTTTAAAATCTCTTTACAACCTTGAAATCTCCTTGATTTATCAACATGGTTGATCAAGGCTTAGCTCCACTTGATTGTAGGTGACAGTCACAAGTTTTTTTTACTATGCTTGTATCTTGATCCTTTCACTCCATCAATGCTACTTTTGAGAGTCAACCTCTAAAGGAAAAAATTAACACCATGCCATAATAATTTTAAAACAACATATTTCCTTTGATTTTAAACCATTTACAAGAAGATGAAACTCTACAACTAATAAAATATTGTTAGTAGACTTTCATGGTGTCTTCTAATAGAAAAATGAGATAGTCCTTCCTATCAGTTCACACCACACATGCATACTAAACTAAAATCTTGTGAGAAGAATTCTTATACTCCTCAAGGTCATGTAAACCACTTTGTTTGTTCAAATCAATACAAATAAAGAAGGAAAAGTGATGTTTTGGGGATGTGTAGGCATAAAAGAGTCACCAACCTTCTTATAAATGGTTCATAAAGCACAAACCACCAAACTTGGAGCTATGACCATGAATTTTTAGTGCACATATACTACTATTACCCACAAAAATCATTTACTCTAACTCACCTCCTTCTATTTATACCAAGAGTAAACCGATTGACCTATTTGACCTTGTCTAGGAGAGTGATGAGAAAGAGAGTTTTTGACATTCTTGGGTCTATCAAAGCTATCTGAGATTGGATATGAGTTATGGGAATATGAATAGACATTGATGAAGTATCCACACATGCCATAACTATTATATAAATCATATAACAACTTAAACTCCCACTTTTCTAATTGATCTTCTTGTTTTCAATATTGAACCCATAAAATGTCAATCTCAAAATGGTTTCTTTGACTATTGCTGACATGTGGTACATGTGAAATAATTTTGAAACACTTGTCTTGTTATAGAAACCATACAAGCTCATTTAATGACCCAAAAGGTGACCTTATATGACATAAGACTAACTTGGACAAAGATGACAAAGCTAAAGCACATTATATCACCTCATTTAAGACCATGGGAAACATTTTACACCATATATGACCCTATGACAAGTTTTAACTACATAGGGGGTTGACCTAATTTGACTTGGGGTCAAATTAGTCAAAATTTTGGAAATTTCCTAGGGGTGATAAGCAAGCTATGCCAAAGACAAGTATCCTTCTCCTATCCATTGGGCTATGGGGTCACCTATACATCACATTGAAACTAAAATCCCTTTGAAAATACCTCAAAACCACACCAAAAAATATGGAAAAACATACAAAAGACAAGGTAAGGAATAAAATACACTTGTTCTCTCATAAACAATTAGGGAAAACACAAACCAACTTAAACAAACTAACTTATGCACAAACTAACCTGGATAAGACTTCCCCCTAGATCAAAGGGGAATATTGAAACATTTCTTGCTCCATGAAGTGAAGGAATACATGAAGCATGTTACTTTTTTATCATTGGCCTTGGTATCTTTAATTTATTCATGTTTGTCAATCTCTTTAGCATGACTTCAGATGCAACCACATCACCTATGAAGGTGAATTCCTATTTTGACTAAAAAAACTTCTCAAGCTACTCCTCAAATAAAAATTGATCAAGTTTTACAAATAAATTTTCATCATTATATTCTAAACACATACCTTGTTCAAACTCATTATAAGTTAGCATATCGAATGGCATGAACTAAGATGAATCTTGTGGTTCATTTGTAGGAAAGGATCCAATATGAACAACCTCTTGATTTTTGGGAAAATGATGCTAATAGAAATCTGCTTTGTCCTTCACAAATGAGAAAGAATCCTCCAATTAATTTAAGATATTATAGCCCAATTTTATAACCTCAAACATATCTTAATGAAGGGTATATGCTTCTTGAATTGACATACTTGAGGGACTACTTCTTCCTTAGATGTTCACTTACTTTCCAAAGCTACCTTCTTCACTCTTGATTAGATTATAGCTTCCTTGAAGAGGAGTTTAAACTATTATTAGAATTTGAAAAAATTCTTCATCATCTTCTATGTCTTCTTTCTCTTCAAGAAGCACAACCTTTTCAAACTCATCCTCTTGGCCCTTTAGCACTTGATCAACTTCAAGGTTGACTACAACTTCAACAAGTTTGGATGGTATGAGATATTCTTTTGGGAGCACATCATCAAGAGGTAAGGTAGATTCAAGAGTGTCTTATAATTGACCAGTAGGACCTATAGGCCTTTAAATTGCCTCAAATTCACCACATACCTCATATAACATTTTCCATAAGTCATCTTGTTCTATAGTAATAGTAGAATATTTTTCTTCTTTTGTATTTTTAGGTTCAAGCTCTTGCTCATACACATGAACATCAACTAACTTAGCAGATATGTAGTCCTTCTCAAGCATCTCTTCTTTCATGTCTTGAATAAACTCTTTGTGGACAGCTATAACATGACCTTTAACATCTTTTTCTTTAGTCAATAAGCTTGAATTACATTTATCTTCACCAAGGGGAGTACTAATGGTGATCTTCTCATCATATGTGCTCATGTCATATTATTGATCAACTACAACTTGAGCTTGTTCTTCTTCACTAATCTCCAATAAGATAGGTTCTTATTAAATAATGGATGAGGTAGGAGGTTGATGGATAGGTTCATGGGTTGGAGAGGGAGTATAAGGTGTGATGGACGGCTCATGAATGGGATTGGGGATGGAAACTTCTTTAATGAAATCATGGAGAGATGATAAGTCGGATTGAGTAATGGGAGAGACACCTTCTTTAACAAGAGTTTCACTTTATTCATAGCCTTTTAAAGGCTCTTGTTGACCAAATTTGACCTTGTAGGTCAAATTTGGACCCCTATAGGTAAAAACTTGATTTTTAGGTGTTTTAAGGGTTTAATATATATTTATTAAGGTGTATTATATGTCATTTAGTGTGATTTCATGTTATATTAGCCTTGGTCATTAGCCCTTTCAGTCCTTATATCATTTTGAGTCATTTTGAGGGTCATAAAAGAGAATTAAATGAGTTATATGGCCTCTTTGGGAAGTGTGAAGGTGTAATAAGGGTGATGTCATGTCTAATGTATCTTAAGAAGTCTTTAGTAACTATTACTAACTTAAAAGTGATAGGTTATTTAGAAGAAAGAGCAGTTTACTTTGAAAAGGGAAGAGTTTGGCACTTGTATGGCCCCCAAAGGAGTGTGACACATGGGATAAGGTTAAATAATGTATCTTTATCTTCCTCAAGCTCAATTCCATGTTTTAAATTCTTTGTAAGTGCCAATTCTAAGCTAAAACCATTCTGCTCTTTTTCACCCTTCTAGACATCGAATCAATCTTCAGGTTTGTACTTGGTATGATCAGCAAGAGAGGTTTCAACCAAATTTATCTTGGGGTGATTTCTACACTAAATAAAATTCCATTTAACATTTGGTTTCAGAGGAATGATGGTTTGAGCTTTATGAGCCATTCCTAAGAAGTTGATTGTGTTTTTTTGCTTGCTAATCTATATACCCTATAGGTTTTGCCTTGGTTTGAGAAGTTCCATAAAATATAGTTACTAATATGGTTTATATATGATGTTGAATATATCCCCTCATGTTCCCCATTCTTTATTTCACGTTTCAAGGTGTTTGTATGAGCCAAGTATCTTAAGTTGCAAAAAGAAGCACTTTTCTATGCAATAGGTAGGTTTCCACCATTTTATGAACCTTCATGCTATATTAGTGGTTTCAAAGGGTTGTGATAGTTTCATTTACATTTTTTCAAGTTTCTTATGATCCCATTCACCTTGAAACTTCATTATCTAAAGAAATATTCATAGTTTTTAGTCATATACCACACATACAGTCAGTCTACCCTATGACTATCATATACAATCAACTAGGTGCCATGAAAAAAGAGTGCAATGTTGAAAATGACATTTTAAATCTTGAATGAGTATTTAAAACATCATAATGTTCAATTAAAACTTTATGAGAAGATATTAGTTGACGTGGAAGGTAGATTTATTGAGTATATGGAACATTTCATGATTATTGCCTTCATATAACTCAAGTGCATCTATAGGAGCCTCATGAGATGACTCCATGGTGGAATGGGAGTTTTGATAAGTCACTCAATATTTTAGAGTGATAATGGCACAATTTTAAACCTTGAAAAATCTTATAGTTGGTCACAAACATGTAAATCTTCCATACTGACTACAATTCTCACCTTCACTACTTGTATATGGTAGTTTCCACATACATGTTGTGTTAACAGTAGGTTGAGGTGTCATATGGGGAAGTGGGAGCAATGGTTAAACCTTCCTGGGAGTTATAGCATGTGATTTGACCATTTTAGACCTTTTTTAGGTGTCTAATGGATAGATGGAGTATAGATCATCCTCAAATACAAAATTACTGAGTATAAGGACATTTTCCCTAAAGACTAAAAATAGAGCACCTAGAAGTTTGGTGGAGGTCATATAACATGGTTGCAATGAGTTTTGAGGAATATAGATGATCATGTATTATATTATTCATATAGGAAAATATATCCACAAGGTTTTAGGGGTAAATGACAAGTGGATATTAGTTATTAAGAGGCTCAAAGTTGTCATTTGAACACTAATTTTCTTCATTGACATCTATAGTTTTGATCCCTAAGGTGACTCTTCATCTAAAGTTTCATTCTAGACCATGTCCTCATGTTTGATGGTTATAAAGTGTTAATAATAATTTTTTTGGTATATAGGTTAATCAAGGAAGTTGCTATACTGAATTTTGACCACTACACCACCTATAGGCCTTCTTGTCATCATAAAATGTGTACCTATAGGCTGGTCTTAGGGTTACCATGAGGAATGGGATATATACCTTTAATAATAAACCTTACTCTAGGTATGAAATGAATATTTATGGTTGTATCATGGTGTGTAAAGCTTCAAAATAGACATCAAACATGATTTTAAGGCTTAATTCAAATAGATTCACCTACAAGAATCTTCCTTTGGTTAAAGGGGTAGGGTAACACAGTTAGCCACTATGACTGGTCTTTGGAGCAATTCAAACCTCAAAGTGTGAGGTAATAAATAAAATAAATGAATTTAATCTTATAAGGTCTTATGAGGACTATTCCACGTTCAAAATCCAATTCATACATGCTTACCTACAGGTGTCTCCTCCAAGGTATGAAATACAGTCAGAAATACATTCAGTCTTGACTAGGCAAGATGTATGGAAAGCCACATGAAAGATTAGAGTCATGAGATAAAGTGAGAGAACATCCATAAAGATAATTATAGTCTCCATAGGATTTTTATAGTCTAAAATAAGCTAAGATAAAGATCTCTAAGGTAACAGTACACAGTCCACATGCCAAAACCCTGCAGACAGTCTGCTTACCTATAGTTTATCTTGGGTCTTTGATAATTTAGAAGGTCAAATAATCATACCAAGGGATCAACACTAGTATATATAATGTTTTTTGCTTGGATAATATCCTCCAATAGTCATCATTATTTGATAAAATATGGGAGTGCCCTCTATTTTATGTCAGATAGAGGGCACTCCCTTTATGAGTGAAATCATGCAGTACTAGGAAAGGAAGGTAAAGAGGTGAGATAAGGACTGATTGAGAAATTAAGAGATGTTTCTAAGGTTTAAACACATCCATACCAACATTTAAAATTTTAAAAATAGGGGATAAACTAAACATAATGTTCTAAACCTTCAATGTTGCAGCCAAGTATGTCAAGTAGGGTTTAGGCCTAGAAGCCAAATGGAGAACCATTTTAACTTATATCATGAGATAATATTTAAAACCTATTAGATGATGTGTATAAGTTATTTTTATATGTTTATAAGTCTTAATGATGTAGAGTAAGGACATGGAGGTCATCTTTTGGCTCAAAGACAACTTAGACCTATGCAAAGCAGAAGAACAAGCTCGATAGGCCAAGTTGAAGTGCTCACATATCCCTTGAGGTTGTGCATGGAAATATAAGAGGTTTGGAAAAGTTGATGGAGGTCTTTAAATTTTCTCTAGTGGGATTTTTTGGTAGTTCCAACATCTAAGCTTTATGAACAATGCTCAAGAGGGTAAAATTGGCTTAAACCCTTGCAAACCCTAGTTATTAACCCAATGGAGGAAATAGAGATGAAAATATGTTATAATGACCTATTTTGAACATGAAATTTATTGAAAATTTTATAGTCCTCTTTCAGGATCCTTCCCATCCTTTTGAGTTGTATGAATGGAGTACAAAATAGGGTATTTTTTAATGTTTTATCTATTTTTTAGGTTTTAGGAGGTTCCAAGAGATGAAAATCACATGGAATTGGATATTATGACTTAATCTAACTCCCCATGTTAATTTCATTCCTTTTAACATCTTCTAAGTTCCTCAACTAGCTACTTCATCTCAACTAGTCAAAACTAGCATAGTGACCAAGCTAGTGAGAAGGGTGGAAAAATTCAAGTGAGCTGATTTTAAGGTGTGTATGATCCCTCTAAGGAAATGGAGGGTCTTTAAAAGTGTCATTCACTCCCTTTTAATAATTTTTATGGAAAATTGATGCTTTTTGGAAGCCAAGTGTGTAAGGTGTGTGGAAGAGTTTTTTTAGACTACAGATGGTGATGTCTCATTCCCATATTATTCTGTATGACTAGGACTACAACCAATGAATGGAGAAGCATGTCTAAAAACCTTCCCTCTCATTCTAATAATCAAACCTATCCATATTTAGTTTTGGGATGTTCAAATAGAGGTGAATAATGAAGCTAGTTTTTTGAGCTAGCAAAGGGAATTTCATGCCACTTTTCATGAGTTTCATGAGTTAGATGGAAACTTATACTTTTTGACCTTGAATGTTTAATTTCACATCTTCTTATCATGCATATGTAACTCATTTTATTATCTTGACAATTTTTTTAATGACGTATAGACTTCTTTATTCTCGTCTCTCTCTCTCTCTCTCAAGTTCTATAAGAACTAACCATTTTGGCCTTTGTAACTCATGCTCCAGCTAAGTATGGTGAAGTCCTGATAATTTGCATACCATTTGATCAATAAGACTACTAATTTTTACCTCTTACATAAATATTCATAATATGTTTACAATGATGGATCTTGCTTATTGAAGACTATGGATTCCTTAGTATGTTGTCTCATTCTCTCACCTATTTGTAGCTTCTTCTTGTAGGTCATGTGAAGTGTTATAGTAATGTTGAAGGTTAAGTGAGTTATCTTATTCACTAGTTCCATTAAAGGCCTCTTATCTATTCCTCATATAGCCTAAATATTCATCCATAACCTAATAATGAAACATTGATGTGAGAAGGTTTAAATCATAAAAGTGTATGTTTGGTTAGTCCTTTGTTCTCATGCGTAACATGCAACTGGTTGGAAGTCATCAACTTATTTGGTATATTAAATCCCTTAAAATAGTTTTATTTTAGTTTTATCTCTCCTTTTTCCGTCACAAATTTTAAGTTTATTATTGATCCAAAGTGGTACATCAAGGGAGCTAGCCCTATCTAGAGATTCACCTCATTCATAGGCTGCCCACAAGCCTAGAAGTGTTTCAATTATGCCACTTGGATGAGGAGAGCTAAGACATATCCTCAAAGGTTGAAAATCTAAGTGACAATATATATTTAAAAACTTCAATCTCGCCTTCAATCTCTTGGTTTTCCCATCTTTCTAACCTATCTACCCACCATTAGATATAACATCTCATTTCATGTAAATCTTTATTAATGACATAGTTAGCTTCCTCATCAACCAACCTCCACTCATTCATAAGGAATTAAAGTGACTTCCTCAACTTATCTATGGCATGATTAGGGATCACATAAATTTCCTCATTCCATTTATTCATCATCCTTTTTAATTTTAGCATGTTTACCATGAGTGCCAATAAGGATTTAGCTCGAGGTGGAATTAAAGTAGGAGGAGGAGGGGTATAATAGGGGTTTTGATGGGATTCAATATGTTGAATTAGTTGTATATCTTGATCTTTTATGAATTCATATCTTACCTTACAATATCTTATTTCCCAATCAATGGGATCATCCAATTCCTTGTGACAAGGTTGATGGGAATCAGGTTAAGATGGATATGAAGACACTTATTGACATTATTATTGATAGGCTTTTTCATATACTTCTTCATAGAAATGTCCAAGAATATTATGTTCATATGGATAATTAATAGGATGATCATAGGGCATCCATGTCTCATAGGATTGATAACAACTTTGATAGGGTTGTTGAGGGGTATAACATGGGTCATAACAAGGTTAATAGGGAGGTGCATAGAGGGGATTCTCAACATAACTAGCCATATCAACTTCATTGGTCATATTAAAATTAGGAATTGATCAAAATATTTTATAATCACCTAGGTTTCTTTCAACTAGATGATTGTATTCAGAATCATCATTGGTGTTTACTTGAATGCTCTCAAAAGTTGATAAGAGGAATAACACACCAAAAATACTTACACTCTTTTAGACCTTGATCCCACCAGGCATGCCAAAACTATTGTCACTCAATGTTCACACTATAAATGGTTGTTCAATCCTACTCTAGATTGAGTGAAAAATTGGATTACCTTTAGGCATGTGGGTTGCCTATAATAGAGGTAAACCTCTAGTTTTAAAGGTTAACTCCCTAGATCAAACTTTGATTTTTTATCACCTATACTACTTCTTTGCTTAGATGGAAAGGGATAGAAGGGATAAAATTTAAACCTATTATAAAGAGGTGATACACCAAAATGATCTCCACTAGACTACCATTAAAGTGCATTAATAAACATGACTCACACTAGTCTCAACATCCTAGATTGCTCTAACATAAGTATTTCAAACATGGAGGTGATATGAATTGTGCTAATCAAGGTGAGTAAGCATGAGGTTAGATTACCGACACTAGTGTTACTCCTTACACTTGAAGATAGACAAATACACTAGCTATACTTTATGTGACCAGTTAGATGGAAAACTACTTACATCAAACATGGAAGTGTAAGGAGAAGGTAAGGATAGATACTTATCACTTGACATTCCACTATACACTAATTCACATACTTATATAATAAGTTTAGGAAATAAAAATCAAATTGGAAATATTTTTTTCAAAGGAAAATATAGTATTCATATTAGCAGGGCTTCACCATACCAGGTGTGGATTTCATTACAAAGCCAAAAGGGCTTGCATTTATAGAGCATAGGAGAAGAGAGAGAAGAAAAGAAGTGGAAGGGTCAGAAAGCCATGCATCAAGACTTATAAACTAGTTAAATTTCAAGATAATGAAGTGTGAAAATAGGTTAGGATGTTATCATAGACAAGTGTCCACCAAAATTGTATTATTCTCTTGAAATTAGTGTATAGATCTCAACTAACCTTCTTGAAACTACCTTCTTGATGACGCATCACTTGACTGATTGAAACTAAAATAGGAAGTATTTAAACATATGCACTATCTTAGTAAGGTTATAAAAAATATGTGACAATCATCAAATACCTCCCTAACTAATATCTTTCTTCTTGACACTTATATTCACTGTTTATAATTACTTGTTAGCTCTCTTGGCCTCAATATTCACATTTGTCATCAAGGTGACTGGCAGTTACTTAAGGAAATCCATGGAATATGTGTTAGGAAACAGGTTTATAACCCCTATTCCTTCCACTCCATTAGGAAGACCTCAAAATGATCCATTATCAAACTTCTCATCTTCTCACTAGGTAGTCAATTCTCATTTTCACTATTTATCCAAGACTGCCTATAGTGAATTGTATAGTAGAGGTACTTTAATGCATCACTATGATTATAAATGAGTATAGAGATTGGGAATAACTCTCTAAAGACCTACCTTAGTGATTCCCAAACATTAGTTCCTCTCTACACCTACAAAACACCCCAAAACTTGAATAAAAACCTAAAATAGGCATGTCCATACAAGTGACAATATGTAAAAGTTGGGTGTTCAATAACCTGAGAGAGTCTTAAGAAGGTAAAAAACACTTCCAAGGATAAATTACCCATTTTAGATATAAATGCCTTCATGTCTTCTCCATTAGGTCTAGACAAGGATTTTAGGAGGTTTTGATTCTTAGTAATAGTTCGTAAAGGTTAGACGTCCAACCTTAGAAATAATTACATAAATTTTTAGTTCATGAGAATCCTCAACTACTCCTATCTCCTTGAAGTACCATTCAATGTGTTTGTATAGATATGAGCATTTGAAAATGACCTCTCAATCTTTCTCTTATATTTTGGGTACCCCTAAGATGGTTTTAGGTCAAATTGACATTTTGTGTTGTTTCTCTATAAAATAATGGTTCTTTTAAACTCTCTACCTTCTTTTAAATCTTATAAAATGGCTTGGAAGGATCTCATGGTCTTGATAATTGAGTTAGGCACCTTGAGTGCTTAGGTCTAGTTCTAGGCCTAATAGGCCTAACTATGTTTACATGCCTATAACCACCTCCACACATTAATACAAACTCTAGGTGTTTAATAAAATTTATTCATATCCCAATTAACCTTCCAATCCATTCCATAGTGTTTCAATACTTCTCATTTCATCCCTTTTTTCATTTATGTGATCTACTTGTAATTTTACCTTGATTAGGAGTGCCCTCTATCTAAGATAAAATATAGGGAACTTACCCTATTTTCATGTCAAAACTAAGGTCATATATGGATATAATAGGTAGTTATGGATTTATATACAAATCTACAAAGCCATATGACTTATAAAACTCTCTCAACACTTCAAAACCTAAAACTAGCTTCTCAATCCTAGTGACTATTTGTAGGGTATAGAACCTTAGTTGAGTATGGAGTTAGAATCTTGCCTTTGCTCTATTTCTTTTCTTTTAGAGTTATATTATATTTAAATTAATACTATGAGAGTGTTATCAACATTTTCACCATCTTATACCTTTGCTAACCTTTTAAAACATGTACCCTCTACTTTCTTAGGCTAGTCTATAAACTGTGTTGACTATAGGTGTCTCATCCTAGGCAAATGATATTCTTGTAGATGTTTGTGAAAATTGTGTTTCGTTCCATAAGTTCCCCTTGATTTTATCAATATCACTTCATTTTTTTTTTAAATCATTCCTACGTAAGGGATATGCTCAACATTCAAACTACCTTTCTCTACTAGTATGATTTAGTCTATCTACTCAGTAAAACTATAGATGTTTATCTCAGTAAAAGTTGGAGATTTCTAGTAGGTGAATTTGTATGTCTTAACCCTATACTTCATCTTCCTTAATCCTATTGAGGTCACTAAGACCATTCCATACCTATATGATCTCATCTCATGCCTATAGACTATAGTTTCACTCACTACAAAAGGTCACTACAAATTAGGTTGCTTTTAATCATCTTACCACTATATTTTACTAAGTATTTTAGGTCAAAAACTATCTGATTTAGAAGCCACTCAAACATCATCCTTTCTTGATCCACATTCTATTGTCACTATATTACCCTTATGCTCAAGCTATAGGAAAGAAGACATTTAGACCAACATAAACCTCAAATTCTTCATCATAAGATGGCACTGAGTATGGACAAAACTCTCATTCAGAGAAGTTAAGGTAAATTATCTCAAATGCAACTTTCCTGACTTGAAAACATTGAACTCAAGTTTAACTACACATAATGACCTCATCATTATCACAATGTTCTTATCTATGCTCTTAAACCTGATTAAAGGTTTCAAATTATTTAAACCATCCTCATATCAACACTAATTTGGATATTTTAGATTGAACTCATACCATTGATGGATACTACGTAGAGGGATATATAATATAAGACTTTGTATATTGAACTAGTTCTAAAAACCAATCTTTAACTCCTTGAACAGTTCAATCTTATTTTTTTCACTTTGAGAATCTCTTCATAACCTTGAAATCTCCTTGATTTATTAACATGACTGATCAAGGCTTAGCTCCACTTGACTATAGGTGATAGTCATAGGGTTTCCTAACTGTGTTTGTATCTTGATCCTTTCTCTCTATCAATGCTACTTTTTAGAGTCAAACTTCAAAGGAACAACTGATCAATATTCTATAACAAGTTGAAAACAACCTATTTCCTTTGATCTAAAAAAATTTACATGAAGTTAAAACTCTGTTAATGAACACTATCAACAGACTTCCATGGTTTCCTCTACTAAAAAAATGAGATAGTCCTACCAATCAGTTCACACCAAACATGAGAACTAAAATGAAACCTTATGAGAAGGATGATAAAACTCTTCAAGATCATGTATAGTACTTGGCTTATTCATATCAATGCAAATAGAGAAGGAAAATTGATGTGTTGGGGATGTGTAAGAAGAAAAGAATCACCAACCTTATTAGCAATGGTTTTTGAGGTATAGACTACCAAACTTGGAGCTATGACCATGAATTTGTAGTGTATATAGACTAATATCACCCACCAAAATCACTGGCTCTAACTCACCTCCTTTTGTATGTACTAAGAGTAAATTGGTTCACTTGTTTAACCTTATATACACATAATATTTTTAACTTTTTATTTATTACTGACACTTCATATCTTGCAAGAACATGTCAAGTCTCAGTCTCTCTAAGTGCATGCCTTAAGGGGTGCACCAAGAAAGGGGTGGGTAGACCATCAATGCTTCATGAGAATATTGTTATTTTTTATAATTGCCATTTACACGCTATCCTCTTGAAACTATAAACCCTAAGCTTATTATTGTCATTCCTAACCATTCTAATAATTTTCTATGTTTTATCCCTCTTTTCCTTCCTTTATCTCCCTTCTTCCTAATCAACAAACTAGGTCAACCACCATGGCTAACCTAGTGCATTTTTAATCTTCTTGTTTAGTAAACTAGGTCAACCTAGTCAACCTAGTATAGTTTAGGGTCTTCCTCTCTCTTTTGGTTTGTTATCCTTCTAGCCAACCTAGCATAGACTTAGTGAGTTAGCCCAAAAATGTGCTAGGTTGGTCAGGTAGACCTAGCATAGCCAACATTCCCAAATGATTTTAGGGTAAGTTTTTACTATATATACAAGGTCATTTACCACCATTTAATAATATTGAAGAATCAAGTGAATAAGTGCAAACTAACATTTGCCTATTGGTCATTCTACTTAGGAAATAAAGCTTTAGGGTTCAATACTTTCTTTGGAGCTCCGATCTCATCTTATGGATAAGTATTTTGGATGCTTGGATAGGTTGTGTAGCCTAGAGATAATTTATCTTAGTTTATCCTTACATACCATGATAATCTCTTGTGAAGCACCTTGGCCAAGGGGGAGATTGAGACTCGGTGGGTTCATCTTCAAACGTGAGTATTCTTAACTTTATTCTTCCATTGTAAGAGTAGATAGATAAAGCATATGTATTCTTCTCTTTCATGTATTATAATTATGTATACATTGACATGCATATATGTCTTATATACATGTTTAGTTTAGTTATTTATTTGTCTTATTTATAACCCCCACTTTGTGCCACAAACTTTGGTGTACACTAGATTAGATTTACTTTTCTTCTTATTATATTAGTGAAATATTAAATCATTCGACTCTTTTAGGGTTGTATGATTATGTTAGACTATAGGCTTTAGAACCCTACCTCACATGGTGTGTTGTGACAAGTGATCCCCTAATCATTTCTAGTAAATCCTTATATTGGTCATGCTCCCACTTAACAAATGTATGCTCCCCAATCAAAAGTGTAGGTGTGCTCTATCCCATTCGATCCAAGATTGATTTATGGACATGATGCATTTTTTATTACATACATTTTGGTGAACCTGACATGAATCAAACCCTTGCAAGACTTATTTTAGTTATTTCATTTTTATTCATCATTATTTTATCATATCTTTACTATGTTGGATTGATCCTATTCACCTAGTTTATTTATCTCTATGCACAAGTTTACAGGAAAAGGTAACTAGCTCGATAAGCTCGATCTAGTACAGATTTTATAACTTAAAAAAAAATTATTCAAATAACTAGATCAACCAACTCGACCCAGTGTAGTTTTTTCTAGTTTTCAAACTTCTTATTCAGTCAACTAGGTCGACCAAGTTAACCTAGTGCATTTTCAGCACTTTTTTAGTAGATTTTTGTATTGCTTGGTAGACCAAATTGACCTAGTTTTCAAGTTTTTGATAGTTTTCTCAAAGATTATTGATCAATAATATTCTCTATTTTCATCTCTAAGACATTTAGGTCATTTTCTATTTCTTTGTATCTTTCCTTTTCTATACTTTTCTTTCATAGTTTGCAGTCTTTAAAACTACCCTTGCACAGTCAACTAGGTCAACTCTATGTACCTAGTTATGTGTTTTATGTGTTCTAAAATAACTAGGTCGACCTGACTGACCTAGTTTATTTTTAGACTTTTCTTCCATAGTATAGGTTCAACCCCATCAAACTTATTCTATATGATTGTCCATATAGTTCATTAACTATACCTTATTTCAAATTTAGAACTAACCATATATGTTAATCACATCTTTTTTTATAATTGTCTGCATGTTTAGAATAGTTTACATAGCCTAATTAAGGGATTTTTAATTAATCACTTAGTTTCACTATTTTTATTATTTTTTAAACATGGCCAAACCACATAAACATCAACAAACATTTAAACATTTGACTACCCAGGCCAACCTACTTGGATTTCATCACCAAGAGGGAAGTCGACTTGATGATTTAGTCAAGTATAAAGCATGGTTAATGGTATATTTTTGATAAGTACCTAAACTCCTTACCATTATGGTGTGTGAAGTGAGGGGATAATCCCTAATACCAATCTTCTATCATTTCCACTATAGTCCCTTTCTGCCCAAACTACTTGAAACCATCCTTAGATTGGTATCTAGTACTTGGCTTATATCCAATTTCTTTTCACACTTCAAATCATTATATAATAAATCAACATTCTAGGTTGAACAATTAGCTAGATTTATTTTCAAATTTTTTTCTTGCTCTTTGTTTAATTGTATGTGTAAAAACTTGCATTATCTAACATTAGTGCAAGGTTTTGCTTTGTGTGCATTAATCAGATTGGCTAGTGTCAATTCAATTGACTATTTATTTCCCTTTAGTACTTTTTTTTCATTACTTACAAATTATCTTGTTTCAATTCATAACTTGATATCAAATTTTTCATCTTCCCTACATCATCATGAATCCAACGTATTTTATGGTTTACAAAATGGATGAGTAGAACCAAAGATATAAGCAAAATAAGGAACTTGTATGTTATACTAGATCAACCCCGTCGATCTACTATCTTTTCAACCTCTTTTCATTGTAGTAGGTCAACTTGGTCAACCCTATATTATCTACATCCCTTTTATATTTTCTACCAACCTCTATTCATTTTATTGGATCGACCTAGTCAACCTTATACAATCTTGCATTCCTTATTTTTGTGCTAGGTCAACCCTATGCTATTTTATGTCACTTTTTATTCCCCTTGTGTGGTTATCTAGTATTTTTTCATCATGATGACATCTTTTTAGGATTTTCTTAGTCAATAACATTGCATTATTAATGACTTGGATGGTAACCTCACTTATTTCATTACTTTTGATAAAACTATCTAATTTCCTCTTTCCCCTTCTCATAAGCCTAAAACTACACAATGCAATGTAATTGAGATCCTTTGTCATAATCCTCCTCCCAATACCAATTTTGGGAGTCCTTCACCAAATCATACCACCAAAATTAATAATCTAGATGGTTCCCAAATATTCAGAAACCTTGATGATAATACTATTTACACTCCTCACAAGAATGGTGGCCTTACCAAGCTCCCTTCTTCTTCTACCACACTTAAGACAACTAACTGTGATCTAAGAATTTGACTCAAGAGAGGATGGTTAGTATTGTCTTAGTTCCAAAATGAAAACAAAGTGAAATAAACACACTAATAGCATAACATCTCTAGGCCTAGACACTAGGGAGAGCTTAGTTAACAAAAGCAAATGACTAACACAACTAAAAAATAAGGAATGAAAACACAAGAATTCCTTTCACCTTCCTTGAATGCTCCAAATGCCTTTGTTATGGTGGCTTGCTTGTCTTGTGCTTTAAAATGTCTTCTTTAATGGAGTGTGGTTACCTTCATCTCCTCTTGGCACCTTTGGCTTGTAGCTTGGCTTGGCTTGGAATCAATTTGGCATTATAACACTAGTTTCATGAAGCTTTTTGGAACCAATCCTGCATTATAAATTTACACTAATTAAGCTTAGAAATGATGTTGTGAAGCCTCCTATTTATAGATTTTTGGATTTGATTAGAATCAACCTCAACCATCCATCTCAAGATTGAGATGTGCGGTTGAGGATTAATTAAATTTTTGGAATTAAGTTTGTAATTATCCTCATCATGGCATTGGAAGAAGGGGAAATTAAGAGGTATGGAGGGCATCATGAAAGGCATTGATGAGGCATGAGAGGCATGAATCCTAATATTTGTGGCATTTATGGCCTAGGAATGTCTTCCCAAGAAATGAGGTCACTTGATAATACAGATATTAAATATTCATTTCCAAAACAAATTATTCAACAAGTTTCCATGGAATTTTTTATTAGGCCTTGATTTGGGTTAATTAGCTCTTAGGCATGATTAAGCACAGTGTGCACAAATTATCCAAATTGATCAAAATTCCTGTTATTGGTCCTAAATTTGACTGAATTGGAATTAGAAATATATGTTAGATGTATTGGATGTGTATTCCCATTTAGGATGTTGTCAACAATAAATAACAAAGGCACGAGTCTTGTGCAAAAGATTTGATAGGAAAGAGTAGTCTAGAGCACGTAGGTGTAAATTTGCCATGTTGACTTGAAATGGACTAGTCAAAGTTAGTTGGCCTATAAATTGCATTGCCCCATTTAGGGATACCCTAGCCAACATTAGCACTTGAATATGTTAGTTTCAGATCATTTAGCATGTTTTAGTGTTTTTAGGCCAAATTGTGCATTTCAGGTAGAAATTGGTCAAAAGCCTAGTTGGAGGTTATTAGTGGCCAATTTTAGGTGTCTATAATTTGCCTTTATTTGGATAGGCATTGCAAGCTATAAGTATAGTAACGTCTTCTCAAAGAATGAAAAGGTCCTACATGCCTATAACTGTAATGATGATATACTAACTGTATGATGCCCCCTCAAGGGAATGATTGGCACAAGTGGGTCAGCAATGATCCCTTGAAAAAAAAGAAGCAAAATGAGGGGACCAAAGAAAGGAAAGATGATCGGGTGAAAACACAATGATAGTGAAAAAGTAGTCAAAATCATTGAGAATGTAAGTGGGATGGTGCAAAATGGTTTGCCCAAAGGTGGTTATAATAATTATACTCTGATAGTGGCAACATGGTATGATAGCACAATGATTTACCTAACAACAGTTATAATCATTGAGAAGATGGGGCTACCCTAGTTAGGACAAACAAACAAGATAATAACATGCCCCCATATAGGTAGAAAGATTAAAGTGATGACAACACAATGATTTGACCAAAGGTGGTTATAATCATTGAGAAATGTAGGTGGGATGGTGTGCAGTTATTTGCCCATAGGCGGTTATAATCATTGGACCCTGATTATGGAAAACATGATAAACTTGGTCAAGGATCATGATAACTGGACACAAAGGGTAATGATGAATTGGAACAACCTAATAATAGGGAGATTCTCATTCAAACTAATAAAGGTTTAAATTCTTTCATGGTCAATTACTCTATTTGGGATATGATTGGGAGTGGAATCATGATGTCGATGCTGAAGAGATGTCACCAGTGCTGAATAGACTTCTTGAAGCTGAGGTTTGTTGTATCATGTGATGGTAGGCTTTATAATAGAACACCATGAAAAATTGGCCAAAATATGCATAAGGACTGACTCTCATTATCTAATACCTGATAGAAAACAATGCACCAATGATAGAAACCATGATGACAATGTAAACATATGAATATGGATGGATTCAAGTGTAAGTGTGGGCAAGGAATCACCTAATGAACACACATAAACTAAATCAAGGTAACAGTACTAAAAGTAAACAAACAAGTAGACAAAAAAATAAAATATGCAGAAACAAATAAATAAATAATGCAATAAAAACCCTACAAATATTACCCTTAGAAAATAGGTGACAACTTAACAAACAAAAAAAATGGGAGAATAGAAGAAAAAGAAGGGGGTGGTCAAGATGTCTCCATATGCACTAGGCAAGTGGACATTGGCTACATAGTTCCATGGATGTAATATCCAATAAAAAACTTTAGACCAAATGTAGTTCTCCTAGAGAATGGGAAGAATGTGATAACTGAGGAAAACAAATAGAATGGATGTGATAGAAGAATAGGAATGGTCTTGTAAAATGGCAAGTGCATAAGAAAAAAAGGGCCAAGAAGGATGGGGAAACTAAGTTATAGGTAATTTGCTTGTAACTTAGTAAGGGTTACTAGAATCCTTAAGGCAAAGAAGTGGTCCATGTTCTTGTTCTTTTCTAACAATTTTTTGAAATATTTTTGGAATTATTTTGGAGTGTCACAATTCAATCAAGAATGATGAGACACTACATGGTTCAAGCTCAAAAAATATAAAGATTGTGGCGTAGTTTGCTTGTAAAATGATGAGAGAGTTCAAACTTAGGTTACTCACAAAATGACGAGAGCATGGCTTAGGTTTCTCATAAAATGGTGAGAGCATTCAAACTTAGGTTTCTTGTAAAATAATGAGTATGGCTTAGGTTGCTCACAAAATGGTGAGAGTGTTTGGCTTAGGTTGCTTGAAAAATGGTGAGAGCGTATATAAAGGGAGACTGAGGTGACCTCAACATGAATTGAGCATGACCCATATAGTCTTGAAATGACCTCAAGTCATAATAATTCCATCCACACAAAAGGTGGGAAAAAACAAACTATGTCTCAAGAAGTTCTCAAATCTGGCAAATGGCTAGTCAAATGAAAATAATGATGGTAAGGTAATGCGATAATGCATGGTAAATAAGTGTTGCCCCTAGTTTTCCCATAGGCAATTATAACTAGGATACAATGGCATAGGTTAATAATATTAATTTACCATAGGTGGTTAGAATTAGTATCAAGAATGGTGAGACACTGATCTACCCATAGGCATTTATAATTAAGTTCACATAAACAAACATGGATATAAGATGAAAGATATCTTGCACATCAACTGTCACACTACTTTCATAGACTATCATTGAAACATAGATTGGATTGATTATTGAAAATTGATCAAAAAAATCTCACAAAAGGTGTGGGAAGAACCAAATGAACCAAGATCAAAATAGCATTGGGTAGGGTGACTGAAAATAGGCTTTGTTCTAGATAGGAATGGAATGATAGGATGGAATGGCATTTATAAGGATAATGATGGTCTAGATAGATTGGATAAAATAGTAAGAGGGTTGATAGAAAGTTGTATATAATGTTAAGAGGGTTGCCCCCAAGTGATGGGATGAATTGTCGGGATCTATAATAGTGGCAAATGGGTATGTATCAATGGAAATGGCATGGTAATGTGAAATGGTATGGTACTTGTTTTTGGCCTAGGTGTGGTTTTTTATTCTATTTTTCTTGTTGATGGGGAGATGCACATCTTAATCGATAAATGATACAAACAAAATATTTTATCATGTTAATTGCTAGCCCACACTTCATCAAAATAACTAATCTATCAAGAGTGGCCTACAAATTTAGTTTTTGAGAATGATTTTATGATCTTTATTGGTCATTGATTCTAATTCTTTTGAGTGTCGAGACAAGGTATCCTTGTAGCATCTATAAAGGAAAGTGTGGCCATGGATGGTAAATAAGGACAAATAATGGATGGTAGGTTTGATTGTGAAATGGAATAGTAGATGATAATGAAATGTATAATAGTGGGGAGACAAATGAAGATCAGGACTTTTAATCATATGTAATGTTATTGATTCTAGATTCGACATAATTTTGGTTATGGCAGGGCTGAAGACTTGTTCTCTCAAGAAGACCACCAGATTTTTCTATTGTTTGATCTTGAGAGTAGATACTATTTGATTAGGCTACAGATTGGAAGATATTTTGATTTGACTTTTGATTTTCTCTTCAATAAATAATGAAGAAATTTTGTGCTTAGCCATTGGTGCCTCAATGAGGTTTTCACCAATGAATTTGTCTTAATTGTCCCATAGTGCCTTCGATAAGGTTTCACTAAAGAATGTGGACTTTTGAATTTGATTATCTTCTAACACTTTTGAAAAGGTCTCACTAGAAGATGTTGGGTTCTTACTTGGATTGTCCTCTAGCACCTTTAAAAAGGTCTTACTAAGAGAGTGTTCTTCTACTACATGAATGTTATCTTAGCCTCCTTGATCTTTTTCAACTACTATATCACCATGGATGCAGTTCACTAAGTGTGAATCTATCGATCCTAATTGACACTTGTGGGACATGGAATGCCAATGATATGGCTATCTTTGTTGATGGTAATGGCTTGTGGAATGGTAATAGAATGGGGAGAGGTTTCACAATCCTCATAGAAGATACTAGGATAACTTATGTCAAAGCTAAAGTAATCATACTCAAAAACCATATAAGGATCACAAATGTATTTAAATTGATCAGTGAGGCATGCATAACCAATGTTATAATAGCCAAAAACATATTTTTATTCTAAATCTGATTCTAACTCAAAGGACTCTAAATTTGATGTTGAGACTGATGTTGATTTTGATTCTAATGTTAAATTTGATGTTGGCTCAAGAATAGAACCTAACTCTAACTTTGATTCTTCATCTAATGGGTAATCTGTTATAATGATGTCTTATTGAATATTTGGTTTTGGACATGTAACGACCTATGATGACATAATGGGCTCCATAAAAATTGGTTTGTCAGAGTGAGACTCCTCTAGGATGGGAAATAGGTCAAGAGACAACTCCTTAGAGACTGGCTTGTCAATAGGAGGCTCTTGAAAAATAGGTACATGGTCAAGGTAATAATTTCCCCAAAAGTGGTTATAATCATTAAGAATTGACTTAATAAAGATTGGCTTGTTAGAGTGAGACTCCTCAATAACTGGTATAGGATCAATCGGTGATTCATCATAGGTTGACTTATCACAAATGGTTGGTTTTCTTGACCTTGGTTTCCAATGAGTTGGAAAATACCAATTTTGAACACAACTTGGTCTTTGAAAGATTGGATGGGTTGAGATTTAGATGGGATTGGTACTAGATGAGGAATGACTTGCAATTGGATAATGCTAGGGCCTTGGGGAGCATGATTGCTTGCATGACCCAAAGGACAAAGTCCTGAGATGGTAATAAAAGGGCATTATGGGGCTTGATTGCTCACACAAGCCAAAGGATGAGGTCCTAGAATGATGAAAGAGCATTATGGAGTTTGATTGCTCACACAAACCAAAGGATGAGGTCTTGGTATAGAAATGGTATTCTTTGGATATTGCAGAACTTGATAGATCATATAATCCAAAGGAGGGTTAGGGGTAGCTGATGATTAGATAAAAAAATGATGTCATAAATCTTGATTTTTTACAAAAACAAAAACATCCAAGTCTTCCTCATAAACCATATCATCCCAGGTGTGAGTTAATCATATGCTAGTTCTTGACTATGTTCCATGTTTTGATTATTGTAAAGAAGGTATAGATTTGTATCCCAAACAACATTATCTATAGTTGGGTCTTCAAAGTCCTCTTTACAAGCCTCTTCATACCAGTCAAGGTCTCGAGTTGGGTCATAAGTTTCTTTGTGACTTTGTTCCCATGAATGATTAATATGAGGCAAATAGAAATCTATCTTATAAACCATATTAGCATCATTGGGGTCTTGACAAAAGTCATAAAAGTTATTTTGTGTGGCCATTCTATCATAATTCAGATTTTAAGTGACTCCCCCATACGTGTAGTGAGACATATCCATGTAAATGATGACTCCAAAAATAAAAAGGCTTAGAGTTCTACAAACTCTGAAAAATGATCCAAAGAAAAAAATGGTTCAAACTTGGTCTAACTTGGTCAAAAGGTGGAGATGTATCTCTAATGTGGTTTGAATGTGGATCTGTATCTCCCAAAATAGTTTATGCTAAGACTTGGCATAAAATAACATAACATCAAATATCTAATGTCATACGCACAAAAGGTCAAGTGTCTGAATAAAAACTAGCATGTCAAAGGTTTAGGTCAAAGTGTTCCAAATAAAGTCTAAAATAAAAAGGGAAAAGTTGAGTTGCTAAGTCTTTTGTCTAAACGTGGAGTCAAAATATAGGCTCAAATAAATAGGCATGCGCTAGGACTTTTATCTAAATGGTGTCAAAAGCTAGACTTGAAACAAAGGCTAATGTGATTTGATTTAATCTAACGAGTTTGGAAATAACTTTGACATAGACCTGGCACACATAATCAAACATAAATATGATTAATTAGCATAAGGTATAAGATAAAAGTCTCTTTGAAAAATGGTTATGTTCTTCCAAATAAAGGCATAGATAATGATGAGGATAGGCATTGAACAAACAAACCATCAATAGTTTTCAAATTTGGGTAATCGATTAACCAAATTTGGGTAATCGATTAACCAAATTTGTGCAACCCAAAAGAGAAAGATCTATGTATCAGCCCCACAAATTGAGGCCTAAATAGAAATCAATCAATGTTTGAATCCAAACTTGACAAGACTAATTGAAAACTCAATAATGAAAACTAGGTTTTAACCAAACAAGCTAGACAAGATTGGACAGCATGACGGCACAAGACAGAGGTCTAAATGGTATACACAAAGTGGTTTAAAATAAATGGTTTTAATATAATGGTAAATAAGTATTGAAATAAATTGAGCAGCCTAATAGTGTAAGCATACTCAAATGATGTGGCCAATGTTATGTTTTAAAAGACTAAAAAGGCTCAAAATGTTTTGACATCATTTGGGCAGCATAACACTACCCTTCACAACTCAAATGACACACATACAAATAGGTTTAGCAAAAAATTTAAGGCACAAGTGTGGTGTAAAATGGCTAGCATAATGCCTCTTTAGACAAAATAGTGATGTATAGACAAATTGGTTTTGACATGGCTTATACAAAAACAAAAAAGTTTTAGTCTCAAAACATACCAATTAAAAATTACCAAAATACACTAAGTATAATTGTCCAAATCCTAGCAAGGGTATGGCATGTGGGGTTGACTAAACTATCAAGGTTTCGATCAATATAGGGGAATCAATTACATAATGACTTTCATGCCAAACAATGAAAAGAAAGGCATGGATTTTGGGTTTGTATTACTTGGCTTGTTGTAAAAAGGTCTAGTCCTTTTTTCAACCACTACATCCTATTGTTTGCTCAACGTAGTGTGATGTCCAAAGTGCCACTATGTCTCATATGCAAATCCAAAGGAATCAAATGAAGTCAATTCCAAGAGATGAAACCCCAGGTCAAAGCTTTCCTAAAGAACTTGTGGGAGGTGATGAAGTTCCCCTCGCAAGCCAATATGCATAAAAATAAAGAAAACATGAAAGTAGAAAGACTTTAGGGTCATTTTCAAGGTCACACAAACTTTGACAAGTTTTTAGGGAGTGTTTTAAATGACTTTCTTTCTAAGCCTTAGAATAGGCTACTTGCAATAGGAATGGCACTTTTGATTCCAAGGGTTCCCTAAAGGGGATAAATGGAACAACATACACACAACACCCCTCTTTTTGCTAAACAAAATTAGATCAAACAACTATTGAAGACAAAAAACTTTTAGAAAGATGAGTTCATTTTTAAGCACCAAATTTGAAAGATTGAGTGGTGTTCATTTGACCCCTTGGTCTTAGTTGTAAATTTGAAAACTAATGCTAAAAACATTTATTTAATCACATTAAATGTTACTTTAAGCACCAAAATAATGTTCCTAATTCATTTTAAAGCATGTAAAATATGTTATAAAACATGATTTATCAAACTTGAAATCTGCTAGTTACCTGTCTACCCTTAAGGCATCACCCCAAAAGCAAATATGTTAGATTAGAAACATTTTAAATGGATTTTACAAATTTTGTAAAAAATCTATAAAACTTGAATCTAAACTAATGAAAAATTCTAAAAATTTAGGAGAAAACACGTGTTTTTAAAAAAAATCATCCAAAATGGAGTCCGTATGACCACAAACCAAGTATTTTAAAATAGCTCTCAGGTTTGTGTTTTTAAGAAAACACAGTGACCAACGTCAGTTATATACCACCAAAGTCAATAATGGCCAATTGAGATATAATTGATGTTGGTTCTGCTAACCGATGTTGGTTAATGTGTAAACCCATGGCAATAAAAAATGGCAAAATAACGTTAGAAAACCAATTTGCAAGAGTTTTAAAGGCTCAAATAAGTTTTTAAAGGTTTCAAAAGGATCTCATTCATGTGTAGGATGCATCTAATCCCACCAAGCATGCCATAATGTGATCTAGGAATTTGACTCAAAAGAGGATGGTTAGTATTGTGTTAGTTCCAAAATGAAAACAAAGTGAAATAAACACACTAATAACATAACATCTCTAGGCCTAAACACTAGGGAGAGCTTAGTTATCAAAATAAAATGACTAAAACAACTAAAAAGCAAGGAATAAAAACACAATAATTCCTTTCACCTTCCTTGGATGCTCCAAATGCCTTTGTAATGGTGGCTTTCTCATCTTGTGATTCAAGAGGTCTTCTTCAATGGAGTGTGGTTACCTTCATCTCCTCTTGGCACCTTTGGCTTGTAGCTTGGCTTGGGTTGGAATCAATTTGGCATTATAACACTAGTTTTATGAAGCTTTTTGGAACCAATTTCGCATTATAACTTTGCACTAATTAAGCTTCAAAATGATGTTGTGCCTCTTATTTATAGATTTTTAGATTTGATCAGAATCAACCTCAACCATCCATCTCAAGATTGAGATGTGTGGTTGAGGATTATTTTTAATTATCCTCATCATGGCATTAGAAGAAGCGAAAACTATTAGGCATGGAAGGTATTGATGAGGCATGGGAGGCATGAATCTTAATATTTATGGCATTTATGGCCTAAAAATGTCTTTTCAAGAAATGAGGTCACTTGGTGATATAGATATTCAATATTCATTTCCAAAACAAATTATTCAACAATTTTCCATGGAATTTTTTATTAGGCCTTGATTTGGCTTAATTAGCTCTTAGGTATGATTAAGCACATTTTGCACAAATTACTCAAATTGATCAAAATGCCTATTATTGGTCCTAAATTTGACTGAATTAGAATTGGAAGTCTACTTCATATGTATTGAATACTTATTCCCATTTTGGATGTTTCCAATAATAAACAACAAAGGCATGAATCTTGTGCAAAAGATTTGATAGGAAAGAGTAGTCTAGAGCATGTAGGTGCAAATTTGGCATTTTGACTCAAAATGAACTGATCAAAGTTAGCTGGACCATAAATTGCATTACCCCATTAGGGATACCCTATCCAAAATTAGCATTTGAATATATCATTTTCACATCATTTTGCGTGTTTTAGTGTTTTTAAGCCAAATTGTGCATTTTGAGTAGAAATTAACCAAAACCCTAATTGGAGGTTATCGGTGGCTAGTTTTAGGTGTCTATAGTTTGCCATTGTTTGGGAAGATGTTGCAAACCATAGGAAAATCAATGTCTTCTCAAAGAATGGTAAATGGCCTATATGCCAAAAAGAAGATGATTATTAAAAAACAAAGATCCAAATGGTTTTGGGAAGCCTATGATGATTCCCCCTCAAGGGAGTGTCCATCACATTGGTTGATGGACAATCACTAAAAAAGAAACAAGAATAAAAGTGGAATTAACCTATGGTTAAGATTAATCCAAATGAGAAAATGCTTGCAGGCATTGATGTAAAAAGGATGTTGATTTTCCCAAAAGTGGTTATAATCAGGAATAAAAGTCAAAATAATGATTTGCCAACAAGCAGTTATAATCATTATGAAGACCTAAATTGGCTAAAGATGATGGTGCCCTAGTTAGGGCTGATTAGCAATCATAACTCAAGGATATAACCTATAATACTTATTAAAGAGGAGTGGGTGCAAAGTGATGAAAGAGATGGATATAAGAATAAGATTGATCAATAGAATGATTCAATTTTACCTATCAATGAGGAGATGCATGTCCTTATTAACAATGGTACAACTAGAATGGTTAATAGTTTATATTGATCAAGGTGGGTGGGAGGATTTGCCAAGGTGACAAGGAGAAACTTATGTGGCTCTATTGATTATAGACCTTCGCGAAGCTAATTTTTGCTATACCATGTGATGTTAGGCTTCATGATAGAACACCATGAAGACTTGGATAAAATATGCATAAGAACTAACTCCCAATCTAATAAACATTCAAAAATAATACACCAATGATAAAAACAATGATGATAATATTGATGTATGAATATAGATAGACTCAAGAATAATATGTTCAAGGAATCACCCAATGAACACATATAGACTGAGTCGAGGCAACAGTGCTGAAAGCAAACAAATAGGCAAGTGAATAAATGAACAAACAACCAAAGTGAAATAAACAAACAAATAGAAAGCTTGAAAATAAAATCAAAAGAAAGCATCCTAATAATGACAATTCCCTAGTAAGGTGAATTGAGGATAACTAACTAGGCTTAGATAGGACAAATGTTTTTGGATTTTGAAATATTATGAATGTTTTTAGAATTTTGAGGTATCTTAACTCATTAGAGAATGACAAGATACATACTCACAAAATAGTGAGGATCAAATTCATAGATCACATTAGGGATGCCTTGGCCAAAATCAGCACTTGAATATGTAAGTTTCACATCATTTAGCATGTTTTAGTGTTTTTAAGCCAAATTGTATATTTTTGGTAGAAATTGGTCAAAATCCTAGTTGGAGGTTATCGATGGCCAATTTTAGGTGTCTACACTAATACCAATGTTGGGAATACTCCACCTACAAAGAATCTTCCTCCCACCAACACTACCAATCCTCTTCCCACCAACACTAATACCCCTCCTACAAACACTAATCCACCTATTGATACAACTCAAATTCTTGCACAAGTCATAAATCAAATGAACATCATGTAAACAACCAATCAATCTCAAATGATGAACATGTAACAACACTTATGCAACACTATTAGTCAACCATCTCAAGTCATCATGTCTCAATCAAATCAAAATTTTGTCCCTCCTCTTATATATGCCAATGGGAATATCATCGCTCAACCTCCAATGAATAACAAAATGCTTCAATATCTTAAAAATGAACCTTTAGCCCCATTTATTACATCCATAGATATTAAAAACATTTCTCCAACAATCACATATAATGGAACTAAGTATCCTACTATCTCTATTAAGTCTTTTGGTAATCTTTATAAGGAATGGGTCCAAACTAACACCTTTGCTACCACCAAGCTCTTAGCCAAAACCTTTGTTAGTGATGCACTTGAATTGTAAAACCAACTTCCTAGACAATCTATCTCACAACTAGAGGATTTAGTCAATGCTCTAATAAAGGAATTCCAACATGATGACCTTCCTAAAAATTACCTTAGCTATTTCATCAATGCAAGCAACATCCTAATGAATCAGCTCATACTTTCATCAAATGATAGAAGTCCCTCACTCATAAATTGGACCATCACATGAATGATGACACTCTTTTAAAACTATTTGTCACTATTCTTAAGGATCCTTTTCAATACAAAGTTCAAATCTTTTCACCTACAACTTTAGAAGAAGCCTTAGACCAAGAAAAAAGGTAAGACTTTCTTATGACTTAATTTGAAACACCTCAAATGAATACTAAAACATCTTTCCAATATTTTTCTCATACCATTGGTTCATCAAGCCTTGCCAACCTCAAAATGGAGCATTTAATTCCACCAATTTTAACCCAACCCACCCTCCCTTGAGTCTAGAATAACTTAAGCAGAAATTGCCACCCTCTAAACCCATGAAATTTGATCCTTCCAAACCTCCTCCTAAATGGTACAATCTAGATAAATTTTATTGGTGGCATGCTACTATAGGTCATTCTTATGAGTCTTATCATGATCTTCACCAATTTTTTCTTTATTCTTTTCTTGTTCCACATTTCAATCTTGATGTCCTAACTAAAGAATGTTATCAAGACTATCTTCAAGCTTCTCAAAATCAATCTAAAAAACTAGAATCACATCAACATCAACTACCTAATGAAAAAACCTCATCTGCCAATTTTATCCAAACCACAATTGATCCTTCTTCCTACACCAATAAGGAAAGGATAACTAACATGAATAACTTTAAACATATTGTTGTATCCATTGAACCTCAACCTCTTAAGTCACATGAACCAAAAGAGTACCTAGTTCAAATTCCTACTCCAAAGCATATCATACATGGTCCTGCTTTACCTCCTTTATCTCCTCATACCTCTCCTACACATCATATGTCACATTCAACCCCCTTAAAATCTTACAAACCAACACATTTACCTATCTCCAAATGCACCTATCAACCCAATGCAACTCATTCTAATGGTTTATTATTACCTCATTCTACCTCACATGTTGGGACATCTTATGATGCCCATCCACATATCCCTTCAAAATTTGGGTCATCTTGCAATGCCCATCCCTACATTCACTTACCCATTAGGGCATCTTGTGATGCCCACTCTTATTCTACAATGCATAATAACAAACGCATCCAGCTTCAATAAACCTTTTGAGACTTATAAACTTGTATTTCACATGTTCCTTTTTGATATAAATGTTATCATAGATTTTACTTGTTATTTTTGTCTCGTGTTTCTTTGTTTTTGTGCATCTTTCCTTTTTGTGGTCACACTTCACTTGCATCATTATTTTTCTTTATACTGTTTTTATCTTCTTATATATCACATTTGGCATTTTTTTTCATTTTTATCCTTATATATCTCTTTTATTATTTGTCTTTTTATACCATTCTTTACCTTAGTAACTTTATGATTAATTTTTACCCTTTCTTTAGCATTTACCTCTTGATGTACCATAGTCTTCTTTTTCTTTTGACATTTATCTTTTGGCACTCTTGTGGGTTTCTCTTTTGTGAGTTTCTTCATAAGACCATGGATAGGACCTGATGCTCCTCACAAAATTAACATCTTTTACTTATATTTTGTGAGTTGCTTTGTAGGAAGTCCCCCTCACTTTGATTTTCTCTTGTTTTTTTGACACACTTGTGGGTCTCTCTTTTATGAGTTGCTTTGTAAGACCACAGATAGGACCTAGCCTTCCTCATAAAAATTTCCATATTTTCATGTTCTTTTTTATCCTTATTCTTGGACTTTAGATTTTTCTTCTTTTACTAGATGAAATCTACACAACAATCTATGTTAGCATGTTTTCCTCCATTTACCTCATTCTTATGATAAGGAATCACACTTTATTATCATTGTATCCTTTTTTTCCCTTTGTCATATTTTTTGTGATTTGAAGCAATTCAAATTGTTCCATGTGTCATTCCTCTTAATTTCTTCTTTTCTTTCATCTTTGCATTGAATAAAACAAGGTTGAAGTCAAGATAACACTTTTATTTAAACTAGATTTATGAGACTCTTAAACCCCATGATCTTTGAAGTTTCTCTCTCTTATAAACCTTGTCCCAAGTTTTCAAATGAAAGTCATCTTTAGCACCCATGTTTGGTCTTCCAAATCTGTATGGATGAGGAAGAGAAAAATCCATCAAAAAGGTTAAAAGCCAAATCATTTAAATCAAAAGGCAATGATATTTAAAAGGCCACATACATATCTCAAAAGTTAAATTCACATCAAAATATATGATTACAAACACATCTCCTATCTCCAATCAAATCTCAAACTCCATAGTTGGCTTCACATAGAGCCAAAGTCCTTTGGGGTGTGGTAGGCCAGTAGATTGGAATAGGGTATTTCAAAAAAAATTCTATGGTACTACCTACTTTCTCATGCAAGTACCCAATCTTTGTAGTAGACTGATGGCTCTGTAAGGGGTCATAAAAAATGGGGAACATGTCATGGGGAGGTAGGTCCATTTTACTTTTCATGCATATAGCCTTCATGGGATGATATATATACTCCATTTGTTTACCCAAGACTTGTGTGGCTAAGAGAAGTTCTTCGTAGTCCCTAATGTTGAAAGTCCTCTTGTTTTGATAAATCTAATTTGATTGTCTTGACTTCAATAAAGAGTTATCTCTACCTTGGTTTTTCCTTCATTCTCCCATCCACCCATTTCATTTCCCCCCCCCTTGACATTCAAATTGTGATTCCAAATCTATTTTCCCTCTTCTTTAATTCCCTCTTCTTCATCTCTTAAAAACATGCTAGCATTACTTTGTTTCAGTTTTATCTATCTTTAGATGCAAAACATGTTTGAGTAACTATGGATCACTATTTTCTTCTATTTATCATTATTTTGTTACCCTTCTGTTGTGGATAGTTGAGTCTGTACCCTTTTGCCATTATTATATGTTTTTATTTATGTATGCCTTCTTCATGTTTATCTTACATCTTGTCTTAAATTTCATTCGACATTCTTTCATATTTTTCTTTATGTTTGATTTGACATGCCTATCTTACATAATCTTTTTTTTCACCTTCTTCGATAACTTTGTTCACTTTGTCTTGTATTGCTATTCCTTTTTGTCATTCATATTTTTCTTATCATTTGTCCTTTTCTTTCCAATATCATTTATCTTTTATTTCATATTATTTATCATTATTTTTGTCATTTATTTATCATTCATTTGTCATTCTTTTGTCATTCATTTGCTATCCTATTGTCATTCATTTGACTTCAATATTCTGGCCTTAACTTACCAATCCTAATTTTCTAATTTTTTTACAAACTTTGTCACTATTATGTGCCTATTTTTCAAAAATAATTAAAAAAAATCTATTTTTTTGTCTATTTTTTGCACTAACTTTTGTAGGTTCGCCTAGTGTACTATAAATTGGACACCTTCATTTCTTACAGTCTACTTCTTTATCTACAACACTAAGGTGAGTTAAAGGTATGTGTGTTTTAATTTTATCCTTTGATTTATCTTATTTGTTTCTTAGTACACCATACTTAGCATTAGCATTGTGTGTTATCATGTTTTCTTCTAAAGCACCATCTCGTGTTGCATTTACATGACACGTGATGACCTTCAACTAGGTCATATGTATACACATAGTATTTTAAACTTTTTATTTATTACTGACACTTTGTATCTTTTAAGAACCTATTGAGTCTTAATCTCACTGAGTGCATGCCTTAATGGGTGCACCAAGAAAGGGGTGGGTAGACAATCAGTGCTTCATAAGAATATTGTTCATTTTTCCACTTGCCATCTATACACTAGCCTCATGAAACCATGAACCCTAAGCTTATTCTTCTCATTCCTAACCATTCCTATCATTTGCCATGCTTTATCCACATTTTCCTTATTTTATCTCCCTTCTTGTTCAACAAACTAGGTTGACCACCATGGTTGACTTAGTGCATTTTTAGGCTTCCTATTCAGCAAACTAGTTCAACCTGGTTGACCTAGTATATTCTAGAGTCTTCCTCTCTCTTTTGGTTTATTAGCCTTCCAACTGACGTAGCACATACTTAGTGAGTTAGCTCAAAAACATGCTAAGTCAATCGGGCGACCTAGCACAACTAACATTATTGAATGATTTTAGGATAAGTTTATACTATATATACAAGGTCATTTACCAACATTTAAGAAAAGCGAAGAATCAACTGAATAAGTACAAACAAACATGTACCTATTGTCCATTCTACTTGGGTAATGAAGCTTTAGGGTTCAATACTTTCTTTAGAGCTATGATGTCATCTTATGGATAAGTCTTTTGGATGCTTGGATAGGTAGCCTAGAGATAATTTATCTTAGTTTATCCTTACATACCACGACAATCTATTACAAAGCACTTTGGCCAAGGGGGAGATTCAGGCTCGATGGGTTCATCTTCAAAGGTAAGTATTCCTATATTTATTTATCCTTTGTAAGAGTATATAGAAGGAGCATATGTATTCTTATCTTCCATGTATTAGAATTCTATATACATTGACATGAGTATATATCTTCTATACATGTTTAGTTTAGTTGTTTATTTGTTTTGTTTCTAACCCCCACTTTGTGCCACAAGATTTGGTGTGCACTAGATTAGATTTACTTTTCTTGTTATTAGATTACTGAAATATTAAATCATAGGACTCTTTTAGGGTTGTTGTGTGATTGTGTTAGATTGTAGGCTTTGTAACCACACCTCACATGGTGTGTTGTGACAAGTGATCCCCTAATCGGGTCTAGCAGATCCTTACATTGGTCATGATCCCACTTAAAAATTGTAAGCTCCCCAATCAGATGTATAGGTGTTCTCTTTCCCATCTAATTTAGGATTGATTTATGGACTTGATGCATTTTCGATTACAGATAGACCTTGTCTAAGAGAGCGATAGGAAATAAAAGTTGGTTTTTAAAATTCTTAGGTTTGTCAAAGCTATTTGGTCTTGGAGATGAGTTATGGGAATCTAAAGGGACACTATTCAAGTATCCACATGTGTTATCACTATTTTACAATATGTATAACACCTGAAACTCCCACTTTTCTAACTGATCTTCTTGTTTTCAATATTGAACCTGCAGAATGTCAATCTCAAAATGGTTTCTCTAACTATTCCTGACATGTGGGATGTTGCATATTTTTTAAAAATAATTGTCTTCTTATAAAAAAATGTATAATCTCATTTAATTACCTAAAAGGTGACCTTATATGACATAAGACCAACATGGACAAAGATGACAAAGCTAAAGCACATTCTGTGACCTCATTTAAAATCATGAGACACATTTTACACTCTATGGGACCCTATGACAAGTTTAAACTACATAAGAGGTTGACCTAATTTGACTTGGTGTGAACTTAGTCAACATTGATCTCAAGAAGGATCAAAGAAGGTGAATTCTCAAATTAAGACATACACCATTAACTATAAGAGTCCTTATTTCTCCTAAAATTTTCACCTACAGTTTGGCTCAGTCTACAAACTATCCTAGGCTAGTGGAGAGAGATGATTTGAAAGGTTGTAAAAGGTATCATGTGGGTGAACACATTAAAACCATTCTCACACTTGTCCAACACATATTCATGTGATTCTAATATGCAAGGAGATAGATCAGAGATTGAGTTTCAAACTTCAACCTACAGTTAGTTCAAAGTCTTCACATAGTCATCAGTTTTATAAGCCTATCTTGAATAATTTGAAGTTTTGAGGGGTCTTGGAGCAGGACCAAGCTTTTTATATTTTTTAAAAACATAATCATGACCTAGCTTAGACTCCCATGGAATCAATTTGGCTAGGAAAATAGGGTAAGTTCCCTCTATTTTGTCTCAAACAAAGGGCACTCCCAGTCAAGGTAAAACTATAGGTAGAGCACATGAATGAAGAAGGATAGAGATTTGGATTATGTTTGGACATATTCTAGAGTTTTTTTTAAGGTAAATAGAGATTGAAAATTCCCTATAGTTATTATTAATAATCATAGGTGGTCATAGGCATAGATACACAGTCCATGCCTATTAAAACTAGAACTGAGCCTAAACCCTCAGGGTGCCTAGTTCCACTTCCATGACCACATAACCTTCCTAATCCATTTTATGACCTTAATGGAAGAGATAAATATGGATTAGAACCATAAATTTTCATATAACAACATAGGACTAGACATTTTAGCTTAAACTTGTTTCAGGGATGTCTAGAATATAGTCAAGAGCTTAAGAGGCTATGTTCACTTGATCATATATATACAAACCAACTACATGGTGAGTCAAGGAGATATTAATAGTTTAATTGGTACCTATAGCTCAACTTTGTGGAATTATTTCATGGGTTGGATGTCTAACCTTTATGAATCAATGCTAAGAAGCAGAATGACTTAAAACCCTCTCAAAATCCTTGCTTGAACCTATTGGATAAAATATGAAAGTATATGCATGCAAGAGGGAAAAAATGACCATGAAATTGTTATTAACCTATCTATCACTTACCTAGGCTCCATGACTTCCATTTTATTCATATTGTCACTTGTATGGTTAGACCAAAATCTAAGTTTCTTGTAGGTTTTGATATGTTTTTAAGGTACAAAGGAGAATTGGTAGATGAAATCCATTGAGGAAGGTCTTTCCAATGGTGGGTGGGTCTAAATTAGTCCCTAAAGTGCAATAAAATTATAAGTTTCAAAATTTAAGGCCAACTCCTACACATCCACCTTCACAAGCTACACAAGGCACTAGTGCTTCCAAAGAGCCTTTCAAGGTGAGCAATCCTTCTATCAATGTTGTGGATCAGATGAAGAGGTTACATATGAATATTTCCTTATGGGATCCATTGGCAATACCAAAACAAAATATATGCTTCAAAATGAATTTCAAGGATTAGGTAAGCAAGTTAGATCAGCTAGGAGTGAGAATGTTGTTTTGGTGAATGGAACTCAACCCATTGATGGACAAGTGAATAAAAATGATAAGACTGCTCCTCTTTATTTATCCTTGATCATTGGTGATTGATTAGTCCATAATTGCATCATAGATAGTGGGCTAGTACTTTAGTTATGCCCAAGTCAATAATGGATAAACTAGACCTCAAGTATGAACCAATGGCTAAAGGAGTTATATAATTAGATGGGTCACCAGCAAAGACATTGGGAGTATTCAAAGATTTGAATCTAATTTTACATGCTTGTCCTACTTTTTATATCCTTCTTGATGTGGTTATGGAATATTTACCTCCATAATTTTCTCTTTGTTTATCAAGAGAGTTTATAGCCAAGATAGGTGGATACTTGGCAACCAATTGGTCCTATATGGTTTTTAGGACAACATATGGAACTAAGGTGAAGATTAAATCAGATCCTATTCATCACAATCATATAGAGCCCTACATGCCTAAAGTTACAAATGTCAATTATGCAATTCTTGATGAGGAAGAACTTCACATGGAGCAATCTCCAACTTCTTCTCTTGAAGAAGTTTCTGATTTGTATCTAGATGTATGGGGAGCTAAACATTATGAACATGATCCTTACAAATTCATAGAGGAGGCTAGTCTTGGAGTGTATTGCATTCATGAGGAGGAATATTTCATTCCAAACTTGATGAATCCAAGTGAAAACATGGATGGTTTATGGCATCTATTCTTTAATGGATCTAGAAGTGAAGTTGGGGCAGGCGGTGAAACAATGTTGGTGTCTTCATCCAAGGAAAGGTACTATTCCACTTTTAGATTTCATTTCTCTTATAATTGTAATGTGGTAGAATATGAGGCCCTTATTCATGGCCTTGAGTGGGCTAAGAAAAGAGGTATGAAAGAATTACAAGTGTATGGTGATAGTGAATTGATTTTGAATCAAGTAAGAGGCCAAAATGTGACTAAGAACTCTTTGCTTAAGTCTTATAAGCATAGAGTGTGGTATCTTGTGGAATATCTCCAAGATTTCAACATATAATCTATCCCAAGAGTAGACAACAAACATGTTGCTAGGTTGGTAACAATTGGAGCTCAATTTGATGTTCCAAAAGGGATAAGAAAAGATAAGAACCAGTCATATCTCAAGGTGATTGTAAGGGCCTCTATACCTGATAATGTCACTAATTGGTAAGTGTTTTATAGTTACCAACAAATTACATTTTTTCTACAAGAGGAGGTTGATTTTTCTTTCAAAAATTAGTCCAAACTACAACAATAATATGGAGGGTAAATTGTACAATTGAAAACAAACAAGCTCCCTAAAAGCTTAGTCACACTTGAGAGTTTCTTCAATGATGATGATCAATTGAAGAAAGAGAAGGTAAGCATGTTGAATAAGAAAGAAAAATATGAAAGAGTACAAATATTCAAATATAAGTTGCTTGCTCTTGAGAAGGTATGTACTAGTGAAGAGAAACATGCTTTCATTGAGTTATGCAAGGAATTTTCTGATGTCTTTGCATGGGAATATAGTGATTTAAAGGGATTTGATCCAAAATTAACTCAACATACCATAGAGATAGATGAGAATTCTAAGTCTATCAAGCAAAGATAAAGACCAATAAATCCTAAGATTGAGCCTCTCATGAGGAAGAAGCTTACTAAGTTGATTGAATCCAAAATCATTTTTCCTATTAAGCGATCATCTTGGTTGGCAAACTTAGTGCCTGTAAGGAATAATAATGGGGAAATTAGGTTATGTTTTTATTTTTGGACTTGAATAGAGTTTCCTTTAAGGACCACTTTCCTCTTATTTTCATGGAGCAGATTTTGCAAGTTATGGCAGGTAGTGAAAGGTTTTCTCTCCTTGATGGATATTATAAGTATAGTCATATTTTGGTAAAGTAAAGTGAAAAATATTATAAAACCTTTAGTAATAAATGGGTTACATATGATTATAATAAAATGCCTTTTATTTTGTCTAATTATGGTGCAATATTTCAATGTGCAATGGATATGGCTTTTCAAGGACTAATAAATGACATTGTGTTGGCGTATCTTGATGATATCATAGTTTTTTCTAAGGATGTTAAATATCATTTGAATCACCTTAGACATATTTTTGAGAGATGTAGAGAGTTTTTAATCTCTCTTAACCCAAATAAATGTGTGTTTTTTGTCCATGAAGGCAAACTTTTAAGACACATTGTCTCAAGAAGGGCCTATCTATATATCCTGAAAAGGTGAGTACAATCTTGACATTGGCTTTGCCCAAACAAAAGAAAGGTTTGCAAAGTTTCTTTGGAAAATTAAATTTTATAATGATGTTCATTCCTTATTTTTATAATTTATTCAAGCCTCTAACCTCTATAATAAAGAAATGTGAAGTGTTCACTTGGACAAGAAGAAAGAAAGAGAGTTTTGAAGATATTAAACAAGCTATTGCCTAAGCTCCAACTCTTGAAATTCCTAATTTATCAAAGGAATTCAACTTGTATACTTTTTAAAATGATGAGATAATATTTTCCATGCTCACTCAATAAAATGAATAAAACTTGGAGCAACTTATTGCCTTTTTTAGTCAAGGATTGGAGGGTTATGAGGTAAAATGCACCTATGTAGAGAAGCAAGTACTTTCGATTGTTAGAAGTCTAAAGAATTTTAGGAAATTTTTAGATAACAACAAGATTCACATATTGGTACCTCATCCTAGTGTCAAAGACTTCCTTTTGAGCAAATATTTGAATGGAAAAAGGGCTGGTTGGATCACAAAAGTGATGGAGTATGGTGTAGAAATCAAGACAACCAAGTTACTGAAAGGAAAGGGGTCATGTGAGCACCTTGCTTCAGATTTGAAGAAACAAAAATAGATTATTTTATCACTTCATGATGACCCTATGATAGTTTCATCTTCATCCATGAGGAGTTGGAAATAAGATATGATCCATTTTCTTCAAAGTGGTGAGCGTCCACAAGGCCTAGATAGAGCTAGAAGAAGGTACTTTAGATTAAAATCTATTCCTTATGTACTTGTTGATGGAGTGTTATTTATGAAGGACTTATCAAGTGTGTTATTGAGATGTGTTGGATTAGATCAGGTTGAGAAAAATATTTCTTGAGTTTCATGATGGACCAGCTGGTGGTCACTTTGCTCCAAGAACCATAGCTATTAAGATAATGAGAGTTGGATATTTTTGGCCTAGTTTGTTCAAATACACCCATGATTGGGTAAATAAGTGTAAAAAATGTGCTCTCTTTGATGGTAATCAAAATCTTGCAGCTTTACCTCTTCATATAATACAAGTTGATCAACCCTTTATGTAATGGGGTCTAGATTTCATAGGTCTAATCAACCAACCTTCTAGTGTTGGCCACAAGTGGATGTTGACTACTATAGATTAATTTACTAAATGGGTGGAGGCTGTAGCCCTCAAGGAAGCAAATGAAATTTTAGTTTTAGACTTCTATGAAGGCATAGTGACAAGGTTTGGGGCTCCTTCAATAATAATTTCAGACAATGCATTGGCTTTCATTAAAATGAGGACAAGTGAGTGGGATTTGAAACATGGCATCTATCTCAGTACTTCCTCCAACTATTATCCACAAGGGAATGGACTAGTTGAGTCCACCAATAAGAGTATAATCAGGATCATAAAGAGGATAATGGAGGAAAACTAAAGGACTTGGCATTCCAAGTTGAAGATAGCTCTTTGGGTTGATAAGATCACCCCAAAAGAGTAATTAGAAACTCACCATATACACTTGTTTATGGGATAGAAACTACACTACCTATTTCACTTGAGCTACCAGATTTGGATCTCACTTATCAACTGGAGTTGATGGAAAATGAAAGCATGGAAGTCAGGTTGTGTGAGTTGATGGAGTTTGAAGAGATAAGATATCAAGCTATACAAACTATGAGAGCTCATCAAGATCAAAAAAAGAGATACTTTGACAATAAATCCATGCCAAAAAGCTTCCAAGAGGGAGACATTGTTCTAAAGTGGGATGAAGATAGGGCTAAGCCTGAAAAACACATAAAGTTTGATGCATTGTGGAGTGGCCCTTATGTTATCACCCAATGCAAGCAACATAATGCCTTTCAACTCTAAAAGTTGGATGGAGAGGAGCTTCATATCCTAGTAAATAGGCTATATATCAAGAATTTATACTAAGGTTCTCCTCTCTATTTGTACATAGTTGTTCTTTTCCTTGTTTTCCCTAAGTGCTTATGCACATGTGTGAGTCTTGTTTGTGTCTTGCTTTATCTTGTGTGTGTTTTGTGTGTTGTGGTTATTTTTGTGTGTTTTAGGTAGATCCTTACTATTTGTATTCAATAAATCATTGACTCCCTTAGACTAGATAGGATAAGGCTATTGGTCCTTAGTATATCAGGCATACTACCCCTACGAGTCACCAATTTGTTGACCAAATTTGAATTTTAGGTCAAATTTAGACCTCTATAGGTAAAAAACTTAGTTTTTTAGATATTTAGGGGTCTAAATATTTTTAATAGGCTATATTATGGTTTGATTTTTATTATATAATGCATTTATAACCTTAGTCATGGTTTGATTTGTTTATTTGTCATTTTAAGGCTTTTAGTAGGCTTTTAAGGGTCATTAATACAAGTGGAATGGTTCCCAAGGTGTATAAGTGTCTTTTTATCCTTATAAGCATACAAGAGGTCAATTTAAATATCAAGTATGTTAGTTACATTAGAATATTTCAGGTGTTTTAACTGAAATTTAATAAATAATTGAAAAAGAGAGCAAATGGCGCTTGCACAACCCATGGGGAAGTGTGCCACATGAAAAAAGATCATTGAATGCCTCTTCACATTCATAAAACTTATATCTACATTTTTTTCTTTGAAAGTGATATTTTAGAGCCAAAACCATTCTACTTCTTTCTTGGTTTTCTAGACATATAGAAGTGACCTTCAGGGTTTTGCTTAGTATAGATAGCTAAAGAGGTTTCAAGTTAAATGATTTTGGTAATTTGTAGTAAACTCAGAGACCTTAATTTACATACAAGTATTTTAAATAATGGTGTCATTTTCTTCATGAACCATCCTCATGAAGTTGATTGTACCTTTTTGCTAGTTGTTTCATGCACCCTATAGGTTTTGATCAATTTTGGTCTAATCCATACAAACTATCAGGGAAGTCCAAGAACAAACACACCTGTTCTGATTCCTCTTGTTGGATCTTGCTCCTCAGAAAGAGCACAATATGATTACCAAATATAAGCAATTAAATATGCAAAAATAACCAGAAGCACAAGTAACTAGAATTCACCAATAGCACAGAATATGAGAGACAATACACTATCTTGTATTAACACTTTACAGAAAAGAATACAACAAAGAGCCGCCACACTCTTTCACCTTACAGAGGTTTGCCACACCTCAAGTGTACAGTAATTCTTCTCACACACACTCTCCTACACAAAAAACGGTCCCAACAACCAACTCACACACAGAATTGGTGTTCACCTCTCCAACTAGTCAGTAATAACCCTGCCAGTTCACCAAGCACTCTAAAGTACTTCAAGTTGATCTCCCATGAACCTGCAACCTGCAATTCAACAGACCATACTCACACATGTAGATCTCCTATGAGCTTGCAACAACCTGTAACTCAATGATCTTACAATGGAAGCAACTTACTTGCCTTTTTTTCTATCTCATGCTTATACAATACATGCCAATGGGTCTATAAATAGATCCCTAACTCAAACAATAACTTAGACTCTTAATTTAGACAATTATCCTCGCAGCCAAAGACTCTAATTGGCCTTTACATGTAAACACTTCGTTCACTTAACTAACTGTCCGTGCAACGAGCAGTTCTAAAACACACAGGCGACCGACGTCGGTCCCTGCTAGTCTGGTTCTACCGACGTCGACCGACTCCCTGCCGTCGTCGGTGGCCTTCTGCACTGGTCACGACCGACGTCGGTCCTGCTGCTGACACCGGTGCTCCTAGATCTCAGCAACCTTCTTGTTCCACCTGTTTGCAAAGAGTTGAAGCTTTTAGCTCCACAACTTAACAATCTCCCACTTGGAGATAAATAGCTGCAACCTGTACCTGTACCTGTACTTAGTCTAGTTTGTTCCCTTGGCTTTGTATCCCTCCTCAAGATCACTCTTGAAGACCGACCACCACAAACCTGTAGTGCAAAACCTGTCATCCAAATCACCTGCCACATCCACATCTACAAACCATGTAGAAAATAACCTGAACCTGCATAGCATGTGCACCTGCTGTTAGTCCCTGTAAGAATCCACTGAACTATCTTCCAATGGTTCTCTCTCGAATTGGCTCCAACTTGTGACAATTCCCACTGCTTGGAAAAACTCAGGTTTAGTACATAACATGCACTCAACCTCATTAAGTGAATCAAGACACCTGTTCATAGAACTGTCCAACCATCGGCGTGCTAACCGATTTCACACAATCATCCTGAAACAAAGTCAACATATGACCTACCATGTCTCTAGAACACACTCATGCCAAAAAATCTTGCTGCTCCCAGATTCTCCATGACAAACACCTGAACTAGCTTTACCTTTAGTTCAGCAATACCTGTATATGTAACCCTACAACAAGCACATCATATAGAAATAGGATAATGTAGCTAATATTATCCAACCTGGTAAAGAGAAACACAATGATCAAACCTCCATTGCACTGCAGCTATACAAGACCATATACCCTGATCTTTCGTCTCACGTATCCATTTCCACTCTTCTTTATCCTAAACATCCATTCGTCTCTCAGTGCTTACTTCCAGCTGGCCACTTTACCCAAACCACCTGTTTGGTACTCATCCAAGGAATCACATCCTCATCCATGCCAAGCTCCCACTGTTTCCTGGATCTACCTGTTCTGCTTCTTCAATAACTTCTTGGTCCTATGCCATAAGTGAGCAACAAGTAGTGTAAAGAAGGGAAATGACAAATTTAAGAACTTACTTACACCTTCAGTCCTCCATATGGGCGCTTGAGACTCCATGACAGCTTGCTGTCCACCCAAAATTCATCTCAGTAACTGATGCCGATCACATCTCAGTCTGCACCCGACCGATGTCAGTTCCCTGCGACTGCCCCCTTACCGACGTCAATTTCCCCTGGCCGACGCCGGTCGTTATTTGCCCTGAGTCACCGACGTCAGTCTGCACATAGCCGACGTCGGTCCCTATCTGGACGCTGACGCCGATTTTCCTGTCGATGTCGGTCTCTGTGTTTTTCTAGTGAGACCTGACTTTTTCCCACGAGCTCTTTCTAGATCAAATCCTTGTCTAAATCACCCTTGCTCTGCTCAGAATTCTTCTGCATCTTGTGCTAAACTTTATCCGTCACCTTCTCCTTGAAAACCAAGGCTTTCCCGTTCTTGTCACTAACATCAGATTCCTCAAGAAACGTTACCTTCTTTTTCTACATACAGAAACCACGATCCATACCTTCCAAATCCGAAAGCATGTCCTTTGACTCAAGAACAAGCATCTCCTTCTTATCTATGTGACCAAGCCTATCAAGCCACATCTCTGAATCTACAGCTGAAGTAGATAACCCATAAAGAGAATCAGTAGTATAAGTAAATAGATAAAGCGTACCTACTTTCTTACCTCTAGCTAGAACAAGTGTACCCTTGGTAACCTTCTAAGAGTACGCTGTGAGAGTTACTGTGCAACCCTCATCACCTAAACTTCTAACAGAAATCAAATTCCGCTCCAGAACTGGGACATGCATGACTTCTTTTAACACCCATGTGTTATCTGTCTGCAGTTTCAGCTTCACTTTCCCTTTGCCAACAATCTGACAAGGCTTACCATCCCCTACATAAATTTCTCCAGAATCTCCCTGGACATACTCATGAAAAAATTCCCTATGTGGGGATGCATAAAAAGAGGCACCAGAATCTAAAACCCAAGATTCTACTTTATCCAAAGAACATACCAGAGCATCTCGTGCAGCATAGTCTGCAACATCTGCTTCTTTTTCATGTCCTTCATGCTGATCTGTACCCGATCTGCAATCTCTCTTTAAGTGCCCTTGCTTTCCACACTTCCAGCAGGTTATTATACCATACCTGGACTTGGATCTTCTGCCTGTCTTGGACCTTGATCTCCCATGCTCTATCTTTTCTCTTTGCCTTCCTCTGCCTTCAACACTCAAAGCATTTCTTGATGATTCACCAGTGCTATTCCTGCGTATCTCTTCATTCAAGATCACACTCACAACATCATCTACTTTTAAAACTTTTGAAGGAGACACAGTATTAGAAACTGCCATTACCAAACCTTCCCAACTTTCAGGTAATGAACACAAAATTAAGAGAGCTCTAATTTCATCATCAAATACAATATTGACTGAACTTAGCTGGTTTACTAAACCATGGAAATCACTAAGATGGCTATGAACAGATCCACCTTCCAACATTTGCAAATTAAATAAACGCTTCATAAGAAATACCTTATTAGAAGCTGAGGGTTTTTCATATAAATTTGCCAAAGATTCCATCAACTCCACCGTTGTCTTACATTGTGATAAGCTAGAAATCACAGATGATGCAAGACTCAATCTAATAGATCCCAGAGCCTTTCGATCAAGAACCTCCCATTCTTCATCTTTCATATCCGAGGGTTTGCAGTTAACCCCTCCCAACAGTAAGTACAAATCTTTTTGATACAGATAATCCTCAATCTGCATCCTCCATAATTGGTAGTTCTTGCCATTAAACTTTTCCATCCGTAGCTTACTGTCTTCTGCCATTGCTCAACTCCCACTCAAACAGAAACCCTGTGAGTACCTGTAATCAAAACACACTAACCAGATCTAATCCAATCTATTAGTATCCCAACCAACAGCTCTGATACCACTTGTCAGGGAAGTCCAAGAACAAACACACCTGTTCTGATTCCTCTTGTTGGATCTTGCTCCTCAGAAAGAGCACAATATGATTACCAAATATAAGCAATTAAATATGCGAAAATAACCAAAAGCACAAGTAACTAGAATTCACCAATAGCACAGAATATGAGAGACAATACACTATCTTGTATTAACACTTTACAGAAAAGAATACAACAAAGAGCCGCCACACTCTTTCACCTTACAAAGGTTTGCCACACCTCAATTGTACAGTAATTCTTCTCACACACTCTCTTACACAAAAAACGATCCCAACAACCAACTCACACACAGAATTGGTGTTCACCTCTCCAACTAGTCAGTAATAACCCTGCCAGTTCACCAAGCACTCTAAAGTACTTCAAGTTGATCTCCCATGAACCTGCAACCTGCAATTCAACAGACCATACTCACACATGTAGATCTCCTATGAGTTTGCAACAACCTGCAACTCAATGATCTTACAATGGAAGCAACTTACTTACCTTCCTTTTTATCTCATGCTTATACAATACATGCCAATGGGTCTATAAATAGATCCCTAACTCAAACAATAACTTAGACTCTTAATTTAGACAATTATCCTCGTAGCCAAAGACTCTAACTGGCCTTTACATGCAAACACTTCGTTCACTTAACTAACTATCCGTGCAACGAGCAATTCTGGAACACACAGGCAACCGACGTCGGTCCCTGCTAGTCTGGTTCTGCCGACGTCGGCCGACTCCCTACTGTCGCCGGTGGCCTTATGCACTGGTCACGATCGACGTCGGTCTTGCTGCCGATGCCGGTGCTCCTGGATCTCAGCAACCTTCTTGTTCCACCTATTTGCAAAGAGTTGAAGCTTTTAGCTCCACAACTTAACACAAACCAATTGGTGATGTTGGATTCATATGATTTTTGATACCTTCTCATATGGTATCAATTCTTAGTTTCATGTTTCATAATGTTTTGATGAGCAAGTTAGTCCATGTTGTAGGAAGGTGCCACCATGTGTTGCCTCAGCTAGAGTTATTCTTGTTTACAAAGTGTTGTTTTCTTATAGAGGTCCCATGTAGTTGGGAAATGATGTTACACAAATATTAGGGTAAATTTACCACATCCTTCCATGTTTTGGTTTCACCATATCATCTTTTAAGCAACTTGTAGCCTTGCCATCTCTCATAGTCCACTCCATGCCTAACCTCACTTGCAGTCACATGTATAAGCTTGTTTATCCATGCCCATGGATTTTTAACAAGAATATGCTAGTTATCCAAGCTATCAATAGATGAGGAGAGTCCACTTGAGATGTTTGGGAAAGTGTAAGTTTGATCATATGCTCATTCACCATGCCAAATAGTCACTTGATACCCTTGCTTGCTCTATTCTATGTGTATGCAAGTGATTTTCATGTTAAAAGGAATGTTTGAAGTTTGTCTCAAGATGTCCTTGATGTCAATCATGTATTGGAGAGGTTTGAAATGAATTTGAATTTTCCATGAGTTTTTTTCTTCATGCCATTGTTCTATTTCACGTTCATTGTCCACTTTTAGCCCAATGCACATCTACAAGAGCCATTGTTGACATCATATTGAGAGGTGTAAAGCCTAATATGGTTATAATATCTTAAGATTGTTACAAGTGTATTGGCATGTTTGATGAAAGCATACAAAGTTCATAGTCATGGATAGTTTTCATACTGCTCATATTCAATTCACAATTTGTGCACCAAAATATCCACCTACAGGTGGCTGAGCAGGGTACTAAGATGCTTCTATGGAGAGGTTGAAATAATTGGACACCTATTTAAGGTCTTGGTATGATAATCAAGCCTTGACATACCCATATAAAGTGTCAAATAGACAAAAGAAGTGTGCAACCATGTTGAGGAGACAAGGAACTGAGTTTAGGGAAGTTTTCCCTAAAATGTCAAAATAGAGCTCCAGGGTTTTTTTGTTGACCTCTTATGACATATTTTCAAAAAGATTCAAGGCATAAAATGAGGTGAATGTTGTGACCTCTAACACAAACAAGACCTATGCCAAGAATGGAGATCAGAAGGTTAGTGCAAAGTGAGAGTTAAAAACCTTAAAGTGGCCCTCAAAAACACTGAAAGCATGTTGTCTTATCTATAGGTTTGACATTTTGAATGATATTTGACATCCTAGGAGAAACAATGAACACACCCTTCATGGATAAAACATTTCAACTAGTGAAATGGTATATAAATAGCATGGAGACCATCACTATAAGGTTGATTCATGATTTCCAAGCTTCACGAGTGCCTACAGGTGTCCCTTGTATGAAAAAATACACACCTACATCAGGGTATAGAACAATGACCCTAATATTGATACACAAATGGTGATGTAGGACTTTAAAAGGTTGAGTTTAGGCTCATGCATGAATTTTGTGACCAAAAAGGGTTCAAGGGAGGTTCTCCAACATCATAACCAAACTCATTTGAAGCAATAGACACCTACATGAATCAATTCAAGGTAGGTGTCTTAGTCAAGTAGGAAGAGACTTAGTCTTGAGGCTTATATGCATATGAAAAGGATTAGCATGATGTGAATGACCCATAGGATAGTCAAGTGACCTAAATCTCAAGAAGGTCTTGTATGTGGTTTTTTAGACCTAAACTATACAAGTGCACCTATAGGTGCCTCTTCCAAATAGGAAACATTGTCAATAGTCCATCAAATTGAAAAACAAGGCTTATGTGAGGTGTTTAGCAGAGTTGGAGTGATAAGTTAGTTGGAAGTAAATTAATTATGGTTGTAATATTATCATTATGCCTTCACAAATCATGAAAAATGTCTAAATGAGATAATATGCACCTATAGGGGTGAAGAAGCAGGGTGTCTCAGTCAAAGGATAGTGGAGGACTTAGTTATGACTAAAGGTGCATAAGAAGGGATAATGGGAGGATGAAATGATGATTTAAACCTATGTATACTCTATCCATATCCATGATAAACCTCATAAGCTCCACCAATGTGAATAAGCCTATACTAACCTCTTAAAACCTTGTGTTCACCTACAACCACCATGTTGCAATCTTGAACATGAAGGTGAGAAGAAGAGATGAATTTGTCTAGGGAAGAGAGGAAGATTATAAGAAATTAAATTTGGTTCATGATAGGTCAAAATGTTTTTAAAAAATCCCAATACTCTGTCAAGATGATCCTATACCTTCCCTACTTGGTCAAATGTCATCAGTCTGTACAGTTGCTCCAAGAAACCTCTTTGCTCAATAGATGAATATGAGGAATTCAAAAAAGAGGAATGTTTTGGGGTGAAAACCAAGATTTAGTATAATTAATTGGATATGGGTAACATTTTTAGGAATAATATAATCATTGGTTTAGCATGGAAGGGTTACCCTTAGGTGGATTTGAGGAAAATGCAGGAAATAGTGTTTTTGGAGGCCTTTTTTGGACATTTTGAGCTAGTTAGGCACCTAAATAAAGGAATTAAGATAAAAAACTTTGGTAAAAATAATCATAATAACCTTTAAAAACTCCTAAAATATTCAATTCTCCTTGGGAATAAGGGATATATCTCACTATTTTGTCTTAGGGGTCAGCGAGTCTAAGAAAGTCAGGCTTTAGCAAAACAAGCTAGTGAGTACAAAATAGGCAAAGGGTTTGATATGGAGCTTTTGGAAACTCAAGAAGAATGTTTTTAGGTATATTAAAGGAAAATAAGTGATAATTAACACTCGGTGAGGCTCAGACCTCCCAATATGACCAAAATATCCCTGCACATAGTCCAACTAGGCAAGCTTTCACTAGGTCGAGTTGGTGAATGAGTGAAAAAGAAGAAGAGGAGTGATTGGGAGGTTATGATTTTACAAGATTTAATGAATAATTAATATTAATTAAATACCATCCTAACCATGAGATATTATTCAAGTATCCAAATCCAACTGGGTGCAGGTTAGGCCTTTTAGGCCTTTAAGGGACCTAGAACCGATTAGGGGTCCATCTTCATTTCCAAATCTTGGTGGGATTTATAGATGATTGGTACATGATAAGGAAATGAAATTAGACCTTTATAATCTTTTTTAATGCAAGGAAAACTATGGGAAAGCTACTTCTATCTCAAAGAGAATCCAAGCATGTAGGAAAGCTAGAAATAAGCTCGATGGGGTGTTTTCAAGTGCTCATATATTTTATAAGACTATGCATCGATACCAAATAATTTTTGAGGGGTTATTAGGGTAACTTAACACCATATTTATTTCATTTTTTTCTAGTTCCAACATCAGAGCTTTATGAACAAATCTTAAGACTAAAAACTGCCTAAAACCCTACTAAACCCCCAGCCCAGACTTGATGGAAAAAGCAAGATTAGAGAGATATCCAAATGACATAGTTTGACCATGAAAGCTATTGGAAATTGTAAAGGACTCACTCAGTCTCCCTCACATTCTTTTTATATTTACAAAATTATACGGACAAGGGGAAAAACATTGTTTTTCTGACCATTTTATGTGTTTTACAGGTGTTAGAAAAGGTCTGAAGATGAAATCATGTTTGGGAGGAATATATGGACTTTTAATAAATCCATATGATAATTTTATTCCAATAAAAAACTCTCAAGTGTCCAAAATAGAGCTCTCATCTTAGCTAGTCAAAACTAGCATAATGAACATGAGGGTGAGAAGTGTGAAAACCTCAAGTAGATGTCCTTTTAAGGTGCACCTAAGTAGTCTAAGGCCATGGAGGATATTTAAAAGTGTCATTCACTCCCTCCCATATATTTTCATGGAAAAATGAATCCAATTTTGAAGCTAAGTGTGAGGGGTGATTGAAAAAAGAGTTTTTTAGACTATAGGCAGTGATGGCTTCCTTTTAGGAGTTTCTAAATGAATAGGAATACAACAACCAATACATGGATAAGCATGTATAAAATCCTTCTGTCTCGGTCTAATCATCAAACCTATCACTAGTTAGTTGTGGGATGTTCAAATAGGTCCAAATTATGAATGCAATTTTCTGACCCATGACAAGGAGTTTTATGCCACTTTTCATAAGTTGCATGACTTTTATAGACACTTGGGCCTCCTAAATTTGCATGGTTAATTTAACCCCTCTTTATCATGTATTTGTAACCTCTTTTATCATATTGATAAGTGTCCAAGTGACCTTTGGACTTCCCTTATCTTGTTCTTCTCCCAAAGGCTATAAATATTGACTCTTTTGGCTCTTTTTGGTAGCCTCCATTGGTTGATGGTGAAAACCTGGCCAATTTTGTACTTGAATGGCTCTTGAAGAAGTAAACAAGTGATTTTGCCTACTTACATGCTACATAGTTGAGTTTGTTTTCAAATCTTATTGATCTTGTCTAGTGAAAGTTAATATTTTATAGCATGCTGTCTTTAATTATCCACCAAGTATGCAGAAGAGTAATTATTATAGGTCTTTGTTAGTGTTCCTCCTTAGTGTATAAGAGTTTTAGAAGTGATTTATGACTGTATCCTTCAAAATATCATTCATTATCCTTCTTAAATATCAACATTCCTCTTGAACCTAACATATGAAACATTGATGCAATAATCTGTCTTGAGTTGCGAGTTGTGTGAAAGAAGATTTGTTGTACTCTAAGTAGTATAAGTTCATTCAATATAGGAAATTTAATATCGGTGCATCACCTTTTGGTTTTCTTAGTTTGTCTTCTTAACCCTTTTCATGTCAAGTTGATAAATAGGAGAGTGTTTCAAATAGTGCATCAAGGGAACTAGCCCTTTTAGAGATTCATCTCATCAAATTATTACCCACAACAAGATAGATGTTTCCATTGTGCCACTTGGATGAGGAGAGCTAGGCATCTTCTAAAGGGGTGAAAATCCAAATGATAACACTATTTTGTCATGTTATGATATAATGGACCTTCATATCTAATATAAGCCTAAGGTGAATAAGAGGTGATTGATGTTGGATATCACTACCATGAGGGATTGAAGGAGGAGGAATGAAATGAGCCATATACATTTCCTTTCCTTTTGATTAGTAATTGAAAACATCTCAAATTCAACATTTAGGAAATGTGTGTTACTAAGGAGAGCTAAGAATTATCATGAGTAATATCATCTTTAATTTTATTACATTTTGATTCATCACTTATCCTTTCCTTAAATATAAATGCATGATACAATTGATAAATAAAATACATAATTGTCCACACCTTGGCTACAAATAGTAGATAAAAAAAAATTTGACCCATGATTACAATGCCCAAATATTGAAATCCGATGAAATTATAAATGTGTTGAGGGTAAATAGAACCCTAATGTATAATATTTTTTCATGCTCAAATCAATGATTGGGTTTACTAAAGTGTTTTAGTTATTTTGGATTTGGTGTCCTAAAATAGTGTAAATTCAAACTATGTAAAATGTAACAATAACATACAAATCTAAATTGAGAAAGGAATAAATAGATATTACACTCAGAGAATTTGAAATTAACAAAGAGGGGAGAGATGTACTTAGGTTTTTTGATATTTTGTTGATCACAATAGTCATCACTAGTTCAAAAAATGCTACATATATGTTGTCATTACTCAAATCACTCAAACTCTGCTTAGATGCTACCAATAAAATTGTGACACTTGCAGTATTCAATACTATCCTAGCTTTATCAATAGTTTCCATATATATTGTGCAAGTATGTGAGGCTTACACGTATAGAATCTTCTTATATGTGCGCACTTTCAGTCATGTGCATTGATCTGCATTTTTCTTTTCCTTTTATGACAACCCTACTCATGCTTTTGACCAAAAGATGACCCTTGAAAAAAAGGTTAATATCTCAAGTTGGACAAGCCCAATCACTCTCTACTTAATGGTTGAACATTGTCTACATTCCAATACTTTGAAAAAGGCTCAAACCACACATAATTATTTCACTTATGTGTGTGCACAACATTGTGATCAATCTAGAATGTAATGCAATGTTTGGCTTTTGACACTTGGCACCATGCAACTTTGACTTTCATTTGTATTTAGACTTGGATCTAGGGCTACGCTTTTGAGCATTTTTCAAAATTTTATGCCTTTGTGATAATGTCTCAACAAAGTGCTAGTGGATTTCTCATGTAGTGATCAAGCAATTCCCAAGTGATTGAGTTGTGACCAAGTGAGTGATAACCTTATGATTGATTTGTATTTGTAACTGACTCTTTATTATCTCCCACTATGATTGACCCATGAAACATGTTTAGTTTGATTTAATAGAGACTTCCCAATTTGAAAAACAATCACTGAATGTCTCTGGACACTATCGATAAAGGTAGACACTTATGGTAACCACAATTGTTCACCAGTTATTGATATTGTTTTAGGAGTGCAAATTAGTGATTTGAGATATGGATAACATTTGGTTAGGATTCTGGAATATTTTTGTTTAGACTAGGCTAATTTTGAATAAGTGTATCTCAAAAATATTATTAGCCACGATAATAAAGAGGGATAGTGTGCACAAGAGTCAAATGTGTATGCAATGTCCAAGTATGTCCAAGTGTGTCAAAGTTGATGTTGCCACTGTATCTAATGTCAAATTTAAGTGTATATATGCATATATCTTAACTATATTTTTCTTAAAAATGACTGGATGTATCACTCTTGAGGTGACCATCTTGGATTTGTTATATACTTTCATCTTTTTAAGGGTTTCACATTGATTAACAAATTTATCAATGTATTCACAAATTTCTTATTGATTGGTCATAGATGGGTTCAATCTAACTCTACCAACATGTCAAGCTCGAAAAATGTTAAAAAAAAGGCCTCTAAACTCTAATGCATGTCCAACATATTGTAATTTTTTTTATCACCTCGAAGTAAGAAGGAAAACTATCTAACAATAAACATAGTGTGAAATTTAAAATCAACCATTAATTCAACATACTTACTCAACAAAAAGATTATAGTGGCTTCTCCCACCTCTTTATTTATCAATGTAGGTGACACCTCTCTGCATAATAATAGAGATAGTTAACAGAAAAAGATGTGCCATAAATGTTTTTAATACTCAATATCTATCTATATCACAAATTTTTAATCACCTTTTTTAATTATAGAGAGAAACTATCCTATAAAAGTCAAAACGCTGTCAAATTTAAATTCGAACATTTCATAACATACTCATTCAATAACAAAATTATACTTGGTTCCAACAAAATTATACTTGATTCTCTTGTCTCTTATTGATCAATATAGGTTATACCTCTCCTCAAAACAATATAATCTCAAAAAAAAAAAAATGTTATAATTATTTTTAACACCATTTATATTCGACTACATTTCATATATTAAATTACAAATAAAAATTTCTTCAATATTATTCATAAAATGATAATGTAATGGTAAATGACGATTGACTCACTAGAAATCCCATTGACGAATTAATGGGTTCAAATGTATCCATTTACACTTATTCAATAAAGAATTTAAAAGAAGAAGAAACATCACCTAATTTTAATTTAGTAAGGAAGGATAGATAGCTCTATTATTAACCAAAAGTAATAATATATAATGTCCGTTACAACAATAAGGCACCTAATTTTATTTTATTTTAATTAGGAAGAACAGATACCTTTTCCTTGTCTCTATGTCACCGTCTTAATCTTGAAAAAACATTTCAAAGCCATATTATTTGCATAGATGCATTTATAACGGCAGCAATGAAAACAGTAGCTTTCACTTCCCCTTGGTCGATTAAAGTGAGCTCCCTTCTTCATTTTTCTCCAAATTCAACAGACAAGTATTCTCTGAGTGCATCTAGATTTGGCAGAAAATATGCCCCTTCTACACGACTGATCTCCCACAGTCGTCCAGTTTTCCCTATAAAAGTTAGCAGAAGCAACCCTAAAGAAGGAGGAGGAGAAGAAGATCCAAATATGGCAGTCCAATCTGGGGCATCTCGTGCAGATATTACCATAAGTGCAAGAATTATTCAATTTCTCAATCTACCAGTTAAGTTTCCTTCTCACTTTGTCTGCATCTTTTTACATAGAGTGTTGGGAAAAAAATGCACTTAAGTTTATAAGTTCTGTTTCTGTTTTCTTTTTGTCAATGGTTCTGCAGAGAGAATGTAAATAGTAAGCTAAGAGGCTAACAGTCTTTTTTTTTAGGAGGTCACTCATTTGCCTACCATATTTAAACCACACCAATTACGTTTCGAAACTGCCCTAAACATTTTGATTGAAAGCATCTTATTATATTTATTAAGAAGTTAAATATAAATAGCCTGATCTAAAAAGTAGGTAGAAAAGTATTCCACTCCCTACCACTATAATGAAAAAAACAAAAACAAAAAAACAAACATATTAACCCCAAGTTGAGGGTTTGGTCACCAAATATCCAACTACCCTACTTGCCCCCAATATTATAATTATATATATATATCAAATTGTTCAAGCACATCACCCACTAAATCATAATGTTCAATTAAAGATTAGTTTTCATAAGTTTAGATGTGAAACAGGGAAATGGATGTCATCGAAGGAATAGTGGGATGAGAGGGTTTGTGTTTTATGTATCACAATGGCAATCAAAACAGAAGAACTTTTCATTCTTGAATGTCTGAGGTAAGTAGACATTTGAACCAAATAAGAGTTGGCTCCATGATAGAACTATTTGAAGAAAACAAAATAAAAAGGTTGGGGTAGATATTAATTAAAATTAGCAAAATGCCAAAAAGAGAAGCAACCTTCCAAAAGACATCAATAAGTCCACAAGTGTATAATTTGTGGTCCCCTAAACCGTTTGGCTATGTTGTTTAGTTACAGGTATGGGTATGGGTATGTTTCGGATATGCAGAAACACGATTTTCAAAAACCTTGATTTGGAAATGTTGTAGGTACGTCCGTATATATGTAACGTGTATGTACGTATGTAAATGTATGTATGTATGTACATACATACATACATACATACATTCATACATACATTCATACAATGTATGCATGTATGTATGTATGTACATACATACATACATGCATACATTCATACATACATACATACATGTATGTATGTATGAATGTATGCATGTATGTATGTTGACATACATACATACATACATTCATGTATGAATGTATGCATGTATGTATGTACGTACATACATACATGCATACATTCATACATATGTATGTATGTACATACATACATACATTCAGTCATGCATACATTCATACGTACATACATACATGCATACATTCACACATACATACATACATTCATACATGAATGTATGCATGAATGCATGTATGTATGTACATGCATACATACATGTACATACATGTTACATACATACGGACGTACCCACAACATTTCCAAATCAAGGTTTTTGAAAATCGTGTTTCTGCATACATACATTCATGAATGTATGCATGTATGTATGTACGTACATACATACATGCATACATTCATACATGTATGTACATATGTAATGTATATAGTACGTACATACATACATGTATGAATGTATGCATGTATGTACATACATACATATATACATTACATATGTACATACATGTATGAATGTATGCATGCATGTATGTACATGAATGTACATACGTACATACATACATTACATACATACATACATGTATGAATGTATGCATGTATGTATGTACGTACATACATACATGCATACATACATACATGAATGTATGTATGTACGTACATACATACATGTACATACGTACATACATGTTACATACATACATGTACGTACATACATACAGTGACATACATACATACGGACGCACCCACAACATTTCCAAATCAAGGTTTTTGAAAATGGTGTTTCTGCATATCCGAAACATACCCATATCCATACCTGTAACTAATCAACATAGCCAAACGGTTTAGGGGACCACGAATTATACACTTGTGGACTCATTGATGTCTTTTAGAAGGTTGCTTCTCTTTTTGGCATTTTGCTAATTTTAATTAATATCTACCCCAACCTTTTTATTTTGTTTTCTTCAAATAGTTCTATCATGTATTCATACATGTATGTATGTATGCACGTACATACATACATTCATACATGGATGTATGTATGTATGTACGTACGTATGTACATACATGTATGTACGTATGTATGTATGTACGTACATTCATACATACACACATACATGTACGTACATACATGCATTCATACATGTATGAATGTATGTATGTACATGTATGTATGAATGTATGTATGTATGTATGAATGTATGTATGTACGTATGTACATACATGTATGTACGTATGTATGTTGGTATGTACATACATACATACTGTATGTATGTATACACACATACACACATGCACACATAAACAATACAAATTAGTCATTTTTTTAGTAAAACACTTGAAAAGATATACTATAAAAATATTTGTCTATAAAAGATAAAACACTTAAAAATATATAGTATTTGTTCATTCATTACTTCAAAGACAAAAATGTACATTCAAATCTAGAATAAATCATCTAGATTGCCCTCAAAATCATGCATGCCACTCCCACTATTTTCAACTTTAACATTTAGTGATGCTTGCTCTCTCACAGGGGCTCGCCGATGCATTTCTCCTAGAGCGTATGCCTTGAGGGGTGCATAGAGAATGGGGTGGGATTGGCTTGTGACACTTTGCGAGAGATGTTCTCATACTATCTTATCATACCTATATCCCTTCATGCAACCTTCATACCTCCTATGATATCTCCTTGAAATCTCGAAACCCTGAAATATGGCTAAGTCTGAAACATTGAAACCTTGGAATTTGACTGAGTCTGAAATATGATAGGATCCTCAAAAACCTAGAATTTGCATTATAGCTCCTAGAGGCCTGAAACCACTCTCATACATCTTGAAAGTACATAAATAAAATATAACTTAAATATTTAAATGTTTATTTTATTTATATATTGTCTGGTTTGAGCTGGTTTTACATTTTTTAAAATTTTTTGTTGACTTTGACTGTTTTTTCCTTCAGGAATCTTTTGAAAATGCCTGGAAATGCCTGAGAAACACCCAAAAACGCTTGGAAACACCTTAGAAACGTCACAAATGTTTCTGTTCTGTTTTCAGGCATTTCCAGTACGTTTTTGGGAGGTACCCAAAGCGTTTCCGTACAGGAAACTTTTTCAGGGGGAAAACGTGGGGGTGGGTGGCGTTTCTTACAACACAACTGTTTGGTCTTGTTGACCTAATTAAAACAATTACATTTCATTCGTTGACTAAAGTTAATATGATTATTATCTAACCAGTTACAAGACCCATTAAACTAACAATGGTACCTTCAAGTTCCATGGACATGCCATAGGCATAATCTTTCTTTGGGGTTCGCTTTTATCGTATCATATAATGTAACTTCAATTCAAAAGGAAAGTATAAACAAGAATGTCATGAGAACAGAAAGATGATCCAAGGATGGAACTTAGAGGGATAAGAAATTTGGGAATAAACACAGCAAAGTGAACCAACTAAATGAAACTTCATAAGTCAAATTTATAGGCAGTGAATTCAAAATCAGTGACTTAGAGCTGACAGAATTATTGCATTTTTCAATGCAGCCTGAGAAGTGATTAATTTAATGGTGTGAAAGCCAGCAAAAAGTGTTCCAACGGCAAAGTACAGCATGCCTCCCACTAAAAAAGTAGAGCAACTACAACCCTACATGATCATTTTCATTTTCAACATTAGACATCAATATTAAAAATTCTTGTAAAAAAGAAATGATTAGTAAGTATAAAAATTAAATTTTATTTATATAAAAAACATAAGCAATTGAAAAGCAGATTCAGCAATGGTAAAGCACACAGGGTATTTATCAGGTGTTTGGAAGCATATTCTTGTAATATGCACAAAGCCACATTAGTCAATATTTTGTTATGTGTTCTACACAACTCGATTGTTGTATTTCAAAAAAATGTCTAGGGTTCGTTCGAATTTGCTAACAACTAATTAGCTATGTAATTATGATTATATGCTTGCCACCCCATGACAGAAATTTTCCAATTTAAAATAACATCTAGTTAAATACTATTTTTTTTAGCAATTTATAAAGCAGTGGGGGAGCTAGAACTTTGCAGTGCCCTCTTGAGAATTTCAGGAGAATATTTGTGCTAAATGGTATTGATATATAATTTACAAGTTTTGAATTCAAAACCCTGAATTCAGGATTGCCCACTCCATAGACCACTAGGCTCCAGAAATATTTTTTTGGATTATAATGGCATACAAAAGAAGTTTGTTTCAGGCAAAAATAATTTCTTTGAAAGTGCTCAAACAGTTTTGTCCCAACCAAAAGCTTCCAGCCAACATTTTTTTTAAAATTCCAGAAGCTCTTTTTAACTAGGGGAAATCAGCAACCCTATCAAGGATTGATTTACATTGACCACTTTATTTTTTATTCTAGTAAGGGAGCAGATTTTGCAAATTAGTTTTGTATGGATGCTTTTTTTGGTTTAGGGTTCACCTTTTCTTTTCTAATTAAGCTTTTCTCCCTTTTGGCAATAAGCAAATTGCAAATCTGGCCACTAATCAACAGTCAACCAATGAAGTAGAACAAATTGTAAAATTGACTGCTATTCAGCAGCCAACTTGGAAGAGAAAAATTATAAGTGCGACCCTCCACTTCAGCCTTCTCTGAGAAAAACATAGACATGGAATTATCTAGGGCAGAACCACTTGAGGACCCAGCAACGGAAGATGAATCCCAGCCCTGTGTTGTTGCAGAAGACAAGGAAGGCTGGACTAAGGTTCAAAAAATAGAAAAATGGTTCAAAAGCATTGTTACAGCCCTCTTGTATGACCCTCTGCTCAAGGGGACTCTGGGCTGAAACTCCTTGCTTTGAGGGACTCTGAGCAGAATCGTAGAAGACAGTTGTTGAAGGCAGAAAGAAAGCGGAAGTCTGCTGAAAAATATATGGAAAATACCCTAGGTTTTAATGATGCAAAATGTCATGCTGACCTTTGTTTATCGATGATTATGGTGGATGTTTCAAGGAAGCATCCTCGGTTGTATCTCGGTTGTTTGCAGTTGGTTAGAACCACTGTTTGGTTTAACTTTATTGTTTTTGGGCATGTTGATCTTGGTTTTGTTGTGCCTGTCCCATTGCCGTTGGTAGAGGCGTTCCATTTGTGTGTAAATGACACATCTTTCTCTCCTTTGTTATAAGTTTTGGGATCTTCAAAACCCGTAACCTTTATCCTATCAAATAAAATAAAAAAATAAGTGTGACTTTTGTTTAACAGTCAATGGGAAAGATACACTTTGTGAATATGACTGTTGACCATCAACCAAATGAACTAGTATCACAATGTCCACTTATCATTCCAAGTTGTAGCCTCATGTCCATCTGAATGTAAAGAAGGTGAGAAAATATCCACAAGTAAAAAATAGTTACCATTCGTAATAAGAGTTAAAATTCCCAGACTCCCATATATGTTAACAAATGTAGGTATACACTGTGATGTTAACATAGAGGCATATGCTACCAATATAAGGAGAAGCACTATATCAATTTGTGGAATATCTAGTCAAATTAAAGCAGACGGGCATACCAAACAATAATTGTAGAATTGCAGCCAAATGCACTGGGTAATACGACATCATTTGATAACAGAAAGAAGTAATGGGGAATTAAAGAGGTAGAATTGTTTAGAACTCTATGCCATTTGGGGCTTTAAAAAAAAAAGTAACAGATAAGCGGTGACAATAGTTTGGAATGGGAAATGGAAGGTTTCCAAACATCAAATATATGGGCATGTCATGCATACAAAGGTCACTTCATGTACAACTATTGTCCGAAACATGTCAGACTCTAAACCCTCATTGTACTAAATCAACACACATTTTCAAATTCTAAAACTAAACCGTTCAACTACAGAGCTCCAAATGTTCATCTTATGTCTACCTAGGTATAAAGTATCGATCATTTTATTCCATATATGCATGTAACAATCCCTAAAATAGGTGAAGATTTGAACAACTTATGAACCTTCATAACTTTTAATTCAAAATATTCATCTATTATGCTAAAAGTTCCCACAAACTTACATTGACAAGTGGTCCATTGAATTCCATTTACCTACAAAACATTTAAATTAGACTTGCAAGGCTTACCAATCTAGCACTCCAAATGCTCCATCCGAGTAAATGAGAAACTAAAATAATGACAGACTACTCCAAGCATGCAAATTAAGCAAAATTGAAAAACCAAGAAATTGTCGTGCAACTCGGATTAAAAATTTAAAAAAAAAAAAAAAAATTATTTGCAACCTAAGAAATGCATAACTGAGAAAATGAAATCAGAAAATCAGCATCCTACATTACTCCGTTTAATTCTGTATCAAGTTGATACATGTCTTTACCAAGACCATAGGCTATCCAATGAAAACCATGCATATAAACTCTCATAAATTAGACTACTAATTGTTTTAGATGAGTTACAGATTTTACTGGAATTTCATAGTCAGTTTTTCTTGGTAGGAATTTTGATTATTGGTTTTCTGGCTGAAAGTTGGATCTATTCAAAAATACAGAATTAAGTGTAGAGAAAAATTAATATAATAGTGCAATGGTGTCATTAAGCACTGAATCAAAAGTGTATTGATCTGAAAAATATATGCATGAAAATCACTTGCGAAGATACATAGTATTGAGAAGACACATAGTATGTGAATTACTGTATTCTCCTTGAGGGGTCTGCACGTACATATGGTTTCAAGAAATGTAGAATAGAAACTGAATAATTATTAAGGAAGATGAGACATCTTGAGTCAGTTTTTGAAAATGTGGTGCAACATTAGACCTTGACAAGTGCTAAATTCTTTGACTTCATTGTGTTATACGGAGTTGGGTATTGTGCACCAATGGCAAGGACTCTATAGGGTTCGCTTTTTTTGGTTACCACACAGTGCTCCCATAAACCTTTTGGTCTCGTGGACATTATTAAAATCTTTCATTCATTCATTATTTTAGTGTGGTTTCACACTGAATGGCACTAGCAATAGCAATAGGACTTGTAGGTTGAACCACCACATGAACCACAGCAAGTGGGACAACACATCTGTACTCACTTCATACTAATCATACACTGAAATATTGAACTATTTATTAATTTAATATTACATTAATAGATTTTCACCTCTTACATCTTTAGCCATCTATCTAAATAGATATAATTTTTTAATTCTTCCCAAATATGATATTTTGATACAGACTTCAAAATTAACCTAACATGTATGAGCATTATCTTAAAGTTATGACCGTATCAAAACATGGGAATTCCATTCACCTTCACAAATATTGACTCCTCTTCCAGTTTTTATTAATCAAAAAGGCATTTAATTGTGGCTAATAGCAAAAGAAAACTAGTCTAAACCAAAGTAAAACAGCTATAGGGATCTGTTTGGATACATTTGGTATTCGTGGAAGGCTCACAAAAACTAGGAGTCAAAAAGATGGAATCCCCAAAGTGCGAAAGAAAGGCTTTATTCTCCCATCCAGTCCAAGAACTTTTTTCCTCGAGGTTCTGTCCAGGTTAGTTTGGTCTTGACACCCATAATTTTCATGAGATAAAATACTCTAAGCTCGTGGTCTTTCATGATGACAAACATTTGATATATTGGCATCTCGATCCATCATGTTGAATAAAACAATTTTAAGCATGCATTTCAGAAGTTCAAAAAACCTATCAAATCTTTTTCATTATTGAATTTTCAATTTTTTAAGTTTTGTGATAATTTATAAATATAATTTGAATTCCCAGTGGTAATTTTGAAAGAAAAACAATTTATTAAAATAAAAATCAGGGCATTTCTTCAAATTTCAAATGGCAAATATTTTTGAAAACTTAACGTTTTTCATACAGCTTACAACGTTTCTTTCAGGTTTAGATGGCTCCAACTTATAAAACTGTTACTTGTTACTCGGATAAAACAAGTTGATCTCAACCTATTTGCCTTCTTGCGTTGCTGGTTGCACTCTTTTTTGTCCCAAGTATGCCCCCAAAATCACCGCTCTTTCACATTCTCTTCTTTTCCAAAATTGGCCTTGAAACATATCGAATTTTACTTAGCATTGAAAAAATGCTGAAATAAAAGGTTTATCAGATCAAACATGCCAATGTAGCTTCTTACAATTTCCACATTTCATAAAAAAATACAACTGCTGATTTCATGAACACAGGAGGCATAAGCTAACATAACAATATAAATAAAAGGAAATTGAAATACAATTCTAAATATTATATGAGGATAACGCTCTTCAATAGTTGCACTCACTACTAGCTTTGTGCTGTAGAACAAAGGAAACAACTAATTATTCATTCTGATCTCCATTTATTAAAGAATAACAAATTTAAGCTTTCAATCTAAAACAGACTGTTTATGCTCGAAATAGATTAGGAAGACACAAACGGTGGTTGAATATCAGGTTTCAACATATCCACATGATGTATATGAATTTAAGAAATTTCAACTACTCAAATCAGAATTTTTATTTAGATAGAATGATTGAATATTGATGGATTGAAATGATTAGATCAGAACACCATACCCTTATTTGAAGACGTGCCCGGTTTTCACCTAACAATTACTTTAAAATTAAAAAAAATGTACTCGGGGTTGTCAAGCCTATGTCCTAGTAAGGTAAACAACTCGGAAACTTCGCAAGCCAAAGAGTACAACTCTGCAGACTAAAAACCATATAAGCATTCACATTCTCACAAAAAAGTCATGGAATTTTCATTCCATGAAAAATCCATTTCATAAACATCAAATTATGCATAAGCTAGTGCATGACTAAATACTAAATAGTCAAATGCATATGCAAATTGAAATGGAAATGAATTTCCAAATAGTCTGAGTACAAAAGCTCCAAAACATAAATCCATGGACAGTGGGCCATGACATGAAACAAAGCTAAAACATATGAGCAAAGATTCCTTGATTGGGAAAAAATACACTCTTCTCATAAACTTGTTGAATTTCAAGAGTTTTAGACAAAGGCATTGAGCTATAGTGAGTTTGAGCTGAATCTCGCTAAGTTTTAATGTCTGACTTGTCAAGTTTCACTTCCTTTGCAAAAGTTTCAACATGACAATGCTGTTAAAAAATGTGAATAAATCAGACCATTGCAATGATGAGAAAATGTGCAGTACAATCAGGACGGTTAGCCGTGGCCACCTTGATATAGTTGATTTGCATCAATATCTATAGCTACTACTCTGCTTAGTTACACTCTTATGTAGAAACAAGCACAGAAATAGGAGAATGTGTTGAACCTGATTCAAGAAGAAAGCTTCTGCTGCAATAAGACCTAGAACTACTAGGAGAGGAATGCAAGTACCTCAAGTCACCACTCAGGTTGATTCCTTTTGTAGACCTAAGTGAAATCATTATTTCGAGAAGCTGTCATGAGATTACGGCTGGCTGAGTCTAATTTATCATATAGGATTCTCAGAGCTTGCTTCATGGAAGGCCTTGCCTTGCCTTCTCTCTGGGTACATTATTTTACAATGCTGACAAGGCTCTAAAGCTCCTCAAAGTAGTTGTTATCTGTCAAATTAGGATCCACCATTTCGGGCAATCTAGAACACATAGCAATGTATGTCTGGGCCCATTCTATGAGGTTCTTGTTTTCATTCGCTGCACGTCTAGCAGTGATAAGTTCCAGAAGGAACACCCCATAGCTGTAGATATCACTCTTCTCTGAAAGCTCCTGGGTAATCACATATTCTAGGTCCATCTATCCTGCATTAAGTGGTGGTAAGAATTAACAAAATCTTATTAAGAAAAAAAACTTGGAAACAGTCTCCAGGGCCCTGCTATAGTCTTCAAAGATAAAAGGTTACCAGGAGTTTCACGGACATTAGTATTAATTGGTTCAAGAGTGTTTGCTCCACCTTGTACGGCATGAGCAAGACCAAAATCTGCCACCTTCAGCAATTCATCAATGCTAGGTTATAGTTGTTCTAGTTGAATGGTAGTGCTTAGCCCATATACTTTTCTTATAATTAGTCCACAAATAAACCAATATGTTACCAAAAAAAAATGGGGAGTTATGTTATTTTTATTTTAAATTAACTGGGTGCCTACTTACCCAGCATTATGCAACATCTATTGTATTGAGAATACATAGCGATTAATTCTCCAATGAGAACAGGACCAATATCATTCTTCCAATTCTTGGGATTTGTTGATTCTTCCATTAAACGCTGAGTTGATGGGGATATACCTCTATATACATATCTTTCTTTGATTTATGTGTATAGAACTATATTGCTGCCAATCACGATCATTGTCTGTAAATATGTGTAATAAGGTCTCTTTAGCTTCCTTTACTGGATTCTATTCATACTAAATCTAGTTAGCGCAACTAGGCAATTATTCCATCCTAAACTACAGTCAGTAGTTTTTCCTCATTCTGGTCCATGTTTCTGTCATTTTTGTTTGCGATTAGAAATTTTATTTCTCTATACCTGTTCTTTCAAAGAAGCAAACTGAACTGGAGAATGCTTACTAAGAATCACAGATTAAAATGATGTAATGTAAATTTTGATGACCTTTGCAACAAAGTTATCATCCAATAAAATGTTGCTAGATTTGATATCTCTAGGGCATAGAGGAGGATCACAATAAAAATGAAGATATTCCTGCACAGACATGACACAATGAATCATGAAATAGTTCATCCAAGAGCACATTCTAAAAATAAACCTAGAGATGTACTGGGACCTCTCGAATTCACCAAAGCAGTAGGCACATCTACAGCAGTTTGAATTCTGGTCCCTAGACTCAAACAGGGGTTTGAGGATGCTGTAGAGAAAATGATTGATGTTTTGAGGAAGCTGTAGAGAAAATGATTGTATTTGATCAAAGTGCACAGAGAAAACTGTTTATATCTTTTCAGTAATCCCCTGTTAAAGAATCATTTAAAAACTCAACATGAAGATGGTTTTTGAACTCCCATTTTCCATGTATTCATTCAAAAGAATCTTGCCAAATGTATTGTTAATTCATTACTGGCCATATTGTGAGCACCAACACCCACAAGTTCACCACCTAACAGTCCTCGTCCAGCCAAATGCCATGTTTTGTATCTAATTTTGTAACAACCCAAGCAAAGAGAACCCATAGGTAGGACATGCATATCTCTCTTGTTGCTTTGCATAAAATCCTTTTTAAGTGTAACGAGATGTCGATGATGCAACCGTCCCAAAAGTTCCATCTCCTTACAAAACCACTCCTCCCCTTGTTGAGAGACTTTGTTCATTCGCTTCACTGCGTTAACCAATCCATTTTCAAATTGAGCTTTATAGACAGTTCCAAATCCTCCCTTGCCAATAATGGTGTGGAAATCATGTGTAGCCTTCTGAACCTCTTTGTAGCCTAACCGTCTTATCATCGTTGATGACCTGTGATAACATCAGAGTTGACAATTCAGCGTACAAGTCAATTTTATGAATGTTCGGTCCCAGAACCAGTACATCTACATCTACAAACAATAAGGCCCTGGTCTCATGATACTGCCACTGCAAAAATAGTTGCAGAGAGTGCATAGATTTTTTAGGAGTAGATATGCAGTCAAATGGTCTCATGGATTTCAAAAACTGCAAAATTTACATCTGTAGAGGAAATATAGGAAATTTGAATGTCAAACCAAATTTAAAATATATTTATAGAATACTTTTTATTGGTTGTAAAGTGTCCAAAATTCTCTGCAGTTGCTGCAATTTCTTGCCCTCAGTTGCTACCCATCTCTAAAAATCTTTCTCCTATGCAGTCGTTGCTCCTATTTTTTAGGAAAAGATTCAATATTTTGTAGTTTACTAAATTTACATTTACATGGGACCGCCTGCAATTGCAAAATAATTCAGTTGCCTCCTCTATGAGACCACGCTTTAAGAGTGGGGTCCCATGTTGGGGCTAGCGAATTATTTTTAAGGGGGTATTGTTGAGAAATTATAGGAGTCTTTTTCTTTATTAGCAATTTCATGATTTTTTCATTTTTATGCAATACATGCTGCTTAGAGAAATTAGGAGTATTTTATTACAAAACGTTTCTTTGAAAAATAAAAACAAGAAATTGATTGGATGCAAATGACAGTTGGCAACCAAAAAAATAGGAGCAGCCATGCAAATCTTCAGCCCCCTGCTGCTTCCCACCCCTCAAAAGCTTCTCTCTAAGCAAAGGTTGCTTTTTATTTTAAGTTGCATATATTTTGTAAGCAGTTTTTAAAAAAATGATCATGCATAGGACCCCTATGCCCAAGATTATAGAAGTTGTAGCCCCCAGAATGGGACCCCTCTGTAAGACAACCAATATAGAGAGAGACAACAAGATCGACCTCTTCTACATTTTCGCAGTTTCCATCGGGGCTATGAACTTTATCTTATTGATTTTTTAATATAATTCAAAAAGCTTTTCAATTCAGAAAAATCCTATTCAACATGAATATCGTAGGATTTCCAAGCTTTTCAAACTATTTTTTTCTTCTACAGAAAAGAAGTATCAGGGAAATTAAGAGTGTACATGCCACTTTTGTAATTCCAAGTCCAACCCCTGGAATCAATATCAAATGATAAACAGAGTGACGCTTCCTGAGGAAAAATCCACTAGAAGGTACATGCGTTGGAGAGAAGATTGGTGTGGGAGATATCTTCAGAAAAAACACCTATGATGGTAAGCTTGGAAATTGGTGATGCAACTGCACACACAAGATGAGATATTATTAGAAAAGCTTTAAATTTATTTCGAATTATGTGTTTGTCTTGGACAAGGTCCCATGTGTTTATGTTATATAACATATAGTAAAATACATGTAGAAACAAAATGAATTTAACTTACCCATTTGGATCTGGGTTCGGGTTGGAAGAATTGGGAATTGGGTTTATGTGTAGGACGATTTTTTTGTTTTGGATATGGCTTGGGTTTAGCTGTATAAAAATATATAAAAAATAAAAAACATAGAAATTTTAGTCTAATCAATAGAAAATTAGTAAAATTAATCACATATTATTCATACAAAAATAAAATATTAAAATAATCACAAAATATTAATCATAAACATCAATAATAATCAATTACAACAAAATTAATATTTTTAGTCATCTTACTTTTAATGGAGAGCATCGATATCAACTTCATAATGTGGTTGATCAGAACCACAACACCTGCCACACCTATTAGCTAAGCTATGTGTCACCAAATGAGTGTCAATGTCAACTAATGAGTAGTGGGAAATCGAAGCATCTAAATTAATGTCCTTTAGATCTATATCTTAATGCTTTGTTGTGTCCTTTGTGTACTCTAGGTTCTTGTGCGATATAAGATGCAAATTGGAGTGTATGTAAACCAACTCCTCAACGTTTTTTGTTGCAAGCTTGTCATGTCTTTGTGAGTGAAGTTGTATTGGTGCCAACTCTATTCACAAGAAGATGGACTCACAATCTATATTCAAATTTATAAAAAGTTTAAATTTCAAGAAGTTAATAATTTAAAAACTTACAACATCTTGATTGCAAAATGTTGTAGGTTTGATGATCTTTGGCCATGGAAGTACCACCACATCTGAGCATCTTTTTTGTTTTTTACCCAAAGAGCACCAAGACTATGACCTTGGGAGGTAATGAAGCCCCCAAACCCCGAAGTCATTCATAACCATGTCTTCTATCTCGAAATCGAAGAGAATCCTAGAGAATGCCAACTTATATCTTTCAATGATCTCGACATCCATGTATGGTGGTGCCCTTTTCAACAAATAAAGGATCTCCGTGTTATAAAACCAAGGAGTCAATGCAAAGGAAATGAGATGTAGCGGGGTGGTCATTTTGCTTTATTGCTCAACAATGATTGAATGCACTTATTTGAAAAATGTTTTCTCAGGGTCTTATTCTTTTGCATTCTTGACGGCCTTCATTTTCTCCATTGTTGAGTCGATGCCATCGTATATTTCTCCCAAACATAATTAATCCATGCTAGTGAAACAATTCATACTCATAATGGGATTTTTGAAACTCAACAAATGTTTTATACGAGCATACCAATCATCATCTAGGATCATATTTTTTACGATTTGAACCCGCTCTTTGCTTGACTCTCTCAATGCACTTCACATGTCAATGATGACCATACGACCGAGTGTCTTTCACACCTTTACAAGTTGTCTCAAAAAGATTATGTGGGAGATGAATCTAGTCTTAACAACTTTAAAAGTTTTAGATAAAAAAAGTTAAAATCTTGAAGAAAAAATAAAATTATTAAAATAAAATGAAAATTAAAATCTAGAAGTACCTTTCACAACACCAAAATTGAGAAGGATTTGAATATGGCTCGAGAAAGGTGATAGTTGGTGACAAACATTTGGATTTCCTTAACCTTGTCATACACTTGTTTGATCCACTCAAAATTATCCCCTATTTTTTACAGCATGAGGTTGAACAAGTGGATAACACAAGGGGTCTAAAAATTGTGCCCATATCTTGCGTTCGCCAATATTCCTATGACCTTACAATTTTTGCGCATCTGTTATAACTTGGATAATATTTTGCGGCCCCACCACCTCAATGGATTTGAAGAGGATGTCGACAATGGACTTAACATCCTTTACACACCCCTCACAATCAACGATTTTAAAAAACATTCTCTTTAGGACACTCTGCAACCACATTACTTAGAGACTTGCTTTTTGCATCTTTTATCAATCAAAAATGGAGACTCAGTTTCAGTGCACGAATCTTTAATTGGCTTCAAAGAATATTTAACATGTTTTTTATACTTTGTCAATAAGGTGGTGTAGAGTTTCTCAAGCCCCGACCATTTGTAACATTTTAGGGCCCTGCTAATTACTCTTACTATTTCTTACCAATATGGTAATTTGACCACATTGAAAGACAATTCATTTGCATAAACACATTGTGCAATATGCAAATCAATGATATCCCTTCCCTTATTTTGATAAGACATTTCCAATGGTCTTTTTGTTCTTTTGTTTGAAAGAGGAGAAACCTCTTCATGCTTGGAGAGTTGCAAAAAATATATTTGTTATAGTCACAACCAGAAAACTGCCATGAAGACTTGGGGAAATTGGTGGCTTCTTTGGTCCTTTGGTTTTCTTTGACAAAAGGGTGAATTGATCTCATGGCATGGGCTACATCTGCATGTTCTTACCCCCTGATGTATTCAAGGATTTGTTATTTTGTCATCAGACTACCATCCTTCCCCTTACAACCTTTGATGTCTACATCAAGGACATGACATAATAGGGCTTTCACCCAATTGTATAAACTAACTTATTGATTATTTCAAGAATTACATTTCTGAGTACACCCTCTACCACTTGAAACCTGCTCTATCATTGTCACAAATTTTTAAAGCAATGATTGCACATTGATTTTAAATTAAGTTTGGCCTACGGATATAGAACTTGTTGAGATTGTAGTATATTTAATGGCAAGTTAAAAAACCAACACAATTACAAAAATAAAAATGAATTTTAAAACTTGTTAAAAAGGAACAAAACACAAAAAGTTAAAACAATACAAGCTAAAACTTAAAACTTTAAAATCTTCTCTTGTTGGTCAACATAGGAAAATGCTTGAGAATGTTGCTTGATGAAACTTCAACCCTAAATCAACAATGAAAGGTAAATATGCAAATGAGAAAATGAAAACTAATTTTTTTTTGGTTGTGTTTTGTTTTTATCATTTGTGTTCATTTATCTTATGTTTTTGTCTTTCACTTAACTTCTTAGATTTGCAATATGTATTTTATTATTTTTAATCATTGTTTATGTTAAAATTTGAAAAAAAATAATAATAAAATTTTACGCTTAGGTTTTGCTCAGGTTCATTTTAGGCAACTCAAGTTTACCTGACTTCTTCTCTAGAAGAATCTAGATGAACTCGGGTTACCCAAGACAAACTGAGGTTGTTCCCATGTAGGATTGAGCCCAAACCCGGATCCGGTATGTGCCTAGGTTGAGTTCTTTTGTAGAATAACCCAGACAAACTTGAATTGTCCAGGGCAAACCTAGTTTGATCCCAAGCAATTCCAAACTCGAATTCGAATTTGAACTCGGATCTGGTATGTGCCTATCTCGAGATTCTCTATTGTATGTGACTAATCAATATATGAGAAAATAATTTAAAAATCACCTTGGACAACAAGCTTCATATGGCATATTTGAAGTCTCATTTGGTCCTTGGGCCTTTCAACCAAAAAAAAAGAAAAAAAAAAACTTTTTGCATTTATTAATGGAGATAACTAGAAGAGCCATCATACCTTCGTCCACACGGTGCAAGTGTAATTTTTGAGTTGGCCATGAATTTTATCTAGTTAGCCATCGATGGTATTAACAAGGGCTATAAGTAGTCATTATTTGCAGGTGAGTTACATGGAAACATAAGCTAATGTGTCTAACACTTGCTTGGCCTGCTACTTCATCTGATCCATGATAACAAATAGCAAGATTTCAAGCTTATGATCTTAATTAATTCAAGCTGTCTGACAAACTAATGCAATTTGCTTTATTCTCTCTTACAACCGGTTAAATTTTGCACGAGTGAGTTCATTCCACAATCCTCTAAATGATCTGCTTAAGTTTTACAAGCATTTCATTTATTAATATGAGAGATTACAAAGTCATGCTACTCTAAACACACCCATAGATGTAGACTCGGACTCGGACTCGGACTCAGATTGTGTGACTTCTTATTTCTTCAAAATACCAAAAAAAAATGCTTCTTCTATTTGAGCTCTAAATAACATTCCAAAGACCAGCTTGATATTGTCCATTCAAGCACCCTGCCGGAGAACAGATCTGGCCTTGTATAAAGAAAACTATTTTGTATTAAGAAGCCTATTGATCGGATCATTTCTGTCAAAATCATTCTTGTGAAAGGTTTACAGGGAAAAAGAACACTCTCAACTATTCTGCATACTGCTTCTACTGCCTGGCGACACCATCTGAAAATGATTCTATTAAAGGAGAAGTGTACACCATGCCGAAGATTTGGAACATGATTCTTATGGACTGAGTTGTGAACTTTTACATATATCTCATTTGCTTCTATTCTATTGATGAACACGTGTTTCACAAAATTCAGAAGGCAGATAAACAACACAAAACAGCAAAAGAAAAAACATATAAGTGAAACGTACACCATTACATGTGAATCAACATATATTGTTTGACATGAGCAAAGCAAACGTGATCAGTATTGCCGTTCTCCCTAGAAGATGTCACATAGATTCGGTTTCTTTGTAAAAGTGAAGGATGCTTCTCTGACATTCCAGAGACCATGAGGACATTATGCATGCAATATGCATTTAAATTTGCCTGCTTCAAAAAGATAGCACATATATGAGCTCAACATGATATTGTGAACTGGGAACAAGAATGATGGAAATAAACCTAACCTGGAATGAAGCTGTAAGTGCCACTTACCATCACCATCCTTGTCAAACAGACTGAAATCCTCCTTGAACTCTGCAACCTGGACCTCGGTGAACTGCTCTGCTATTTCGTAGGTCGAGGGATTGAAGTCCAGAAGTCTGTAAAAACTGAACATTAAAAAAATAAAAAAAATAAAAAACATCAGAAATTTAAAAATGAAACATACCCAAAACGCCTAATGGACTCTTAACTCCAAAAGTAAGCGATGTGTACCTGGTTTTTCAAACAAAACTCCTAAGAAAGCAATTGTAAAAGGCCCACAAATAGCGAAATGAAGCCTTAAGTGCCGAGATTGAGTCCCAATATTGATGGCTCCTAAAATTGCCCGGACACGGGCTTTGAAAGTTTAAATCTTACCATGGTATCCTTTGAGTTTCGCACCTTATCGCTGTTCCTCGCTGCACTACTGAGTAAAAATGAAACATACCCAAAACGCCTAATGGACTCTTAACTCCAAAAGTAAGCGATGTGTACCTGGTTTTTCAAACAAAACTCCTAAGAAAGCAATTGTAAAAGGCCCACAAATAGCGAAATGAAGCCTTAAGTGCTGAGATTGAGTCCCAAGATTGATGGCTCTTAAAATTGCCCGGACACGGGCTTTGAAAGTTTAAATCTTACCATGGTATCCTTTGAGTTTCGAACCTTATCGCTGTTCCTCGCTTCACTACTGAGTCATTCCTTAATCTTATCGAGTATAACATGCCACTCATGATTCTCAGTGTTGATTTGTTCTACTTGTAATAAAATAGAGGACATAATATGAGTTTGTTGAATAACTAATATAGTACCTTTCTTAGAGTACAAACATTGACAATGATTTTCCCAGATATAAAAGAGGATAATCCACTGACAAGTGTTCCAAATCACTGAGAGTGGAGGGGGAAAGAATGCCTAGCAAGGCAAATTTTTTATTGAAATTGCTAGGAAAGAGATTTGGAATAAAGGAGATAAGGGCAGATCAAAGCGAAGAGGTGAGGAAAAGTTTCAACGATAGGATAAAAGGCACATTTTCTCGTAGCTAGCCCTAACTTGGACAAGGTGTGGCTAACATGAAGTTTCATATGTAGAATGCACCAACCTAATAATTGACATTTGACCTTAGTAGGTGTGATCAATAGTATAAGAGAAGCATAGACATGATTGAGTTTTTCAGGGAAACCAAACATATGACACAATGAGTTCCCAGAGAACCAATTGCTTGTGTATTTATCCCAAATATCCTTAAATGAATTAATGCCTATTTTTGGAAAAATATTTGGCATTGAATTCTGATTAGGCAACAAGGGGAACATTATTAGATTGAATAACCCGATTCCACCAAAGATTAGAGTTGGGCATGGTTAATCCATGCTGAAGGGATTGGTGGTGCCATTGGAGAAGAGGGGCCATTCCTTGCCAAGCTACTCAATTATGTTTGAAAGGAAGATACCAAAAAATATCAAAAAATGATGCGCTTAGGATTTTGTCTTCCTAAGGAATGGAGGTCCAAGAGCCTTTATGAGATGCACGTTGAACCCATTCCTTGACAAGAATCTTTTAGGCCTTGATACCTTGGGTGGCTCTTACAAACCATTTAGCGACAAAATGTTTTCCTTGTTGTAGTGGATCGATGTTTCCAAGCCCACCTGTAGATACTTGAATACAAAACTTCCATGAAATGGTTGCCATACCTTTCTTATCAGATTTGTTACTTTATAGGAAACTGCGGAGCAGTTGTATAAGCTTACCATAAGTTGATTTCAAAAGAAACCAACAAGATGAGTAGTATGCATGGTTGGCCAAGAAAATGTGGTTGATAAAAATTAGCTTGCTTTCTAGGGACATAAATTTACAAGACCAATTCTACACTTTTATCTGAATTTTATTAAGCACTCAATCCCACACGTATCGAGGGGAAAGGTGAATGCCAAACGGAATGCCAAGGCAATGGGTAATCTTCTCATGGGGGATGACATTCCAAGCTAAAGGGATCCAAGCCAAATTTGGATCACTTTTGATGAAGATGACTTCCATTGTATGGCTACACAGCTTGGATCCAGATAAATCACGATATACATCAAGAATAGACTAGGCGTTAGCAATTTCATGTTGAGTATTATATAGAAAGAGGAGAAAATCATCAACAAAATGGGAGTTAAAAGCATAAGAACCTTATGGAAGAGTGGCTCCTTTCAAATCTCCTTGGTGGTGAGCTCGTTGGAGCATCCAAGGGCATCAAAATCTAACACATACAAAAGAGGGGCGAGTGGACAACCTTGACGAATGGGGCATTGGAGGTCAAAAGATGTTGTGAGGTTGCCATTGACCATGCCCTGAGCTTATGCTTCAACGAAAAACATTTAGATGCATTATCTGAAAGAAGGACCAAATCCTAGCCACTCTAGCATCTTGAGAATAAATTGCCAATGAATCTGATCATCTGCTTTGTCAAAATTAATTTTGAACAATAATGCATCTTAATCATAATGTTTAGCCCATTGAATGGTTTCTGATGCATAGATAAGATTATCTAATATGTATGACCTTTTAAGACTTTGATTTGCTCAAGGCAAACAATACCCTGAGTGATAAGTTTTAGTTTCATAGCAATAGCCTTTTTAGTAATTTTGTAGGATAATAAAGAAGAGTAATGGGACACCAACCACATCTTATTCTCGTTTCCAGCTTTAGGGATTAATTTGATCAGGCCATGGTTAATGACAACCTCCAAGGATCCATTGGCCTCCACCTCCTTATAAACATTAAACAAATCCATCTCGAGGGTGGGCCATAGAGTTTGGAATAATTTAATTAGGATCATGTCCAAGTCGGGGGCCTTTTTAGTCTTCCTTGTCCAAAGGGTTGTTTCAAGATTTGCTAAAGTGGGATGTTGCTCAAGAAGGTGGCTGGTAACTTGATCCACCTTTTGAGGAATACATTGTTGCAGCCATTCTTTTAGAAAGGAGTCATACTCCTCAAGGTTGTGTTCTTCCTGAAAGAGTTTATTATAATGCTAGAAGAAAGCGTCCTTAATATCATAAGGTGACAAGGTCTACATTCCGGTTGAAATGTGTTCATGGCGATGTGTATATTACAAATATTTGAATAAGTATTTAGAGCCACGGTCACCATGTTTAATGGTGAAGAGACGAGCCCACATTTTAACACCTTGGCCCCTATGAACCTCAATTTATTTTAAATAATATTTTGTTTTGACAACAACGACGTGTAGGGAGATGTCACGAGGATGATCATTAGAACGAGGCACTACTAACTAAGCTTATGTTTCAGATTGTGTTTTTTCTTTCATCTCTCTTTGGCCACAAGCTTTCCATATCCTCTTAGAACTTGATTGTTCTCGCCACAACAACTTTCCACCATAAGATCCATCCGACAGATGGATTGGGTTAGGGTTATAGTTCCCAAACAATAGAAATTTGGGCAATACAGTGCGGGGAAGAGAGATGGAAAATATTTAGCTTAAATGGGAGTTGACTGCGGGAAGGCAGAGAAGGTGCCAAGATGTAACAAGAAATAGGGAGATGATCATATATAACAATGTCATTAAGAGTGGTGACATGAGGAAAGGCAACAAGTGACTTCACAAATGTGTTAACATAGAACCTATCAAGTTTGTTGAGTCGCCTTTGATATCCAATTTGATTATTGGACCAAGTGAACCCACTACCTATTCATGAAGTTAGACATTCAAAAAGTGGGTCAAAAACTCCCAAGGAGTTTTGACAATGTAACCATGCTAAAAATTATTTAATAGAGAGAGGAGATGATTGAGATCAGCTATGATCTCTTTTATGCTCAACCATGTTAAAATCACCTCCTAAGATCCAATCCGTAAGAAGAAGATTAGAGCTCATCTGGTTCCAAAGACTAATGCGTTCTACTATTATATTTAGAGCATAAATTGAGAAAAAGCCAATGGTTCGCTCCTCAACATAAACTGTAACCCAAACACGTTTATGGACATGTTCTTCACCAATGGTAATAACCTTGGAAGAAAGGGAGGTTGGTAAGAGTATAATTGTGCCTCCTCGTCTGTCTTCATGAGAGGTATAATAGGGCGAGAGATGTCTATCAATGAAATGTACGCTGAACAATAGAGCTTGGCCCCTAGTTTTGACCTCCTTGAGGAAAATAAATTCAAAAGAATGATCTTGTAATTCCCTTTTGTCATGGAATTTCTGTTCAGGAAAGGTAAGCCCTTGAACACACCATGAGAGAAGGGAGAGTTTCATGGGACACCGCTAGAGGGAGGCTCCTCGACCTCATTATTAACAAGGTGAAACGGTTGTTATCACGATTGGGTATATGGGATAGAGATGCATTTATTCCAACATGTTTCGTTGATCGAGATCTCTCCTCACCATTAAATCTTCCTTTAGTCACTTTGTGCGAATCCCCAACATTGGACTCAATTCCTTTATTATTAGGGCTTGTGTGGGGATTCTGATTTTTGAGGAAGATTTAATTATTTTTCCAATAACCTTCTAGTTGTCAGGAAGGTAAATATCATTGTCTTGAGTTTTTGGAACATAGTCATAAATTGGGTTAACAGAGAGAAGTTGAGTGTCATTATTCTGTGAGTTAGGGCTGGGAATAAGGGAGCTAAGGTTATTCAAGGGTGGAGAGGGTGTTTTTGGTGGAACCAAGGGGTAGGGGGCATAAGTCTTAACATAAATCTCATATGTCATTTGTTGTTTGAGCTTGCATTTAGGGCAATCCTTGATTAAATGACCATCTTTTCGACAATAAAAACATGTGTAAGGTTTGTTGAGCTAAAAAACAGGGTGGAGTTGGGTAAAGTCTATGCCAAAACGCTGAATTGAAGTAGGCAATGGTTGTTAAAGGTCCATTTCAATGCAAACTCTAAGATGATTTCGGAGGCCTAAAATTTTGTCTTTATCACTTTTACACCAAAGGATGTGACTCAATTGACTGGCTAACTAATGAAGAAAGGGTATAACAACTATATTAAAAAAAATAAATATACACAATATTTTTAAACTTTGTCATTTACCGATGTTTTATTTCTTGCAAGACCCTGTCGAGTTTAGAACCCTCTGAATGCACATCTTAAAGGGTGCACTAGGAAATGGGTGCACAGGGCATTAGTGTTTTGCAAGATTGTTTTTTTTTGGATGTCCAGTGGTGTCACTGCGACCCAACCCAGCGACACAACCAACCTTGCCTTGGGCTTACTTGTCTGCCAAGTTTTGGGGTACAGCCGAGGCGAGTATGAGGCGAGACTAATCCACTGGGGCGAACTACCCAGCCTGCAAGCACAGCCACCAATTTAAGTCCGGGAGCGGAGTCGACCTCGGGACCTATATGGGATGAACCCAAAGCCCTCAACCGATCTCGCTTCCCGTGCAGGCTTTTTTGCAAGATTGTTGGTCAACTCTATCATTACCTAAACTCATTACAAAACTTGGCTATCCAACTCCCCAAGTAATTCAAACCCCGTTTATCCATTTCCCCAAGCAATTATCCTTTCAAATAGCCTCTAACTAAGCAAACACCCTCTTTTCCTACTAAGTCAGCTTGGGTTGACCTTGTTATAAAGGTTAAAGTGCACGTTATGTAGCTAGGTCAGATCAACCGACCTAGTTCGAGGCCTAATGGTAACTTTTTCCTTAAAAATGGGTTGTGTTGGCTGACCTCGTCAGCTAAATTTTTGAAAGGGTTAAGGCTTATCCATTGCTATGAACACAAGACAAATTTCAATTTAATAGAGAGGAGCATTCATTTTTGCATTATTACAACTCACAATTCTGTTAGATCTACATTTGAAGGAGCCATTGCTTAGGGTTTGCCTTGGAGATAAGATAGCTTGTCTTGTGGGAAGTCTTGAAAGTGAAGTATGACTCTTTTAACTTAGAGATAATTTCTGTAGTGTGATCTTTACAAAGCCACAACCACCTCTTGCAAAATACCATTCCTAACCTAGTTGACCTACTTGTATTGCTCCATTCAAAACCCCATTTATGTAGTGTGATCCTTATAAAGATTGAGACTTAACAGGTTTATCCAAATGTAAATATTCTTAACTCTTGTTGTTTCAATTGGTAGATAGATATTGTACAAATTAAAATGTGTTGAATATATAACTCTTTGCTTAAATTACCTCTATACTTAAATTTTGTATAGCTATAGGGTTTTATTTGCTTGCCATCTTCCACCTTAGGTGATCTAGGTCCCCATTTGCCTATCATGATTCCTTGATTGTTTGTTTGTGTTAAACCATCCTCCTTTGTGCCACAAGCTTTGGCGAGCACTAGATTAATTTTATTTTATGTACTTAGACGTAGCTAGGGTTATTGCATAGTATCATTTACCTAAAGGTTCTGGAACCCTTTCCTTTGGTGTTGTGTGGTAAGAGATCCATTTGTTAGGTTTAAAAGATCCAATTCGGTCATGTCTCTGATATAAATAATATTGCAATAGATGCTAGTTGTTTATGTTATTCGATCTTGGATTTACTAAGTTAGATAAGCTGTAGATCTATCTTAATTTGTTGTATACATTCTAGTGAACCTGACGTGAATCTAACTCTTGCATTTTAAATTTTTTATTTACAGTCAACTAGATTACGTTGGTTGATCTAGTCTTAACTTTTATTTATAGATCCAGGATCCACAATCAACTAGGATGCACTGGTCGACCAGTTTCATCTTTTGCTTATAGGTTTCCTTCAGTAGTCAACTAGGTCGCGTTAGTTAACCTAGTCATTTTATCTATTTGTAGATCTATGATCTATAGTCAACTGCGTCACAATGGTCAACCTAGTTTTGTCCTTTATTTTCAAGGTTTCATCTCCAATCAACTAGGTCACTTTGGTCAACCCAATCATTTTTCCTATCCTCAAAATTTTCATTTATAGTCAACTAAGTCAAGCTAGTTGACTTAGTTCATTTTGGTAGTCTTTACTTTTTAAAATTTCAACAAACTAGATCATGTTGGTCGACCTAGTTTCATTTTACTGCTTCTAGTTTTTAGCTTTTTGTAGACTGTTAACTTGGTCGACTTTGTTTATCCTCTATTTTTTAGATTTTTGTCTCTACATGATCATTCAAGCGTGGATAATATAGTCAATAGTTAGATCTTCAACACTCTCAGTTAAGCAAGTCGACCTAGTTGTATTGTTTAGGTACACTCTAAATAAGCTTTGTACTTTTATTTTTGTTAATTACTTCAATTTGTCATTTCGGAATTTCAGTGAAATTATTCAGCATTTCAATTTCTACTTTATTTTTACCAATTTTTTAGTTTTGCAAAACTGTATCTGACAATCAACTGATTCGACCTGGTTGACTTAGTTTTGTGCATGTCTACTCTACCAAACAAAGTCGACATGGCTAACTGTGTCTATTTTTGGTATGTTTTTACAACAAACTATATTGGCTTGCCCGATTGCGTTATGTTCTATTTTTCAACTGGATCAACCTAGCCGACCTTGTTTATTTTGTTTCTTTTTCAACATAAGCAAGGTAATTCATTTTTATTTCTTAATAATTAATCTCATATTTGCTTTGAAAAGAGTCAATTACCTATATATTTAATTTATGAAATTGAAGTTGGTTTTCAACTCTTGATTTTCACTGTCTTAATTTCTCTAAAAATTATGTACTAACAATTTTAAAATTACTTAGCTATTGTCTAGAAGGGCTAAATGATACTCTATTCATGGTCATTGTCTATCATTTATAGATGTCATGGCGTGAGGGGCTTGCCCCAATACTCATAGCCATAGTATAAAGTTAAACACGATCTTCAGTTTTCATATACCTCACGGTATTTTAAAAACACACAAGATTTTATTTTGAATTAAACCTTAGGAGTCCAACTATTTATTTGATCTTGTAGTGCATCAATTAGTGGTTAGCGCCGAAAAGTTACTTTTAGCGTACCCTTAAAATCGGGTTTAGTGAGCTATGGGAATGGTACTTCATAGTTAACACTCTAAAACATTGGATCATCACTATCCAATAGACAAGCATCTTTGGGAGCCTACAATCAATCTAAACCTTTTAGTACTACTTCCTAATATTCTTTTTGGTTAATTAATTAGCATTAGTGGTTACAAAATTATATTTTTTGCTTGTTGATTGCTATTCTTTGTTGTATTATAGATTTTATTGACCAATGTTGATACAGTAGTTATGTGCTATGTGTTTCAACTAGATTGGCCAGTGTCGACCCAATGGATAATGTGTGAATAGACTCAGTCAACCAGGCTCGACTCACTCTTCTATATACTGACTAAACTTCTATTTAATTTAATTTTTCAGATTCAACTAAGTCGACCAACTTGACCTAGTTTATATTTCATTTTCCTCGTACAACTAAGTTGACCTACTCAACTTAGTAGGCTTTCAACACTATTTATTTTTGTTTGTTTAACTAAGTTGACCAACTCGATCCAGTTGATCTCCAAACCTTTTCAGATTTCTATAAATTACACTAGATCAACTTTGTTGACCTTGTATGTCCTAACGGAACTAGTCCAATTTTCAATTACTTTTTTAGATTTCTTCAAATTTCCACTAGATCGACTTGGTCGATCCTATAGGCCTTGTCCTACTTAGTCTAATTTTCAGCTACTTTTTCAAATTTCAATAGACCGACCTGGTCGATCCTGTAGGTCATGATCGATCTAGTCTGATTTTCAGTGATTTTTCTAGATTTTCCAAATTTTACTAGATTAACCTGTTCGATCCTATAGGTCCTCGCTAACCTAGTCTAATTTTCATTTATTGTTCTAGATTTCGACCGATTGCACCAGATCGACTTAGTCAACCCTATAGGCCCTGACCGACTTAGTTCATTTTTTCTATCTTGTGCAATCCACTATATCGACCTAATTGATCCCGTCGCTCTAGGTTGACTTAGTTTATTTTAGCTATCGTTTCCTTTGTCAACCTTCTAGCTTGTCGTTTCTCTTCTCACACTTATCAACATCATAAAATCACCCATTATGATCTTTTTTGATAACTTCAACCCATTTCAAGTGTACATGGGTGCTTCATTCTTACCTACGTTAGCCACCCAAGAGGATAACCCCTCATGGCATAACTACTCCTAACCCTCATCTAAATTAATGGAATGCAACATGGTTCACATCACTCAAACTGATGATTTAGATGATCCTACCCTAAATGGTACCTTATCTAAACTACCTTTACTATTGGAGTAATTGATACCAACATAGGGAACCCTCCCATCACTGATATCGAGAGTACCCCTCGTAACAACACTAAAATGCCACCTACCACTAGAAATCTAAATACATCTATAAATACAACTCAAATTCTCGATCATATGGTTCAACAAATGAATGTTATACAAATTACTAACAATTCCCAGATGCTGCAAATGCAAAACCATATCTTCCAAATAACAAGTCAAACCCCTGTTATCATGCCTCAAAATAATCAAAATTTTATTTCTTCTTCTCTTAGAGATGCTAATGTGAATATTATCCCTAAATCTATCATGCATAACAAAATGCTTCAACATCCCCAAAAATAAATTTTAGCTCCATTCATCGTATCCATAGATATTAGAAACATCTCTCCAACCATTACGTATGACAAAACTAAAGACTTTGTTATCTTCCTTAAATCATTTGGTAATCTCTATAAGGATTGGGTCCAAACCAACGCTTTTGCGACCATTAAACTTCTTGTCAAAACTCTTATGGGAGATGCTTTAGAATGGTATAACCAATTTCCCCAACATTCCATATGGCAACTAGAGAATCTTGCAAATGCTCTAGTTAAATAATTTTAACAAAATGATCTTCCTGAAAATTGTCTTAGTCACTTCATCAATGCTAAACAATCAACTACTGGCGCTGCCCATACTTTTATCAAAAGATGAAAATCCCCAGCTCACAAGGTAGATCATAGCATGAGTGATGACAATATATTTAAATTATTTATTACTACCTTAAAACCTTCTCTTCAATACGAAGTTCAAATATTTTCTTCTCAAATTTTAGAAGAGGCTCTTGATCAAGCTAAACGACAAGATTTCCTTATGAATCAATTTGAACCATCACATAACTCAGTCAAGGAATCTTTCCAATCTTCCACTAATGCAATCACTATCAAAAAATTTCAATCTAAATCCCCTCCAATAAACAACAGTGAAATCAAATACTCAACTTCCTTTCCACTCACCCTTGACGATGTCATAAATGAATAAGTTATTATCTCCATCTAAACCTTTCATTTATAACAATATTTCTCCCCCTCCATCATGGTACGACCCTAATAATTTTTGTTGGTTCCACATCGACATTGGTCGTTATCATGAGACATGTCATGGGCTTATAAAATTTACGATTTTTTTTCATGTTATGAGATGCCTTTGATCGTGATGCCATGATCAAACTATGCCATCCTAATTATCTCTACGCTTTTCAAAAGAGAAACTTTGCCAAACCTCCAACTTCAAAATCTCACAAACCTTCCTCAGATCCCAATGCACAACACTCTAATGAAGATGTTTTTGCCATTGATGTTGATTATTATCAATCTTATACCAATTCTCAATACGTAAACGCAACTAAAGTCAATTATTATTGCAAACTTGCTCACAAATATTTTGTTACCAAACCTAAGAAAACATCTAATGATGATCAACTACTTAAAGACACTACCACGTCTCAGTCTACATCTTTCGAACCTTCCACTAACGAGGATCCATCTCCACTAATGGACCCTTGGATACTTCCAAAAATTACCCGGCCTAATCAACCTAAGCCTCATGCTCACTCTTCTTCTAAACCTCACTCTTCTTCTAAACCTCACTAGAATTTCTTAGATGAACTTAATTCTATGCCTTGTAAAATTCCCTCCTGGAATTAGTAAGAACTTCTCCTTATCATCACAAGTTTCTTATGCAACAACTATAAGACATAGAAGAAACCTCATCTAATTAATATGAACTACCTCTTGATAGTTCTCAACTTGCTGAAGTGCATGCTATTGAAACAATTTTGTCTACCAAACCCTCCATAGAATTTCTAGAACATATGATAAATGACGAAATTCGTTAGAGCAGATGATCCATCTCTCTTTATCAAAATTGACATCAATAACACTTTAATTAGAAAAGTCTTAGTTGATGAAAGATTGGGTATCAATGTTGCCTATCTTTGGTAAATTTAACAAATAGGATATTCTAAAGAAAATCTCAAACAAACCCGACTCATGTGTCAAAGACTTAATAAAACTAACCAAAAACCACTTGGTTACATTTGACTCCCTCTTACCATTGGACCTAAGACAATCCACACCAAGCTCATGGTCCTTGATCTTACCTTATCTTACAACATGCTCTTAGGTCATCCATAGACTCATTGTATGTGAGCTATTGCATCTTATGGAAGCCAATGCATCAAATTCATACATAATGGGAAGCATTACAAACATGAGGTTGATCCTAATCAATGGAGTATCCAACTTCCAAATCCCAAATATCAATATCGTATTCCTACTATCGCTCACATCAATAGTCCTCTTCCTAAATTTGTTAATATGCATTCCAATCTAAATGTAACTCTCTTAGATTTAGATGATGACGAACCTAATGAATTACAAAACATTTTCAATACCATTCGATTATCTCCCTATATCATAGAATGGCTCCCTCCTCTTCTGCCACGAGATAGAGCCATTCCCTTAATAGATGATACCACTGATAGCTCTCCCACATGCAATGCACATGAAGCCTTTTACTCAAAGGATGATTTTTATTGCAATGAATATGTGGTGGCCAAATTATTTCAAGATCCTTTAGCCATGTCTCCTCACACTTTATGTAATATGGGTATCTCTACCATAGATGTTCTTATTAAAACAAATATGTGTGCTATATCTCTATCCTATGATGATACCTACATTATGGCACAAACTTAGCCACAAGATTTAGATGTCCTACACTATCAAAAGACATTAGAAAAAAATACATGCTTTTAATCATGATGTTCATGTCATGCACATATATTCTGATAATGAAACATAACCGGAAGGCTATGTACCACCTATCATTGCACCTTTGATAGATATGCCCTGGGTCATTTAAGAAACCGATTGATATGATATTATCTAGCATACAATCCCTAATTGCACTAATTAGATCAATCTACTACGTCAATATAAATAACCTCTAATGAATCCTATCACACAAATCAAATCCATACCTATAATACACAATTCAATCACCACCGATGATAGTGCCTCTCCCACTATCTCGATACTAGATCCTATTGAACAAACTCACACCTCTACTCTTGAGATTACTTTAGATGCACAAGCTACAACTATTTGACAAATACATTATGAGTTCAATACTCATGAAAATCAAATTTTGGATCTTGAAGTAGATGTTGAATATTATGGACCCTTACACTCCCTACTGACAAAGTTATCCTAGAACTAATTCATGCTCGTGAGCCTCAAATTCCATGCCAACATCATAAGCTTGGTCATTTTGATAAAAGGCTCCTTATTTCAACATTTTCATAACTATTATTGATCCAAAACACATCATGCTTCTTCCCTTCCTCTTGCTCCTTATCATTTCCAAGATAGAAATGTCGTGCTTATTGAGGAAACTATTGCAATTAATTATGGAACCACTATTGTCCCTATACCTATTCTTATTTCCAAACAACTTCATCGTACTAAACATGATAACTTTAGTCTATTTTTCGGTAAATATCGTGAAGCTTTCATATGGTCTTATAAAAACATGTTCGGCATTGATCCTAGTATTGTGGTCCATAATATCATTACCTAACTTGATGTGAAACTCGTGCATCAAAAGCAATGTCAATTTCCTCATGAGATTTCTACCTTATGTCATAAAGATATTATCAAACTCCTAGATGCTAAATTCATCAAACATTTAGATCACTCCAAACGAATTTCTAACATTGTTCATGTATGCAAGAAAGTCACCATGGTTATTCTCATATGAACAAAATTTCATAATCTTAACTTAGTGTGTCCTAAAGATAACTTTCCTTTACCATCAATCAATGCCATTGTTGATTCCACTGAAGGCTATGAAATTTTATCTCTGATGGATGGTTTCTTGAGATATAATCAAATTCATATTGCTCCTGAAGATCAACTTAAAACCACATTTACAATAGTTGAAACTTTTGTAGATGCCCTTATTGCCAAATCCAAGCATCGTGAAAATCATCTTCACGATCTTGCTATCATTTTTTATTGTCTCATTAAATACAAAGTGAGACCCAATCCTTACAAATTTGTTTTTAGTGTCAGTTATGAGAAATTAGGTTTCTTAGTCTCTTTACGCAGAAGTGATGTAGACCCTGCTAAAATTAAAGCTATTCTTAACATGCCTATACCTCGTTCTATTTCAAACATACAAACATACCTTGGTAAACTTTGGGGGCAATTCAATGATTTTTTCTTGAGATGGCTTACCATATTTATTCAGTTAACTCCCTTCTCAAGAAAGGTATAACTCTGGAATGGAATGATTCATGTCAAAAATCATTCGGCATCATATTACAATCACTTCTGCATCCTCCCATTTTTTGACCTCTTTCTAATGATAGGCCTCTCATCTTGTACACTTCCTCTACCGCCATATCAATTGGGGCAATGCTTGCCCAACAAGATGAAAAATGTTGTGACTATGCCATATATTATATCAGTCATGCTCTCATAGACTATGAGATACATTATATCAAAGTCGAATGTGATTGTCTTGCCATTTACTTCGTAGACGAAAAACTTTGCCACTACACACTTTATCAAACAAATTTTGTCATCATCCATATTAATCCTCCTAATCACTTTTTTTTCCAGAGTGGATGGTTCTCTTGATGGAATTTGCTTTGTGAATCATTACACAAAAATTGGTTAAAGGCCAAGTAATTGCCGATCAACTTGCTAACACCCCTATACCAGCCAATAATCTTTTTCAAGATACTGTTCTCGATGAAGACATCCTATACGTTGAAGGTCATAATCAATCTATTTCACCCAAAGATTATTTTCACAATTTTATAACTGACCTCAAAACAAATAATCTTGATGAACCAAACACTTCCATTGCTAAACCAAAAACCAAAGTCCTCATCAAAGAATTATTAGAAGTAACAATTGACTTACATGAAGATACCTAGACACTCCATTTTGATGGTGTTAAACGTCTTCAAGGAGTTGGGGTAGGTTGTGTCTTAGCTGATCCTTATGGCAAAATCACTCCTCTTACTTTTTGATTAACATATGATGTTATTAACACCATGGTTGAGTATAACACTCTCATTCTAGGCATGCAAGACACTATCGATTTTGACATCCCTTATCTACATGTTTTAGGAGATTCACAACTCATCTGTCATCAAGTCAATGAAGACTATCAATGCAAAAGTGAAAATCTTATCACTTCTCATCAAATTGCCACCATTATAGCTAAAAAATTCAAATCTTTCACTATAAAACCAATCCCATGAGAGCATAATTCAATATTTGATTCGCTTGCTTCATTTGCTTCTCTATTTCACCCTCATCAAGCTCTTCATGATTCACAATTTCTCATCAACATACACAAATCACTATCTTCAATACCAACCACAAAACAATTCTCTTATATGCCACATTGAAGCTGTCACAATTCGACCAAGCCTGTGGTACAATAATATCATCCAATTTATCAAGCACCACACTTATCCTACCCACATTGATTCTTGTTAAAAGCCCAGTATTCATAAACAAGCTTATAAATGTCTTACAATATGACATTCTATGTTATCTTAATGCTGAAGGTACCTTGCTCTATTGTGTCATTCAAGATGAGGTTCATTCTCTTCTCGAATAAGCACATGGGGGCATTTGCAGTGGTTATTGTAGCAGACATGCTACAATGCACAAATGCCTATGCATGGGATACTTCTGGCCCACACTTGAAATAGATGCTTCATATTCGCTAAAAAGTGCAATCCATTCCAACTACATGATGATCTTATCCACTCTCCTTCGGTCAAGCTTCAAACATTAAAATCTCCTTGGCCTTTTTCTATGTGGGGATTAGATCTCATTGGTAAACTACCTCACTCTCAATATTGTCATGTCTTCATCATCATATCCACTGATTATTTCACAAAGCGGGTTGAAGCTATGCCTCTTGTTAATGCCACAGGTATCACTATATCCAAATTTATACTTAAATATTTTTTCGCTTTGGAATCCTCTACGCTATTATTTATGACAATGGTGGGAGTTTCAAAAATAAGGATATGAAACAATTATGTACTAAATTCAAAATCACACAAATTCTCCACACCTTACCATCCTCAATGCAATGACCAAGCATAGGCCATTAATAAAATTCTTAATAAATCTTGCAAAAGATAAATCAAGATTCTTGTTCTGATTGGCATCTCAAACCTTAGCCTGCGCTTTAGGCTTATTGCACTGACATTCGTAGTACTACCAGTGCAACCCCCTTATCCTTAGGATACAGATCTGAATCTGTCTTACCTTTAGAAGTTGAGTTACATTCCTTACGCAATTCCGTTCACGGGATTATCCCCGATGAAGAACTTCATGAAGCTCATCTACATGCTTTAGACCTTATTGATGAGTGTTGTATGGGTGTTTTACAACATCATCACCAATACAAAGTTCGTATTGCGAAACAACATAATAAAAAGGTTAAAGTTCGTACCTTCAATGTTGGTGATTTAGTCCTTAAATTAGATTATATCCATAACAAAGAAATCAAGTACGCCTGCTATGTACCTAGGGATATGATGTATTGATGTATATGGGTTGATGGAGATGCCGACATGTGGCACACATCCCCTTAGTTACTCTATACTACTTCCACAATGTAGGCCGACCATTACCCAATATACTACTTCCACAAGTTACTCTATTATCCTAATATATTGTACCCATATAACTAACTAAGGGGATGTGTGCCACATGTCGGCATCTCCATCAACCCATATACATCAATACATCATATCCCTAGGTACATAGCAACGCCCAAAAATGGTGGGGCCCTTATTTGGTCAAAGACATTCTTGGTCATAGTACCTACATATTACAAACTAATGGACATATTTTCAAAGAACCCAATAATGCTCAATTTTTGAAGAAATATTTTGTTTAAATTATTATTTCCAATATTATTGTTATCTTTAATATATTTATATATATTGTGGTGCTAACACTTCTTGCGGGTTTTGTAGCATTGCATCAATTTTAGTAGCCTTATTTCCTATTGTTGGTCCTTTGATCTGTCTACATTCCTTCATTTATACATTAATTCATGACTTGCATCATAAACTGCAGATATGTGCTGACCATCCTCATGAATATTTTTCTTCTTCATCAGTCACCTTTCAAAGTCTCTTACAAGTCATTAATTTTTAGATTTTTATTTTCTACACCACCTTGGTTTTTCTTTTATGAGTTGCAATGTAAGACCTTAGATAGGACCAAGTCTTCTTCACAAAATACCCTTATTTATTATACACACCTTTCCTTTTTACACCTCTTTGGTTTGCCTTTTGTGAGATGCACCATAAGACCTCAGATAGGACTAGACCTTCCTCATAAACTTGCATTTTCTAAGTTACTTTTGTTTACAACCTTGGCTAAGTGTCTTCCCCGAAAAATAAGGCAATGGTCAAGAGTTGAAACTTCATATTCTTAAAATCCAGTCATCTGCTTTTGTTGTAACAATTCTAAACAATCTATTCTCATGTCTTCACTCACATACACTTCTTTATGACAATGATTCATACTTTCCTATCATTGTACCACGTAAAAAACTACACATTTTTTGTGATTTGAGGTAGCCCAATCGTTTCATGTTCACTTTTATTGTCTCCCCTGATCCATTTCACTTTGGGCACACTAAGGTTGGTTTTAAGATAACACTCTTCTCTAAAGTGCAAATACAAGAGTCTTAGATGCCATATGCTTTAAGTTCTTTTTCCTAGCCACCAACTGTAAGTTATCTAGTGATAGTTATTTTTAACACCCATGTTTGGTTTTCCAATTCCGTATGGAGGAGGAATAGACAAAAGTCATAAAATTTAAAAGCCAAATCATTCAAACAAAAGGTAATGATCAAAATACAAAAAACAAACATTCAAAAGTCTAAATTACACCAAAAGATGTGACTATTATCAACCACATCTCCTATGTTAGTTGAAGCTCAACTCCATAGTTGGCTTCACGATAGAGCCGATGTCCTTGGGATGTAGCAGGTCAGTAGACTAGGGTATGAGGTCTCATACTTTTAAAAATATATTTATAAGTGCCATTTACTTTCTCACGCAAGTACCCAAACTTTGTAGTAGATCGATGGTTATGTAAGGGGTCTTAAGGAACGGGGAACACCTAATGGGAAGGTATGTTCATTTTACTTTTTATTTCATATGTAGCTTTCGTGGGATGATATTTATATTTCACTGGTTAACCCAAATTTGTATGGATAGAGAGTGTTCTCTAGAGTCCTTAATGTTGAAAGTCTATTTGTCTTACCCACTTGATTTGAGTATCTTGTTTTTAATAAAGATTATTCACCTTTGTGTTGCCTTCATTTCTCCCACTGACCAGTTTGTTTCTAAATCTTTTTCTCATTTTTGTTTCCCTATTTTTCATCTTTTTCAAACATGCTCAGATTATGATTGTTTTAGTCCATATATCATTAGATTTGAAGCTACATATTTGAGTGGTTATGAAATCCTTTCTTAATCATTGTCTTATCCTTCTCAGATTTCCTTTGGTTATGGTTGAAATTCTTCGTTTTCTTATTTACCTTTCTAAGGATCTTGTTTTGTTTCATTTAAATTAATCTTAGTTTTTCCATTGTTGATTGAATATGGATTGTTATTTCTCTTTCCTCAATGTTGTTTACATTTCTTATTTTATTTCCATCTTTGTTTATGGATTGTTACTCCTCTTACATCGATGTTAGTTACACTATTTTCATTTCACGTGTCCTTGGTTTGATTTAAATTGTTACTTTTCTTATTTAGGGTGAATTTCTTAGGTCTGTTGGTCATTTTGTAGCCTTGGCTTTTTGGTTACCCGATTTACTCTCATTTCATCTATTTTCTTTGGTCTTTTGATTCTAACTTAATATTTGTCATCCCAAATTACCAATTTTCCAAGTGACTCATTTAGTTATGAAAGCTATCATTTACTTTGATTTTTTGCGATTGTCTTTTTTGCTCTTTAGCCGTGTATCCTTAGTATTTGTCCAAAGTAGCTAAATATGCCCTCCATGATCAAGACTACAAACATAACAAACAACCATTCAACGATAAAGGTAAGTCAATGTATTTATATGGTACTTTCAATTATTTTCAAAAATTCCTTGTTATTTCTATTTATACATTTTAGTACAATTCGTTAGCTTAACTTTGTGTGTTGGTATGTTCTTTCTCAAAGTACCATCTTATGTTACACTTACGTAACACGTAATGAGTTTCGAGTGAAGCATATGTATACACATAATATTTTAAACTTTAACATTTATTGATGTTTTCTCTCTTGCAGGAACTTGTCAAGTTTCAATTTTTCTGAGTGCATGTCTTAAAAGGTGCATCAGGAAAGGGGTGGGCAAACCATTTGTGCTTCACAAGAGTGTTGGTCAACTATATCATTACCTAAACACATTACAAATCTCATTTATCCAACTCCCCAAGCAATTCAAACCCCATTTATTCACTTCCCTAAGAAATTCTCCTTTCAAATAACCCTAACTTAGTAAACACCCTCATTGCCTACTAAGTCAGACCAGGTTGACCCTGTTATAAAGGTTAAATCACACATTACAAAACTAGGTTGGCCCAGTTGACCTAGTTGAGGCGTAAGTAACTTTTTCCTTAAAAAGGGTTATGTTGGTTGACCTTGTTGGCTAAATTTATAGAAGGGTTAAGGCCTATCCATTACTATACATACAAGGCTCATTTCAATTCAATAGAGAGAAAAAGTTATTTTCGTATTATTACAGCTCGTAATTTTGCTATATCTACATTTGAAGGAGCCATTGCTTAGGGTTTGCCTTGGAAAGAAGATAGTTTGTCTTATGGAAAGTCCTAGACATAAAGTAAGAGTCTTTTAGCCTAGAAATGATTTCTATAGTGTGGTCCTTACAAAGCAATAACAACCTCTTGTAAAGCTCCATTGGCCAAGGAAGAGATTGACACTCGATAGATTTGCCCTAAAATAAGTATTCATAACTCTTGCTATTTCATTTGGTAGATAGATATTGTACAAAGTAATATATATTGAATGTATAGCTCCTTGCTTAGATTACTTCTATACTTAAACTTCATATAACTATAGTGTTTTTTTGCTTGCCATCTTCCACCTTAGGTGATCTAGTCCCCCATTTGCCTACCATGGTCACTTGATTTTTTTTTGTGTTAAACCATTCACCTTTGTGCCACAAGCTTTGGTGAGGACTAGATTAATTTTATTTTATATACTTAGACCTAAATAGGGTTATTGCAAAGTATCATTTTCCTAGAGGCTTTGAAACCCTTTCCTTTGGTGTTGTGTGGTAAGAGATCTCTTCGTTAGGTTTAACGATTCTAATTTGGTCATGCTTTCGATATAAATAGTATTGCAATAGATGTTAGTTGACTACCTTATCTGATCTTGGATTTACTATGTCAGATAAGATGTAGATATATTTTAATTTGTTGCATACAAAGGGAGTTCAACCCACATGAGACATTGTGAGCAAGACTACCCTTCAAAGTGGAAGTTGAGCTTTCATCTTTGAAGATAACATACTTGGCTACAAATAACCCGTGTGCCATATTGAAGGGTTCCTTAAAAAAATTTAGAGGAAGCAAAAATAACAGAGACACATCATTTGCCTAACCCCTTTACAAAGTCTATTTTTCAACCCCCAATATCCTCCCGAATCTGGGATGTCTATTATAAAAGTCACTTTCAGAAGGAATGCCTCTAAGAAAAAAATCACAACTATATGGTGGCAGTGTCTGCAGAGACCTCAACAAACTCATCAGGGAATTAAAATTCAAAAGTCTTACCTTTCTGATGATGTCCAAGCTCGTCGGGTCCATTAGTGGCTGCCCTAGGACTATTAACTTCATGTGATTCATGGCATTCTAGATATGTCACATTCTTGGAGGGAGGGTGGATGTCAACATCCATTCACGTTGCGCTAGATGAACCTATTAGAACCCTCAAATAGAGAAGCGGTTTCCTTTGTGAAAAATTCCCAGTTCTCCGTGGTTTACTCTATGGAGAAGACATGCCCTAGTCTTCCTTCCATCATTATAGTTTTTAGAGGCCTACCCACATATTGACTTTTAATTAATATGTGAAAGTGCATGAGAAACATGGCTCGCAAGGGTTTGCCACTTATATTATTGATTATAATTATCTATCTATTTTAAACTATAAATACTTTAATACATTTTTTAGGTGCACACTCAAATGATTTCTTGTATACCAAAATTGAGTTATAAGTGTTCAATATAAGGGCCTATGGTTGATGTTTTGGGCCAATTATATTAATTTATAATCAAAATCTGATTATCCTTTGTCAAAGGTCAGATCTCTTAATTAGTTTTTTAACTTCATGTTCAATATTTTGACATATATAATTAGGGGTTGAAAACCCCTTTATTTTAGTCTAAAATTATGTATGGTAAAAATTACTTATATTTGTATAGGTTCAAGAACATTTACAAACACAAAAGAATCTAATTTAATTAATAGAGAATATAAGCTAAATTGCGGATGTTGAAAGTCAAAGGGAAGAGGACTATTTTTTTTTTTTCTTATTTACCTGTGGATATAAGATGATTGATTGCAAATATTTCAATTCAATTGAATATAATCTTTCTACATAAACAAACTACTTAAAACAAAAGTGAGTAAGATCCAAATTTATTAAAAACAATGTAACATGTTACCTAAAATGATTCATCAAACTCTTCTTTTTGCGTAACTTGCGTCCAAATATAAATTAAATTAAATAAATTAGAAACCATCCATATAGACAATATTATACCAAGTGCACAAACTTATATCAAATTAACATAATGGTAAATATGACAACTCATCAATTTGTAATCAAATCCCAAATTGATATATTACATATTACATTGTTGTTGTAGAGAAAAGACTTCCTTACATATTAAGTTTTGTTTTCTTCTAGTCTATCTTTACAAAAACTTCTGTACTAAATAATAGGATCTCTGTTACAATCTTACATGATTCTTTTATAGATTTTATAGCTTTTTACGCCTTCCCTCCAATAGGAAGGTGAAACAATTTGCTTGCAAGAGCTTATTCAGTTGTCACTGAAAAGACAAAAGTGATCCATTTGATTTCCTTGATGCATAAGAGAGAAGATTGCATGGTCGTGGAGAAAAAATGAGATAACAATGTTAGTGGAATAAGTAACCTTTGTCTCTATGACTTACCTTGAAATCATTGTGATCTTCCTTCTAAAATACTTTGTTATGCTTGAAGTGTATACGATGCACTCCACCAAGAATGTTAGACTAAAGCATAATGACATCTCTCAATTGCCTTTCACTAGATGAACAACTTAAAAAAAGGGGATTAGAGGTCATGCTAACTCCCATGACCCCTTGCTCAAGCTTAATAAATTGAGGAGTAGAGGTGAGTACAACAACCAGACCTAGAATCTTCTAGGTTGATGCTCGTGTTTATTCGTTTTTCAAGTCGACCCGAAATCTTTCCTTGTTCCTCTCATTCCAAAAATATGTATAGTCAAAGAATTTAGCTTTTTTTCCAAGCCAAGAAATAATATGGATGCATGTTATTTCATCCTTGTGAAGTTTCCTTTCCATTTTTGGTGATTCAACATGACTTTACAAGTTTGGCATGATACTCATAATTAAAAATTTGGGGTTAAATCCTACCTCATTTGCTCTTGATAATGGATTTGATGGGTCTTTATCTAACTAGAAAGAGTCTCACTTCATTTTTTGTCTTCAAATTATAGCCCAATTCTTCACAATTGAAATGACTTGTAGTTTAATAAAGATTACATATTTGAATCCCAGGGCCCTCAAAAGATGATTCATACTTGGCCAAATTGAGATGGGTTTGCAACCACTCACTTGATTTCATAAATACATTAGACAAATAAGACATGAGTTTGAAAGTACAACTAGACTAACTATATGAAATGGCTTTCAATTCTTGATTCCCCACAAAATCTACCTTAAGTACTAACAACCAAAATATTAATTATGACCTAATTTATTTGTTACCTTTGATTTGCCTTTAATGCATTTTTTTAAATTTTTTTTTGAGGTATTATGTGATCTAATCACGGGAAGGAGTCCCTCAAGACTACCTTCTCATTGTGGTATTCTTGTGGGTATTTTTTCACTTACATATTATTTCATGCCACATTTGCATGATCTAAATCCTTCCTAGATTAGTAGACTAGTGTTCTAGTTCAGTCCCGCATGAGGGTCCTTGACCTTTGTGCCACACACAACCTCACTAGTAGATTTTGAGCCTTAATGTCAACATTTGCATGACAATCATGAGATTTTTCACCTAGATTTTTTTTTGTGGTCTAACACATAATTTTGCGTGACACATTTCATATTAGTGGAACTGATGAAACATAGTTTTTAGTGTCATTTGACTTGGAGAAGTTTTTATTGATGCAACATACATCACCAAAATTTGTGTTAAGAAGTCTGTTAGAGTTATTGAATTAAATACAATTTTTTTTTTTTTTTTTTGTATTTTAGGAGGGAATACTTTTAGTAAATTGAAAAAATGGTTAGTGGATGCAATTTGTGTCAAAGCCAGCTAACACAATTTGCATCATAGTTGAAAATTTTCCCTAAAAATGTGTTTTGTAGAGGCTTGGCTATGGGTTGTTTAGAATTCATTCTAGGGACAATTTTATTGATATTTTGGAGGTCAACAAAAATAGTATAGGAGTAGATCGTTTCCAAGATAATAGTAATGCAATGAAAGTGATATAAGATAGTTATGACTTGGGTTACAACAAAATTTTATCTTCATTAGGCCCATGAATCACATTTATCTAATTGAAGAACCTATAGAGCCATATCCAAGTGAGTGTGAAGCATATGAGTAATATTTGAATCTCTCATAGCTCACGACAAAATAGAAATCCAACGAATGTTTTGATTGGTCTTCAAAACTACTATTAAAAGCAAATTTATAATCATTGGAGACAAATTTTAGGTTAATTTCAACACTCCTATATGACACTATTAGGTAAGCCTATTATTGAATATGATAAGATATGGAAACCACTATATTTGTATTCCTTCAAGCAATCTGCATAGCTGCACAATATAGAGGATCACACACACCACTCTCCCTCATCTTCTTATCTTCCCATCCAGGTCATCACACCTATACAACGTAATATATATTTTTATAGTAGTTCAAAGATTTATGGAATAAAAATAGAAAAATAAATAAACCCTTTCCTTGCAATGTCATCAACTTGTAACTGAATGGCATAGTTTCACCAAATGCGATGATAAACTAAACATTTCAATCTTGTTAGCGTACTCTTAGCATCTACCAAAACTCTTAAGCACTAAATATTTCTCATATTTTGGCATATGAAATTCTTAAGTCTCTAATTCTTAATCAATATTTAAATCATTGACTTTCCACATAAAATACATTCAAACTGTCTGATTTGTATCAATGGACTGTTCAAAACAATTTTCTAATAATGTGATGACATATGATTGCATCAATCGGATGATGAGAGTTTATTTTTGTAAACCTTCGTATAAGCTAACGTAACTACAATATTTTCGTAATAAATTTGAATTTAATTTTTTGGGTCAAAGTTACTGTAAAAAAATATGGGAAATGTATATTACATTTGGTGTCACATTTTGCATTAGGCATCATTGTTTTTTACGTCAGTAGATCAATGCCTTGGTTAATTTGTCTTTTTTCACTTACTGGTATAAAATTTACATTAGGGAAATTGGATGAAGCAAATTTGCATCAGATGAAAATGCAATTGGATGTTGTTGATGCAAACATTGAAGCAACGTGCGTCATTGAAGGAAAATTGGCAAATTTGAGAGATTATGTCTCTCCGAATTTAGTGTGGTTGTGCTTGATGCATGTTGCACTAGAAAAATTCGCTAATGTAAATTTTTCATTAGCGATCACAAAAAAATGAAAATTCAAGACAACAATGTTACAAATTTATGAAAATATACTAATGTCTACATCTCACAATATCACAAGGCTTCACAACATCTCATGGACATGCGTAGGATCTCTCAACACCTTTACAACACTTGACAACATTGTGCACACAATTCAACATACCTAAATCCACACAACCGAAGTAGTATTGTGCCACTCCATATTAGCTTGTGCCTTCTGAATGGCTTATCTCAAATTGGCACCATCTCATCGACATTCTTGGTTTGTCGCTTCACTCGATTAACACACCCCAAAGTAATGCATGAAACCAAGTAATTCCACATAGGTTGTTCTTTACACCAACCTTCATGCCATCAATCCAACATTCTAACACCTTATCCTAGGCATTACTTAGCTTGATTGGAACACCTTGAGTTGAAGCAAGGCACTAAAGAAATATTTTGCACACCATACAATATCTAGCATGCTTGTGCAATCTCATATAGCTTATGTATCACCATGATAGTGCACACCACACACATAACCTTCGAAACATCCTTGCACACTTTTCTATTGTTAAAGTGAATACCGTGTGACAATCAGATTCTACACATGAATCAGTGACATATGCAACGTTTACGCCATTAACACATAATCATGGACCCTTGTGTGTTGCCCATAACACCTCGCAACATACATCACGTCAATTTATCTTGATGCATGAATCAATGGCCACATGGACACATTGCACCATGTTGCACGGTGCCACATGGAAATTTTAGAGCACACATCATGCTTAAACACCTATTAGCATACCATGCATTTGGAAGTCCAACCGTCACACCTATAAGAAGGTGAATCGTCACTCAAGGAAAATATGAAACGTTCTTGTAACCGTCCTATTTTTTAATTGTCATATGTTGTAAGTTCCAACTTCTTGTAATGATATAGATTGTAATGTGTATGATATAAAATAATTGGCCATACACTCGATTTGTATCCTGAATACGTGCATGTCTCAAAGATATTGTATCAGATGGTCATCTCTCTCACATGTTAGCATGCCTTGATTATCTAACATCTATTGATTATTGTAGTTTTGTTCTAGACTAGGAAAATTAGTTAAGATTTGTGTTCGCTTTATAATAATGATAATTCTCATTCTTAGTCTTTCTGATCATTCATAGTTTAGACAAATCAGTTAGGAAGTGTCTCCCTTTTGATCAAGGGAATTATCATTCTCAGTCTTATTGTTATCCTCCTTCTATCAGACTCTGGCATGCTTGAAGCATATTTGATGTGCTCCCCCTCCACCAACATTGTTATATTGTTCATGATAGCTGATGTATACCAATTGCCCTTCACTAGGAAGATTAGTGTAACAAAGGATGAGATTGTGTTGATTCCCATCACCACTTACACAAACTTGTGGAAATTTAGGAGTAGAGGTGAAAAGAGGCAACTGACCTAGAAATATCTTAGTTGATGCTTGGGGATTCTTCATGCCTCAATTCAAATTGACATTTTTTGTTCTTCCTATTCCATAAATATACACAGTCAAATATCGTGGCTCTTTCTCCAGGGTAAGAAAATAAGATGTATGAACATTGTTCGATCCTTGTGAAGCTTGCTTTCCATTTTTAGTGCATTCAACACGACTTTTCAAGTTTACAATGGCACTCATAAATCCAAATATCGGACCGAACCCTGTGTTATCTACTCCTTACAGGGGCTTTGAGGGATTCTTATCTCACTAGAAAGAGGTTGATTTCAGATCACCTTCAAAGTACAAGTTAAGTTCTCCACCACTGAAAATTTCATCAAAACTTTTGAATATTGAGGCCTACAAAAGGTGATTCCTACTTGGCCAAATTGGGATGGGTTTATAGTCATTCACTTAATTTCATAAATAGATTAGACAAATAAAGCATGAGCTTGAAAGTATAACTAGACTAATATATGAAGTGAAATTTGGTTCTTTATTCCCATAAAGTTTTCCTTAAGAAATAGCAACTGAAATATTAGTTATAACCTATTTTATTTATCACCCTTGATTCACCTTTATTATGGAGTTTTCTAATTTTGCAGATTTGTTGTGTCTTTGTGATGATTTTACAATTATGTGAAACTTATTTTGTAGCTTTTTGGAGCTTTGTAACCTTGCAGTGGTATCAAAATTATGCGAAGCTTGTAATATTTTGATGCTCTTTCTATAAGGACCGATATAATTGTGTAAAGCTTTGCTTTCCCTATTTTTTGAAGCTTTTTGCTTTTTCATTTTGTGGTATTCTAGGTAATAAAAGTTTGCATTTGAAGAAGGAAAATACCTACTCCATTTTAAAAGAAATAATGAACCAAATAATGAAAGGGGATAAAAAGGAATATAAACTTAAAACAAGATTTCATAGCACAAATCCATTTAAGGTCTATGATTTAATGGAGAAATGAAAATTAAAATGGAGTATTGAAGAAAAGTTATAATTAATTAAATGGGCACCCAAACAAAAGAAAACACACTAAAATATTGAGTTCATGTGGAAAATTTATGGTCTTCAAAATATTTCCTCCATTACATGGGTAATCCTCGCCTAATCTGCTGCATACTAAAAAGTGACGGGTTCCACCATGGCCGAACTTGTAGACTTGGACAAATCTATTGCATATCGAAAAGTGACAAGTTCCACACCCTATCATAATCTATTCCCTATTGAAAAGTGACAAATTCCACCATGACAACCTACTATCAATTGAAAAATTACATATTCCACCATGATTAAACTTGACAAGTATGATATAATTGTAAAATAACCGCCCAATCATTGATGAAGCAACTATCATTCTAAATGATATGAGATGTAGTAACTTTATAATACTACTTTTTGTATTCATAAATATGCTCTTTGGGATATTGCAAAGGTATTGAATGGGATCGATCTTTATCTAAAGTTGATCTATACTCAAACTAGATAATGTTGTGCATATTCTAGCTAAGTACAAGAATTTTTATAAAGGTCTTATGCGAGCCATAGGGTACAAGAATGAAGGATAGGAATTTTAAAGTTGTGAACATAATCTCATAATGTCTTTAATGGTTATAGAGAAGAAAATTTATTTTTTATTTTGATAATTCAATTAACATAAGAAGATACTACCCCACTTTGCTAGAGTTTTCATCTTCATCAATAATTTTGTTTTGTGTTTTGCACTTGTTTAGTTATTCCTTCTTTTCCTTTCCAACAACTAAGAAAAGTGTTCAAAATCAATCACGGGTTGACTTAAACATGGTCCTTACTTTACATTAATAAATATCAATGAATTCAATGCTTCCTTACTTATTTTTGTGTTGTAATCATATAAGTGTATGGGGCTGATTTATAGAATTGTAGGAATGCATTTGGGTTTGTAACCATTGTATTTTTGAACCTACAATATAATAATTTGATAAATAGTAAAGAGGGGTGTTGTCATTTGATCAATGATGAATAATGGAAAAAAACCCAACTTTTCTTATTTAATATTCCATATGATAAGGATTTTAAAATGAATATGTATGTCATGATGAACTTGGTGTACCCTAGATCTACTCATCTCTTGTGCACGCTAAACCAAGTTAAACGTTTTGACCAAAGCATTTGACAAGCTTTACAAATATTTTTGGAGTATGATTTTCGTATTAAATATTATAAAATTTTCATTATTGGTAGTAGTCAATTTTTTTATGTTCTTAATATTTTATTTCTTATGAATATTAATATTTTTTTTAAATTTTATATATTTAAATGAGTGTGTATTATAAAGTATGTGATATATTATTTTTTACCTTGTAACCAATTATAATTTGTTGGAATTTTTACTAGTCATATATGGTCGAAAACTAAAAAGCAAACTATAACATAAAAAGAATAGTTTTTTTGATTTAACTGTGTTAAATTTTATTGCATCTCAACGTTTCGGATCCACATGTGTGATCTTTCATCAAGAGAAAAAATTGAAAATCACACATGTGGTTCCGAAACGTTGAGATGCAATAAAATTTAGCACAGTTAAATCCAAAAAACTATTCTTGTTACTGTATGAACTGTGAAAATATTAAATCTTTGAAACTATAAAATGTTAAACACACATATAGTCATAAAAAAATCAATAGATCTTAAAAATTTCAAAATTATTTTTTAATATACCTCTATATTTGATTTTATTTCTTCGAGATAATGGATCTAGATTTTTTTTACGAAAACATTTAAAATTTCTAAAAACCTTAATATAAAATATTTTAATTTAAAGTAATTTTTATCAAGCATTTAAAATCTTTGAGAATCTTAAGATTTTTTTAGTTTTATCTAATTGTTGGATATATTTATTAGGTTTAAGTATTATTAATTTGTTTTCGAGTTTTTTGGACCTAATTTGGTATTCTTAATACTTTTGTTCGAGGTGTGCTTTCATACCACTCCGTTTTTTCGATCCTATGTATATTTATACTTTTTATCTAAATAAATATGCATACTTTCATTAATAAAAAAAACTTTTATGTTCTTTCGAATATATCTTGTATTTATCTTTTTGTGTGTAATTTTTGGCTCACAATATTATGGATTGCAGTTGAGGTTGCTTCCCTTAACCATTGTAATTTTTACACTACCTTGGAGGCATGGTGAACAAGGAACATGGGCTTCAATGGGTATTGTTATGGTAGCATGGAATTCAAAATATTTGAAGAAGTTAATTAACCAACCACGCCCCACTTCAGCACTTGGTTTTAGAGCAGACCCAGGGATGCCTTCTTCACATGCACAATGCTTTTTATATATTACAACTTATGCTTCTTTAGCATGTAAGTTTTCTTCAAATCCTAACCACGTTTATTACTTCAAATTCTATTCATTTATAACATATATAAAGTGTACACATTAAATCATTTTACACTAAATTCGTACCAAGTAAAGTTTAATAATAAACAAATCATTGTAGCCTCAATCATTATCAATCAATATATTTGTATGGGTTATTTCTCTGAGTTAATTAATTTTTGATAAAATTTTCAAATTTTAAATTTATCAAATAACACACACATACCAAAAAAAAATCCTCATAAAATATAAGTATACCTCAATGAATTAGACACCTCTTATTAAAGGTTCATGTAACATGTGTCACTAGAGTTTTCATTAGTTTGTATTGTAGAAACCCATTGTTCATATCCATAAACAAACACAATATGTCCATGTTAATTCATCATTTGTCTCCCTTGCCATAAATTCTCTAAGTGGTATTGTAATTCAAACCTTAGACATATGAAATCACAAAGATAATTGTGTTGTTGATTTATATAATGTTAATATGGAATATGTGTACAATTATAGTGATTAGGTTTGAGTCTAGTCTTATTATTCTTGTGTTTGTGGTTCTCTTTTATATGTAACCATACCTTCCAAGAATGCTTATGATATGGATCTAAAAGAAGACATAAAAATTAAGGGTTAGTTTAGAATATTTAACCTTGCACATGAAATACAATATTAACAACCCTCCTCCATTATCAATAGAACAATTATCACAAAAAGAAGTTGGCATGTGGAAGGAGAAAATTAATAAGAGGAATCTACTACTATATTTTAACTAAGGAAGAGTCTTGTTACAAATTGTGTGGGACTAAAGAAGTTATGGAGGTTTCACAAGTAAAGAAGAGGGTAGGTAAAATGGAGACTAACACATTTAAAATGGAGACTAACACATTTAAAAATTGAGACTAACACATTAAGGTAGAATGAGGCAAGGTGGTTTTAATAAGGAACATGATAAGGAGTTGCACATTATGCACTTAAGTGAGGTTGTTATGTTTTAATAAGGAACATAATAAGGAGTCGCACATTATGCACTTAAGTGAGGTTGTTATAACACTACCCTCTAAAAAAGACACGTGAACAATTTATAATGAGTTACATGTGTATAAGCACATAAGGCTACACTAGCATAAGAGTGTGTAAGGCTATAAATGTGCAAGAGCACACAAGGTTACACTTACAGAGGAGTGTGCAAGATGATAATTTTTTTCAAAGTCATAAAGAGCAAGTGAAGTACTAACAAGTGTACATGAAAATGGCTCGACTAGAAAAGGCGAGTTTGTGATTGACAGAGGAATTTGGCCTATTATGAAAGGGTAAAACTAGAAGAAAAAAAAAATCTAGTACCATAGGGATGTTGACATGGAATAAGGTTAATGTGGAAAGCCCCTGTCTACCCTAAGCAAGATTACAGGAGTGATTTTTGGATCCAAATCTATGACGGTTGGATTTATAAATAAATTGACCTCCTTTAACATATATAGAATTGTATGATGCTTTGTCTTCAAATAGAGGAAAAAATCTATTTTAGGTAATAGTTGATGTCTATGTAAGGAAGAAAAACATCCAATGGAATCCCCCTTGTCTATACTTCATACATACAAGGGAGGCTTGCTTATTGTTGGATGCATGTAGGATATGTTGAATAAAGATGTGTTTCTTGTTTTAGTATGTTGTGTTAGTAGCAAATCATTCATAACCTTGGGAAAGTAGAGTAGACTAGGTTTAGATGGTTGTTGGAATGTTGCAAATTTGTGCATCTAGTATATTGTTTAGTAAGGTAGATCTAGTTACTTATGTTTTAATCACATTGTGCATAGACTATATTGCATGCATTATTGTTTTGTGTTAGGATGTTTTTGTTGTTGTACATGTACCCTATCTAGATATAGGGTTAGAATGGTGCATGTATCTCTATAATAAGGTAAAATGTAGAGCAATAAAGGTTTTGTTGCTTTGGTTCATAAGGTAGAAAGTTCAAGCTGGGGTTATGTGTGTAAGGCACAAGTGAGAGTCAGATGGACCTCTACACATGCAAGTAGGCTGTGTTTAAATTTTAATTTATAGGGGAGTGGGAGGTATGTAGAACCCTAGAATCCTGTTCACCTTGTTTGGCTTTCCTTATGGTGTTGATAAAATACATGGAAAGGTACAATGTTGTGTTAGCAAAGGAGAGGAGAGGGGTTGCAAAATAAGGCCAACATTTTGGTCCACCACCTGGGAAATAAAGAGAATTCTTATTTTCTTTGGCTTTATTGATTTTCAAAGAAATATGAATGTAATAGATAAAGAGATATTCTAAATATACTCTAGGTATTAATTTGCAGACAACATGGTGGCATTGGTTGTGTGTATAAGGGTGTTTGGTTTATTCACAAAGGGAATTTATTTGCATTGTTTGGTCAACAATGCAAATCTTTTTCTCATGGGGTTTTGTCCATTAGAGGAATGAGTGATCTTGTCTCGGTGGGACATAAAAGGATTAAAAAAATGTAAGCAACATGAGATGTGTGCAAGTTGGTACCTCCCTTTGGCCATGTTAGCTTATAATGCTCGAGTGCCTAAGAGGAATAGTTTGTATACCAAGAGAAACAGTCTGTTGATCAGGTAGAATAGGTGGAGGACCAAGAAGAAGAACAAAGAATTTGAAGGTTGAAGTTAAATTATGGAGGCACATAGGCATCAAGGCTAGTCACATGGGGAATCTGTTTAGTAGCACATGGGGATGTACAACCACTAAGGTTGGAACATAATTAGGGTGGGCGACATGAATGTGCCTCATAGATACAATGTTTTGTTAAGGCTTACACCTCCACTTTTTGATATTATGGTGTGTAGGCATAGTAAAAAGTGCCATGAGGATGTAAAACATAATTAGTTTAGGGATATCTTGGGGTGTGGAAAGATACAATTTTTAAGAGGAAGCTACTACTTAGTTTTAACTAATGAAGAGTCTTCCACGCACTACATGAGACTAGATAAAAAAAATTTTGTGGGGGGGCACACAATTAATATAAAGGGTAGACAAAATAGAGACCAAATTAGTAAGGTTGAATGAGGTGAGGTGGTTATAAGAAGGAAAATGATAAGGAGTTGAAATATACTTGCTTAGGTGAGGTTATTATCGCACCACCTACTAAGATATATGTGAACACATAATGCGGTACTTGTGTAGGAGTGTGCATGCTACACTTGCAACAGAGTGTGCAATGCTACACTTACGTAGGAGCATGTAAGGTGATTAAATTATGCAAAGTCATATGGAAAGGTGAGGTACATGTAAGTACATGAAAATGACTTGATTGGAAAAGGTGAGCAATCTACTGACAAAGGAACATGGCATGCAAGGAAAGGGTAACGCTGACAAAAAAGATAATAGTTGGTAAGATCAAGATTTTGACACAGAATAGGGTCACGTGAAAAGAAATTATTCTCCCTAAGTGGGATAAAAGGTGCAATTTATATGTTTAAACTAGTTGGATTATAAGGGCCAAATTTTATAGAAACCAACCTTCTTTACCATATATGACATGTTAGGATGTTTTGTTTTGAAGTAGAGGAATGCATCTATTTTAGGAAATATTTGTTGTCTGTGTTTCGTGTTTTAGTATAAGATTTGTGTATTTGATCATTCATAATCTTGTTGAAGTAGAGTAGACTATGTTTAGATGGTTGATAGAATGTTGCATGTTTGTGCATCTAACACATTGTTCAATAGGGTAGATCTAGTTACATTTGTTTTGACGTATGTTGTGGTTAGATATATATCACATGCATTATTTTTCTCTGTTAGGATGGTTTTGTTGTTATATGTATGCATCATGTCTAGTTAAGCTAGGGTTAAAAAGGTGTATGTATCTGTGTAATAAGCCAATATGTGGAGCAAATAAGGTTCTACCACTACTACACGAAGTGTGATTAATGCCACCAATAAGGTCAAATCTACATAAATTTTTTTAATAGTGAAACTTTGAGGAATTTGCATCATTTTTGTGGCGCAAAAATGAAGCAACTAAGTTTTTTTTAGTTATATTAATTTTTCACCACCTTTGCCCTAGATTTATGCCACATTGGCGTGAGTTCTGCACCGTGCACTAGGATGATTTTTTTTTTTATAATAAAAAATGTAACATATTTATTTGAAATATCACACACACAAAAATTTATATTTATATGATTTTTAATATTTAAAAATATATATTAGGATTTTATAAAAATATTACAATATGGAAGAAAATAACATATTTTAAAATATAATTAAATATTTTAAAATATAATATTAAAAATAATTTTTTTAATTAACATATAACATTCATAATATATAAATTATTTGAATTGGAATGATTTTTAAAAAAAATATAAATAAGAATGCTAAAATAACATATAACAATTTGAATAAAATAATGCATTTTTAAATACTAAAATAACATATAACAATTCCACATAAACAAATTATGTCATAGGTAAGTTAATAACATAGATGAGAATATAACGTTGAAGATGATAAAATAATTAATTTGTCATCTACAATACAACAACATGAGTTTGAATTATAATTTATATAAAAATTATGACTACGAACTATCATCATCTAATGCTCATCACCATCATCATTTATGAACTCATTGTCATCATTAAGATATATGAGCTCATTGTCTATACTACTTGAACCATACTCCACTCCATGCAATGATGGGTCACTATAGCCGGAGTTAGGATAATTATCAAAACCCTTTCTGAAATTGAGACCATCAACTAAAATAATAGTCTATTCACCTAGAATGACATTATTTAATAACTATTAAAATATTATAGATTAAATTTATGTTAAATGGTGAATGTTAATTACAAATTAACTGTCACACCGACACAAACCCCCTAGAACGTGATCACTCATTAAATGCACCAATGTTCCATTCATGGGTTTTCAACTACTCCCGCACTCACTAAATGCCCTTAAAATCATTCATCTTCCCCTAAAAAAAATTAAATGTTTAAAATATTGAGGTATGAATTAAAAGATGCTAGCTTACATTATTTAAATAAACTTAAGAATTTTCAAGCATTATGTTTTACACTCAATTATTTTGAATGATGAGTCACCAACTTCCCTTGCCTCATTTTGGGTTGGTGAGCGTTGTCGTAGATGCTTTCAATCCTTGTATTAATATGAACGTATAAAAATGTGTAATTAATAAATATAAATATCATTTTTTTTCATTTTATGGCTTGTTTTTTTAATTCTTAGAAGCCAGTTATCTATCTTGTTTGTGTCACTTATTGCATTGTATTTTGCCATGCAACTAAATTCATGCCTAGAGTTCAGTGACCTACTCTCTTCTCGTGAATTACCCATGTGGATCTCCTACATATTGATTTTTTCTTAAATTAATATAAACATATAAACGAATAAAAAAACACAATTTGAATTAATTATCCTATCATACTCATACACATCCCTTCATTCTCCTAAGCACCAATACCATAAAATTTTCAATAATATTCACATTATAATAAGCATGACCAAAATCTTTTTGAATAAAAAGCAACTGACCAAATTTTACTTTTAATTGGTTGACATTTGAATTCCAAATGACAATTTTTTACAAACATTTTTTTGGCTTGGAAATCAATTCTTGTTTATAAAGTACATGAAACATTATATTGAAATTAAAGTATAACATGAAAAAAATTAATAATTGATTAAGTTAAAAAATATAAGTAAATTAATATATATTTTCCCCAAGCATCTTGTAATATTTACATGTCATCATTGACATATGATATCAACTATAGATTCCCTGATAATTGATACCTATATTCATCTATTATTAAACAAGATAGTCGATCCTCCTTATAATTAGGTGGATAAATAATATACCTCTTTAATGTTGTAAGAAACACCTTCTCAATGCTTGTGGGAGTGGTCTCATGTCATTTACATTGGTGATCATGAGATCGATGAGGCTATGAGGAAGTTGGCATGAAAGTTGAGGATTTACAATTAAAAAATAAAGTTAGAAACATAAATTTAATAAATGACTTAAAATATGACAAATAAAATAAAATGATCCTTGGCTCGCTTGAAGTAGGTGAAATACAACATACAAATTTATGAATCTCACCACATGTAGACCAGTGAAACACCTTAGCGATGTAGTACACATAAAAATCTCAACCTACATATAATCTTCAAGGCACATGACAAGTGTGGTATTGAGGGTTGCTATACTCTTCTATATCTTGTGTGGTGGCATCATGAACACTAGTTCCACCACACTCCCCACCATGCAATGCCCTTTTCAAAACATTTAAGCTATGGCCATTTGGTTGCTTGTTTTAATGTGCCCAATATTATAAAATAATGTTTTTTTAATTATATATGTTTCATAAAGTTAAGATACTTGAATAAGGTAAATTTAATAAAAATGGAAAATAAATATGTTCATTTATTTTTCCCTTTCCATGCATTCAAGAATTTTGGTAGGGTTTTTTTGTAAGGTTTATGCTTTCTATTTTTTTAGGGTTTTCTTAGAGTTTTTACCTGCTATTTTTTTATAGAGTTTTCTTAGAGATCATGCTTTCTATTTATGATATAGGTTTAGGGTTTTTGATTTTTGCTTGTTATTTTTCGCAAGGTTTTTACATGTAGTTTTTGTTAAGATTTTTACATATTGTTTTTTCACTAATAAAGTATTTTATTTTTTTGCATGGTTTTCGTAGGATTTGTGTTCTATTTTTGCTAGGGTTTAAGGGTTTTGGATTTTTACCTATTATTTTTCCTAAAGTTCATAGGGTTTTGCTTGTTATTTTCACTAGGGATTCTACTTGTTATTTTTGCTAGTGTTTTGTGAGGGTTTCTACCTACTAATTATTTTAGTGTTTTGCTTATTTTTTTGAATTATAAATAAATTACTATGTAATTTTTTTTAGGGTTTCCTAGGGTTTTTATTTTCAAATAAATCTAATTTTTATATGAAAAATATATATTATTGCTATGAAAACCCTTTACATACCTCTCTCCTTCTAGATCTAAAGTGTCTCTTCCTCCTCTTCATCTATTGTACATAGTTGTGTTAGAGGTACAATCATTGGGGGGGTGAATCAGTGATGCAAGATAATCCAATTCAATTCCTAATTTTTAACCTATTTAGCATACATCAACTTGATCAAGCAATATAAACATGAAAGTACATACATCCAAATCATACATAAGAGCATACATCACATGAACACATCATGTATGTGGGAAACCCTCTTGAAGGATAAAACCCACTGAACCCTGCAAGGTGGATTATAGTCTTATAAAACAAGGTCCAACATTTAGATCAACACCAACTGATCAAGGAACACCCACCTTTTAATTTAGTCAAGCACCCATTTGACATTTAGCTAGCTCCAACTATCAAGGAGGCTACAACCCCCTAGGCAACTAAGCACCCACTCAAGTACCTTAAAACTCATATCATCTTGAACACCTATTGCTACTCTTCAACTGATGATGATCACTTCTGTCTGCACTCTTCACCTCTAATCTCTCTCAAGCTGCCTCTAGGGCTAACTTGCTCAAACTACCTCTTCTAGACTCATTAGGTCTAATGACCTATGTGTTCTCCTGCATCAACTTGATCAGATAAACATGTCTGATATTTCTCACACTTTGATGGTCCTAACTAACCTATTCATTTTATTTCAAAGGTTCTCTAATTCACTTGAATCTTCACTCACACAACTGTTCAACTTTACTCATTCAAGTCTCTAGAAAGCATCACCTTTGCTTTCACTCTTTATAGAGTCTTCATGAATATTATCTTATTGGTCAGTCATAAGACTTGTCTTAACCCTTAAGACATGTAAAAAAATTCAATACCATCCTCACAGGTCAGCCATAACATCTATGGGTCACACTTAAGCAGCTATGCCTTTCAATTAGGCCTTATTAGCCCTTATAGGTCTCACGGAGATCTATTTACCCATTTAGCACTTCATCAAATAAATTAAAAACATAAGATCACTTTAAAGTACATGGGTCCACTCCATATGATCTCTAAGACATCTTCAAGTCATTACACCTGTCAAAACATTCTTCTACTAACACACAATTTGCTCAAACAACATTCTATACACTGTATCACCTTTAACGAACAAATAGTCAACCATGTTCTTTTGATGCGCCTTGAAGTCCTCTACAACTTTGAATTTTACACCATGATCAAATTTTGCATATATCAAAAGTTATAGCTCAAAAATTGTAGACTGGTTCTCCCTCGCAAATTCGAATATTCAAATTCCAACGGTCACTGAGCAACTGTTAAACATTGGACATGTTAACCTCATCTCATGTACCTTGGAAACATTGACCAAATATGCATTGTCAATCGTTGTGAATCAACTTGGTCTTTACCTTGCAACACTCACCATTGATCTTCAATCTGAGCTCCCACGATCGTGCCACTTGGCAACCTTGCATGCCTTCTGCACACATTGACTCTTTGACTTGAACCACTTCGTTGATCGTTTGACTGCATGATCATACACTCATCAACGTTCTTCTATTCAAGCTCAGTGAATGTGACATATGTCACTAGCATGTTCATTCTTTGATATATCAACTTTTACGCACACTGTTGGACAACATTTGCGATTTAACATGCACTGTTAGATCTACTGATTAGTTGACTTGAGACTTCAAATTGGTTAAACTTGACAGTCTCTGGCCCATCACAGTTTGCTAGAGCAACTTTGAAGATTTATATATTGAGCTAGAAAACACTTCAAGACTCCAAATCTTCAGGGTACCTTCTTGGCACTATAGATAATATCTCCATGAAATATTTGACCTCGGTTGACTTTCAAAGTACTAGAAATAAATGTACAAACTTGTTGGATCATACATATATATCTACATGATGTGCAGTGATGGTTTGACTTCTCTTAAACTAGAAGATGCATGTTTCTCATTTTAAATGATCAAATGACAAATCAAGACTTTATCGAGATATCTATGGATGCCTCAAAACTTCTTCTTTGTCCTTTAAGACTTATAAATGTGTCATATCTCTCCAAATTATCAAACAGAACTTTTTTATCATTCATGCACTAGAACCACATGCTCTCTTTGACATCAATGACAAACAAACATCAATGACTATGCTTAACAATCTCCTCCTTTGTCATTGATATCAAAACACTCTTTGAATGACTTCATTTGAACTTCTTCATTTTGATCTTTCTCCCTCTTTGACATTAATGACAAAGGGTCTCTTCCTCAACATGCCAAAAAATATTTCTCAACATCATGTGTGCATTCAAATAATATTTAAGATGCTCAAGATATTTACATACTTTCAAGCATATGAAACAATTGCTTCCCTTTGATATGCACCAATATGAAATTGGACTTCTCTTGGACTTGACAAACTGCTCATAGAGCTCAGAAAGCTCCTTCTAACATCAAGCTCCATCTCATGTCATTTGTTCTTTGATATATGCCAATTTGAATTTGGGCTTCTCTGATCTTTGGGCCTGTCTACCTATAGAACTCACAAGCTCCCTTTGCTTACACATGAAGATCCAATACCTTGTCAAAACATATAACCTAGTTGATCGAGTCATCATATTAAACTTCTTGAATTCACAATTATAGCAGAGTTCTTCATATCTCCATCATGACTAGAACATCTCACACATGCTCCCTCTCACATCATGCACAAATATTCAAGCCACTCAAGCTAACTGAGTTATCTCCCCCTTAGCCAAACATATCTTCACATGCTATTCTTGTCCTACAACATCAATCAGAGCACAACTGGCATCCACCATGCTTCCTTTTGCTTATCAAGTGTTTCTTTGAAGCCTAGATAGAGACACCCTGACCCACAATGTCTTAGAATAATGTGAAACTAGGTGTTGCCCACAACTCCTCATATTCCTTTTCCTCCTTGGTCATCTGATATTGATAGTTCTTCTTCTTCTTCTTAGGCTTAAGAGAAGCAACATGCTCATCCACTACAATATTCTCTTTTTCTTTTAAGAATGAATTGACAATACATGGAGATAACAAATATTCATGACATACCTTTTCATCTGAAGAAATAACCTCATCATTAGGCATTGACAACTGATGTTCTTTGCATGAAACATGCTCAACAACAACATGATGTTCTCTTGGATCCATATATACCTCATAACTAGTCTCAATCAACATCTTGTTCTTTTTGAACTCAACTTGAACTGACTTTTGATTCTCCTTTTCTATTTGTATAGATGATACATTCTCTTGGCATTCCTAAACCTTCTTTATATTTGATTCCTCTTTTACTTTAGTAGGCAGCCCACCTTGATCTTTCAACTCAATTGAATTAGTTTTCTTGGTCTTCACTTCCTTAGGATTCCATACCAAGGATTAACCTTTCTTGAGCACACTAGGACGTCTATGCACCTTCTTATAACTTGAGAGCTTGATTTTACAATATCTTGCAATATGACCAACTTGATGACAATTGAAACAAATAACATCATTCATACCTTCTACTTGATGATTATTATGATTTTCTTTTTTATCTTCTATCTCAACAAACATAGGATTTTGTCTCTTAAGTTCATTATACTCACTCTTAACTATCTTAGGTCTCTATACCTGGGTTAGACTTTTCCCATGCATTTTGAGATAGAATCTAACAAGATGTCCCATGTCATGACAATTATAACAGAGTATATTATCCATACCTTTAGCTGACAAGTTGTTCTTTCTTCTATAGTTTCTTGCCTTATGACCGAACTTGTGACAAGCATAACAATGACCATTAAAAGATCTCTCATACCTCATGGCACTTGGTTGCTTGATGGATCTTTTCTTGTTGATCTTGGTGCTTGCATCTTTCTTATCTTGAGCTAGCCTCTCTTGCTCTTTCTCAGTCATGTTTACCTTGACAATAAATTGCTCATGTTCATCCTTCAATGTATTTAGTTTGGTCTTCAATTGAATGCTTTCATCCTCTTTAGCTTTGAGACCTGAACTTGCATTTAGCTCTCATACTTGAACATGCAGCTTCTAACTAGATTTTGAGAACTTGGATAGTCTCCTTATCCCTCTCGGCATCTTTAGCCATGCCATCCGTCATTCTACATGCTTGCTCTTTAATAATCTTTACAGAATCAAGATTGGACCTTAACTCATCATGCTCACCTTGCTTTGAACTCAACTTGGCATTTGTCTCTTTTAACTAAGTTTTGAGATATCTACATTTTTTCTCTTTTGAACTTAGATTAGTCTTTGTAATCCTTAAATGATCCTCAAGATCCTACATGGTCATCGTGTCTTCTTTGACTATTTCACTTAATCTCTCAAACTTGGTTTGAAGACGACTTACCATTTCTCTTTGTTCCATGAATGCCTTGGCTTGTTCTTGAAGAACATTGAACAATGACCTTAACTCCAATTTTTCTTCTTCAATTGCTTATTTATATTTGTATCTTGGATCACCTTCAAGTGGTTAAACTTGCAATGAAGGTCATGCTCTGATCCCAATTGTTAGAGGTACAATCACTGAGAGGGGAGATGAATTAGTGATTCAAGATAATCCAATTCAATTCTTAACTCTTAACTTATTCAACATACATCGACTTGATCAAGTAATATAAACATGAAAGCACATACATCTAAAACATACATAAGAGCATACATCACATGAACACATCATATATGTGGGAAAACTTCTTAGGGGATAAAACCCACTGAACCCTGCAATATGGACTACAATCTTATAAAACAAGATCCAACATTTAAACCAACACCAACTGATCAAGGAGCACCCACCCCTTAATTTAGTCAAGCACCCACTTGACCATTAGCTAGCTCCAACTAACAAGGAGGATACAACCCCTTAGGCAACCAAGCACACACTCAGCTACCTTGAAACTCAGATCACCTTGAACACCTATTGCTACTCTTCAACTGATAATGATCACCTCTGTCTGCACTCTTCACCTCCAATCTTTCTCAAGCTACTTCCAGGGCTAACTTACTCAAACTGCCTCTTCTAGACTCTTTAGGTCCAATGACCTGTGTATTCTCCTACATCAACTTGATCAGATAAACATGTCTGATATTTTTCACTTTGATGGTCATAACTAACTTGTACCTTCTCTTTCAAATGTTCTTTACTTCACTTGAATCCTCGTTCACACCACTGTTCAACTCTACTTGCTCAAGTCTCTAGAAACCATCACCTTTGCTTTCACTTTTTATAGAGTCTTCATGAATATTATCTTTTTGGTCGACCATAAGACTTACCTTAACCCTTAAGACATCTAACAAATCTCAATACCATCCTCACAGGTTGGCCATAACATTTATGGGTCACACTTAAGTAGCTACACCTTTTAATTAGGCCTTATTAGCCATTATAGGTCTCAAGGAGACCTATTCACCTATTTAGCACTTCATCGGGCAATTAAGAACATAAGATCACTTTAAAGTCAATGGGTCTACTCCATATGATCTCTAAGACATTTTCAAGTCATTACACTCACCAAAACATTCTTCTGCTAACACACAATTTGCTCAAACAACATTGTGTATATTGTAGCACCTTTAACGAACAAATAGTCAACTTTGAAGCTCCATAAATTTGAATGTACAAACATTCATAACTTCTAACCAGGTTCGATAGATGTGCCTTGAAGTCCTCTACAACTTTGCCTTTTACACCATTATCAAATTCTGCATATATCAAAAGTTATAGGTCAAAAATTTTAGATTGGTTCTCCCTCACAAATTCAAATATTCAAATTTCAACGATCACTGAGCAACTGTTAAACATTGGACATGTTGACCTCATCTCGTGAAACTCGATAGCATTGACCAAATATGCACCGCCAATCTCTACAGATTAGCCTAGTCTTTACTTTACAATGATCACCATTGATCTTCGATCTGAGCTCCCATAATTGTGCCACTTGGTAGCCCTGCATGCCTTTTGAACACATTGACTCTTTAACTCGACCTGCTCTATCGATCTTTTGACTACACAATCATACACTCCTCGTTGATCTTTTGTTCAAGCTTTGTGAATGTGACACATGTCACTAGCGCGTTCATTCTTTGACATATTGACTTTTACGCATACCGTTGGATCAAGATCTGTGATTTAATGTGCAATGTTAGATCTACTGACTAGTTGACCTCAAACTTTAACTTGGTTAAACTTAACAGTCTCTGGCCCATCACAGTCTGCTAGAGTAACTTTAAAGATTTATATCTTGATCTAGAAAACACTTCAAGACTCCAAATCTTTATGGCACCTTCTTGGCACTATAGACAATATCTCTATGAAATATTTTGACCTTGATTGGCTTTCTGAGTACCAAAAATAAATGCATAAAATTACTGGATCATACATATCGGCATGACGTGCAGTGATGATCTGGCTTCTCTTAAGCTAGAAGATGCATGTTTCTCATTCTAAATGATCGAATAACAAATCAGGACTTCATCAAGACATCTATGGATGCCTCACAACTTCTTCATTGTCCTTACAGACCTACAAATGTGTCATATCTCTCCAAGCTATCAAACACAACTTCTTTGTCATTCATGCACTAGAAGCACATGCTCTCGTTGACATCAATGACAACCAAACATCAATGACTATGCTCAACAAGTTCTTCTCTCCATACCCTTCTCTCTCTTCCATCTTCTTCTTTCTAATATAAAATTTTACCTTTCCCCTTCCCTCTTTCTTATTTTCCTACTCTACATTTGACCCATGAAATTTTGTATATGTTATACTCCTTAATTTTTAACCTTAATCATTTCTCTATCACACTATGTTTTCTGTGTCTGTTTTCCAAAAAAAAAAGTAAAAAATGAAAGAGGGGAGGGTAGATGGGTCCTCCCCTTTTTATATCAATTTTAGGCTTTAGGTGACCACACCACCTTTGTGTTACTTAGACAATTTAAAAAAGTAAAGAATAATGTACATATATTTTGTAAATTAATAATAAATCTGATATAATAAATAATAAATTATTTTTATTAATTCTAGGTCTACTCAAAATTAAAATATAAAATATAAAACTAAGCATATATAAACATACAAAAATAAAATACAAAATTCAAATCTACTCAAGTAGGCTAAATAAGAAAACAAGCCCAAATGTCATAGATATAAACATTCAAAATTAAAATACGAAATTTAAATCTACTTAAGAAGGCTAAATAATATTTAACAGGTTTAGGCTAGCATGAGTCCTCCCGCTCCTCTTCCCATTCATGGTAGAAGTTCTCCTAGTTTTGAAGTTTTTGGTGCACATAAAAGCATTATTGATTACTTTCATTCTCCTAGCAGGAGTTCTCATGTGTCTGGCAATGCTAGGCAGAAGGCCATTGTTGCACAAAAGACCGATGCTACTTCCTCTCACACTCATGGTAGAAACCCTCTTGTGTCTAGTGATTCTCGGTAAAAGGTCATCATTGCATGGAAGACTGACGGTACTTCTCTTCATACCCATAGCAAAAGCTCTACTATGTTTGGCATCTCTGGGTAGAAGGCCATCGTTATGTAGAAGACTGATGTTGCTTCCCTTTCCACTCATGGTAGAAGCTCCTCTGTGTCTGGTGACTCTGGGCAAAAGGTTATCGCTATATGGAAGATTGAAGTTGCTTCCCCTCACGCCCATGGTAGAAACCCTCTTGTGTCTAGTGATTCTGGGTAGAAGGCCATCGCTATGTGAAAGATCGACATAACTTTCCTTCTCATTCATGGAAGAAGCTCCCCTATGTCTGATGACTCTAGGCAGAACACTGCCACTGTGTAGAAGTCTGAAGCGATGCAAAAAATGGATGTTGTGTAGATGATAGACCCTGTGCAGAAGACTATAGCAAAAGTAACTCAAATATAGCTAGCCAATGGTAGAACCCTTATTGCCAACAAAGCCCTCGACATCATGGAATTGGAAGCTACGATGAACCCTATAAAGCATTCTTTTTTCACTGAATCAATATCCCACAAGACATATCTGAAAACAGATCCCATACCTCTCAAACCTACATCTTCTGACCTTGTTGTGACCTTTGATGAGGAGGGGATCAAATAAGTGATCAGACCAGAAGAATTCTTTTCTGCTAAGGGTCTCATCTACAGATTCATGGATTATTGGCCAAAACTTCAAGAGTTGCACACTTAGATCTTGAAGCATTGACAACCCCTCCTAACAGGTGCTCTTGATATTTACCCTTGTGCAAAAAGTTTCTTTATTATTATTATCTTTTGCAATATTGAAGACAAGGAAGAAAGTCAAAATAATTTTTGGTGCTTAAACCACCACCTTCTGGTCATCAAACTATGGTCTCTTACCTTCAACCCCCTCATAGAACCACTCAATGTTAAACCCATTTGGGTTCGCCTACCTCATCTTCCTCTTCAATTTTGGACTGAATCCAGTCTAAAGGCTATTGGTAATTCATTGGGTGATTACCTACAAATGCATCCAGATACTGATTATTTTTATCACATTACTTTTACCAAGATTTTGGTGAATATTGGCACCTCCAAGGATTTGTGTGAAAATATCACTTTACAAGTTGGGGATCACTCTTGGTCCCAACCTTTGGATTATGAAGGTTTACTATTTCATTGCCATAGATGTTTTAATACATGCCACTTAACCAAAAACTACAGTTCCCTCAGAAAAAAAAAAGAATCTTCTTGGTGGAAAGACTGCAATCTTGACCTTCTACAAGTGGATGCTAAAGAAGTTTCAGATGGTTCTAATAGCGAGTCACCTTTGAAAGATCTTGAACCTTTTGTTCCAAATGAGGACCTTAAAATTCCTCCTCAATCTGAAGATGTTTTTCTAAAAGACCTAATCTCTCCAAGGAAAGCCATGAACATAGTAGTCCCCTCCAATCAGTCTCCTTCGATAAAAACTCAAGTTTGGAATTATCTAGGGTAGAAACATCTGAAGATCCAATAACAGAAGATAAATCTTAGCCTTATGTTGTTGTAGAATATAATAAAGGTTGGACAAAGGTTCAAAAAAAGAAAAAAGGTACTAAAGTAGTGTTACAACCATCCTATATGACTCTCTGTTTAGGGGGAGTCCGAGCAGAAACTCTTCGCTTGAAGGGACTCAAAACAGAACCACAAAAGATAGTTGCTGAAAGCAAAAAGAAAGTGGAAAATTGTTGAAAACACACAAAAAGTGGTTAAACAGAACCACTATTTATTTTATCTTGTTGGTTGTATTTGACACGTTATGCTTGCTTCCATTGGTAGAGGCATACTTTTTGTGCGTAAATGATTCATCTTTCTCTCCTTTATATTAAGTTTCGGGATCTTTAAAACCTGTAACTTTTACCCTAATCAAATAAAAAAGAAGTCTAAATAAGAAAACAAACTAGGTGTCACAAACATAAGCTAGAAGCAATGAAATGACAAAGAGGTTAAGAAACATATGTACATTGACTATGTAGAAACTCAAATTTGATTATGAATACTTTATAATGTTAGTTTTGGCTTACATTTACTTTATTTGACATGAGCCCTTAAATTGGTCATATTTTGCCACTTGACTCTATCTTAAGTACTTCTACAGGCCCATCCCTTATAAGTTGATGTTTTACACCTACATAAATATTATTAATTGCCAAAAACCTCTCTAAACATCTATATAGACATTTCAAATTCAAAAGATCAAACATTACTCTTCCTAGGTTAGAATCAACATGCATAGGTCGGGATCACCAGTTGATCTTGACTTTTATTTGTCGATCTTGCCCTTTACCCAACAACAACTCTTTTTCAAAGTTAAACCTTTCCTTATAGGTTGGTCTGTATTTTTAGGATAAGTAGCATGGTGTTTCACCTATTTTGGATTGCTATAAATGCACATCTAATCCACTCATTCTACTACTTGGGATTTCTATTATTTGGGCACAATTATACTACTACACACTGAGTAAGGCTTCCCTATTATTTAAAAATTAGATTATATTCACTTGAAACAACTATTAGCCAAGTCATGAGCCAATTATATCTGAGTCAAAAAAGCATTATCAAGTATTCAAGAAATCCCTAGATGCATACATGTAGCAAAGGGGCACTATCACACGAGGTACTCTAAGTGGGAGAACTGCATAGGCTTGATTCCCTCTTCGAAATACTTTCGATGTGCAATCAATGTTCAATCATCACATGGGTGATTGGAGTCAGCTTAGTGCATTACACTCCCCCTTCTTTTTTTTTAGGTTTTCAACTATCACAAACCCTAGTAGGGTTTCAACTGTGAATAGGTCATTTGTGCACAACTTAAGGTCTAAACTCTACATATAATCATATGTCAAGAACGCACAGGTGGTTGTACGATCATTTTTCTATTTTCCTTCTCAAGGCAAGATTGACCTATAGAGGTCAATGGCAACAACCGATCCTAATAGTTTCTAGTCAATTTTAACCCAAAATAGTGAGAACTGTTACATGTGCATAATTAGGTTTGAGTTGATCATTTCTTACCTTATTTTAATCATACACAATCAACATAACAAGTAATTGTCAATGAAGTTCTTTAGTCCTCTTTCTATTTTTCATAGTTAGATTCTTTTATTCCTTTGAACTTTGTCTATTTTAGTAATTTACTTTCATTATACTAGTTACAAGTCATTTACAAAAAATTTATCCTTCAATTCAAGTTATTTTAATTAGAGTTAATATCTCAATCAATTCTAAATTTTGAGAAAAAAATTAGTGAACTCGTACATTTTATTTTAGTATTGCTTAATTTTTTCGTCTTAGGGTTTAAATATTTTCTTAAATATTGACACTAAAAGAACTTTCTTTTGACCATGGATTCAATATTTGACATTGATTTTTTTTTATTTTGACCTTATATTTGATAGCTAACATTAAATGCATTTTATTTTGACATTGGATTTGATATCTGACACTAAAAATATTTTATTTTGATCTTGGATTTCAGAAGAATTTTCTAATCTCCACGCAAGATTTTTTTTCTAGGACCTAAATTTTAGCTTTATGTTGCTTGTTTCTTAATCTACAAAGAATACATGGCTATCATGGAAGAACACACTATTTATTTTTTGCTTCAATATTTACTAGTTTTTATTATATGTCTTCCTTTAATAAGGAGCATCATTAAAAATTATGTAATGAACGAATCAAATCCATCAAGTACAAAATACCTAATGAACAATATCAAGTCTTATTCAATTCTTATTGTGTCAACATTCAATCAAAGTTTTTACTAGTAACTACTACACAATAAATTACATGTATGACTCATTTGATTGCTCCCCCTCCTAAACCTCAAGGTTGTTATAACTACCATCCTACTCCCATTTTTATCTCATGGCTTATACTAGATTATGTGGTTCATTTTGTTAACCCCTGAAGAGGTAGGCCAACACATTATGGAGGAAGTAAATATGTTTCTCCTCAACCCCCTCCATCTCCCACGAGGTAAGCAAATCAACCTAACTAAAATGATATCATGGATCAACTAGAAAAAATCCATGCTACAATTTTCATTTTGTAAGTATTAAATAGTTCATTGGTCTATAAGGATATTTTATACGTTGCATTGCGAGACAATACTATTTCTAGTGATACAAATCTTGCCGCTTTTCTTCCATAATGAATAACTTGAAGGACACTAAAAATATTATCACTATTGAGGAATAAGAGTGGAAAAAAAAGTATACACAAGGCACAAAATGAACAAGAAAGTATATAAAAAGAACATCAAGATAATCTGGTTTAACTAAATCCTATTCATGATCTCCCTTTATTGGGTAATTTAAATGTACAAGATGGAAATATTGCATATTATTATGATAGTGATGTCAATGAACCCATCGTGGTTAATACGGTAGATGATGAACTATGTAACCTAAACTTCAACCCTTAGATGAGTATTTATCTCATAATTTATTCAAACCCATTAGTCCAAGGGTATATTGTGATGATTCAAAATCAATAAAGTTAAATATCAACCTCCTTTAAGTATTCTTAAAGATGATAATGCAAATGATTATTGCAATTTAATAGATATCATATGGCATTTGTGATGAATTCAATGAATAATGTGGATATATTTGGTACAAAGGTCTCATCATTATTACAAATAATGGAACATCAAGATACACCAACCATAATTTTGTAAATTTTATTGTATAGCAAACTCATCACATTACCTACTATTAGACATCGATCAACAACACGTTTTTGGCTTAAAGCAGAGAAACCATATTGTGATTATTTTAGAATTATAGTGCACGATAAAAAATATTATGAAACACTACAAAATAAAATTCAGCAATACATGAAAGAGGGCATCATCAGACTAGTACAAAATAAAAAAATATCACTTATTATAAGGGTTCAAAAGATACCATCTACATATACGATACACAAAAAATGTCTCGACAAGAGGATTTAACCATTACAATAAGCATGGAAGGGGATTATCATAAACACAATCACATTGATACTAATAAATGGGAAATTATTTTTAGTGTTAGAGGATTGTAACAAATGAGACATAATATCAATGAATTACATCATACTACAGATCGAAAATGAGCTCTTGCATACATCATATACCCAATAGCTTGTAGACCAAAATTTGTCAATACATGTATAAATTATGCCTCATGCACATTGGGTATCATTTACAATAGGATGGTCATGGTTACAACAAATTCAAGCTATGATGGATATTAATAAACAATGTGTCAATTTTTCACATGAAGGAAGAATAATGTACATATCACATGATGGTAACAATGAGCAATATAATGAAATATCTTTAAAGATAATAATAAACAAAATATGAGCATTCAAAAGGTGAAGATGAATATGCCATACATTTGCATAACTCTAAGGATTTCAATCTTGAAGAAGATGACTTATGGGATGACCGTTGTTTACAAAAAAAATTAATGAAATTAAAAAACATCCAAATAATTAAAAAAACAAAAAAATATTGTACTTAGCTCCTTGATTGCTTGTGCCTTCATTTCTTCAACTTTTTTTTTACAGATGTGATCAATTCGATCAATATTCTAGCTTTTTTCTCATTGTGTCTTTTTAGCCTCTTGGCTCTTCTTTTTTAGTTTCTCAATTTGAGTAGTCCAAAACAATGATTTGATCCAACCACTTTTTGTCATTTAGCATACTATTTTCATAGTTTGAACAGAAAAGACTATAATTTTCCATCACAGACAATATCGACCATAAATAATCAAAATCAACTGTCGTTATTTTCCTAAACCTGAAAATACTGAACTGTATTTTATTACATAGTCAAATAAAAAATTGAGCAAACATAGCCTTAATATATTTAATTTTTTGACACTATACTCAATTTTAGTTTACACAACACTATTATTCATGAAAACTCTTCCTTTGTGTATTATATTATTTGAATACATGCACATTTCATACCTTGACAAGTGTATATTTGATTAGATGAAAATATACAATCATTTATTCGCATCTTTATGTTATCTCCCACATGTCTATCAACTACAATTCACATATATAATGGGAGAATCTTGCTCATACATGGTCATGCCATCATATTTAGTGCATATTTTACTTTGACACATGTTGAAAATCATTTAGATTCCTTCCCTTTCTTCTCCTCTCAAACCCATGTTTTATCTCCTAGTCTCTATTATTCTTGTTTCAAAATTGAAAAAAGTACACAAAAATTCAAATATTTCAAAAACAATAAAACATTCAAAATATTCTAAAAACCAAAACCAATATTTGGGCATGATTAGACATCTATTTTACATCATTTTCATATGTTATTTATCTCATGATTGGTAGATAACATTTTTTTTACACATGCATTTTGTTGGCGGGTTTCTTCATGAAGTTTGATTACCAATCAACAATCCAAGTAAGTTAATGATCAGATTGTGGCATCAATCAAGTACATACTTCTATCGTGGCATATACTATATGTCATGGTAGCACATGAAACTACGTAAAAATAAAGAGATGTAAAAATGATGTGACTAGGATATAACATTGTATTTATACATAGCAAAATGGATAGAGACGAGCCTATCCCATCTTGTAATCCGAGTAATAAATATGAGTACTATGTTCTGAAATATCGTATGTAATTAAATTTATTATATTAATGAGAATTATAAATGGATTTTGGAATATTTATATGCATCATGTGTGTTATAGATACTTTCTCTAGACATTAATATAGTTTGGAACATCGAACTATGAAATTAAAGATTGACATTGTTTTCATGTCAATGTTTGGTGTCTGAGCCTAGGTTTTAGACAAACTAATGAATAGATAAAAGTACCAACTGGAGTTATGGAAATAATCAACAAGATAAATAAAACATTGGTCAACAAGGAACAAAAATAATAGAGACCATTGTTGATCAAGTAGAGGATGAATTCTATAGAACATAGGATGACGAATATGGGTATCATTTTAAAACTTATTGTGGCCCTAAATATTAAGGTTAACAAAAGCAACAAAAGGATATAGAGTAAGAAATAACAAACCAATTAATTGGATAATACAAAAAATAGAAAAATTAGAAGAGATAGATGAACTGCAGACTTGTACAGTAGTTTATTGGTTTGAGACAACTTTGGATTCATTATCATATTTTGGGTAATATCTGGTTGGACAAGTTTCAACGAAAAAATCAAATTTTTAGATATGCCACGAGTTGATTTATTGATAGTTCATGTAGGGGACATGCATCTAGGGATGACAGAAGGCAAAACAGGGGATCCCAAAGAGAGGATCCAAAATAAGATGACTATTGAATGATAAGACATGACGATTAGGGGGAATAAATGGAGGAAAGAACAATGAAAATTAACAAAATAATTACAATATAAATTACTATAAGACAAGGAGTAGAGGAGATAAGCAAAAATACAAGACAAGTAATAGAGGAAAAGAAAGGTCAAATCGTTGAAATTTAGAAAAGAAAATAAGGTAGTAGAAAACAAATAAAAAGGAAAAGTAAGAGGAAAAGATGGAAAAGGTAGAAGAACAAATGAAATTAGAAACAAAGAAGAAATAAATGGAAGAAAAAGTAGAAAAACAAAAATTAGAAAGAGAAGAAAGAAGGAGGTAGTTAAGCTTGAAGAAAGAATAAACAACTATAGTATTGTGTGAGGATGTCGTGGAGCCAAGGGAAGAAAAAGTATAAAAAGGAGAAAAATAAGTATCATGAATCACACAAAACTTAGAATTAGTAATAGTGACACCTAAACCAATGATAGGGAAGGCAAGAAGATGAGAAATAGGTCGAAAGTGGATTTAAGAAGCACACAAAGAACACATGATATTAACAGAACAACCAATTGAATCAATCAATCCATGATAAAAACATTAGGGGAAAGACACAAAAGAGAATATTTGGAAGCGGAAGGCCAAGGAAGATATTTGCCAAACATAAGAAGACTAAATTGGACAAAAGAAGAACGAAAAAAGAGTATAAGGAAATAGAGAAATAAGAGAATAAGAACTAAAATAAAGAAATAGAGGAGGAAGAAGAAAATGTAGAAGGAGAAGGGAGTAATAGAAAAGAAGAAAAAGTAAATCTAGTAAAATCAGTACAAAATATAATAAAAAAGTGATAAGAGACAATGAAGGGGAAATAAGATGTGAGGAAGGAAATAGTAAAATAGAAGTAATGAAGAAAGAAGAAGAAAATAAAGAAAAAAATATTAGTTAAGGATAACAAGAAAGAAGATAAAAATAGTGAGTAAATTAAGATTACAAATGATGTAACGTCCTCCCAGTTGAAAAATAATGTTTGAGGAGATGAAGCCCTTAAACCAACTTTAGACATCTAATTCCTAACACCATTTGTGTTGAAATTGTCAATCTTACTCGAATTGTACTCAAATACACATTTTAGGTCAAAATCATTAAAATACCTTAAATAGTTCAAACTTATAATTTAAAAGTACCAATTTAGGTTAAAGTATCCTTAAATAGGGCAATGAATTTTATGGATCAGCTAACTTTGTCAAATCATTTCAAGTCAAAATGCCAATTTTGCACCTAAGTGCTCTAGATCGCTCTTCTCTATCAAATCTCTTGCATGAGACATGTGCCCTTGTTATTTGGTGTTGACAACATCCTAAATAGGATAATGGATCCAATAAATCTAACATCAGCTTCCAATTCCAATCTAGTCAAATTTTGAGCTAGTAACAAGACATTCTGACCATTTTGATTCATTGAGGGCCAATTTTCAAATAATTGCACAAATGTTGATTAACCTTGTTCAAGGCTAATTGATCCAAATCAAGAGCTTAAGTAGATTTTTCATGAGAGTTGTTGAATATTTATTTTTGAAAATTGATTTCTATTAACTACATCACCTAATGACATCATCCATAAATGTATAAAATATCAGGATTATGGGTCTCCCATGCCTCATTAAGACCCTCCATGCCTCTTAAATGCCCCTCGTCCCAAATATTTATGGATTTAATTATATAATTGGATTAATTCATGGTCACATATCTCAATCTTGAGATGGATGGTCATGGTTAATCCTGATCAATCTCAAAAATCTATAAATAAAGAGGGCATGAACATCATTTTTAAGCTTGATTTGTGCAAAGTTATAATGCTAAGTTGTCTCCACAATCTTTTGCATTTGACCATTGATCTTATTTTGCAAGTTTCATTGATAGGCTAGTTTTGCGATTCTAAATCATAAGCCTAGGTTTTACAAGGAGTTCTTGAGACATTAGAGGAGTTTTCCACCATTGTTTTTGAAGACAAGAGCTCTTGATCAAGGGAGATCATATTTTTGAGCCGCTCTTGGAGGATGTATTCACTTGGGAAGGTGTAGGTTTCTTTCTTTCATTTGTTTTTCATTTTCAGTAGCAATTCCCGCATGAATAGATGGGCTTAATTTGGTTTACTCTTATGCATTTCTCCTTCGATTTATTGGACTAATGTTTGACTAATTGTGTTATGTTATCTTCTCTACATTTTGACACGTCCAGTGGGGCGGGAATGTACAAGAGCGTGAGACAATGTTTTTGTTCTTTTGTGAATCATGTTATGATGTTTTTGGTATTTTCAATATTTTTGAGATAAAATATGCACAAGGTGGGACCATCTAGTCAAGGAGATGCACGTCTAGTCAAGGAGATGCACGTCCGAGAGTAGAGGTTCTAAGAAAATAGTTAAGCTGGCTGCAACGGCCCATGCTAAAAAATAGGTGAGAGAGAGGATCTTAATAAGACAACAAATGCTTACAAAGAACAAAAAATGTAATATAGACAGTGTGTAACGTGAATTAACTTCAAAGAATTATCTGTGTTCACTGATCTATAACAATGTGGCAAAGGCCCTGAACTGAGAAGATGTTCTTATTCACTTCTCTAAAGCTACAAAATACTGTCCTAGCTGAACTGCTTTGTAGAATTGGCATTTTGAAGATGTTCATGAGACATAATCAGGATCATAATTGGTCGAGGGATAAAAAGTGTTCAAGCTTACAACATGCCCAAGACATAACAAAGAATATGGTTCTCAAGGAAAATGGTCCAAAGGTTAGGGTCTAACACATGGATGGTCCAGAGTGGGATAAAGAACATGGTTCTCTTTCGAGAATGGTCAAGGATAGGATAAAATTTGTTCATAGTGCCAATGATTCAAAGCCTTCACTGTTTGAAGTCGTAAAGTGCGAGCCAAGGTAGTATAAAATGTGTTTAAAGTAGGATAAAATTACGTCAACACAAGTTGCCCCCAAGTTAGGGGTCTTGTAGACAATGGTTTAAAGTTCATGTGTAGAACCTCTTAAGATGTACGATGTTCATGGGCTCTAAAAGTTCTTCACTGTTAGGTTTAGCTAGTTGATATGCCCCTGATCCATAGTTTGTCATGACAATATATTGTCCCAACCAATTAGGCTAAAACTTACCTTTCTTTTTGCATTCAACATTCGTGTTCTTTTGGTTCTCTTTCAAAACCAAGTCACCAATCTCAAACTCTCAAGGGAGAATGCGCTTGTAGCTTCTCCGCAATTTATTCTGATAGGCCTGCAAGTTTTCTAGGGCAACGAAACGCTTACCATCAAGAAGTTCTAGTTCTTGCAGCCATGAGGCCCTATAGTCTTCATCATCTTCAATGTGCTCTAGTGATATGTGCAATGATAGTATCTCAATCTCGACTGAGATAATAGCTTCAGTGCCAAAAATAAGGGAGTATGAAGTGGCTCCAGTTGGGGTTTGATGATTGGTTCTATAAGCCCAAAGGGAAGGAAAGAGTTGCAAGTGACAATTACAATCAACGTCATTGAAAATCTTCTTGAAAATGGCTATAATGGTTTTGTTCGATGCCTCAGCTTGTCCATTGACTTATGGGTTATATGGAGTCGATTTCTTGTGTTTGATCTTGAATTTTGCACAAAGAGATTTCATATCTTGGTTCATAAAAGATTTGCCATTATCAGATATAATACAGGCTGGGATGCCATATCGACAGATGATATGGTAATGAATGAATTTAGCTATCTATTTCTCGATAACATAAGTGAGAGGAATTACCTCAATCTACTTGATAAAGTACTCAGTTGCAATCAAAATGTGCTTATGGCCATTTGAAAAAGTTGGGTTAATTTTTTCGATGAGATCAAGACCCCATGTTGAGAATGACCATGGTATTGTGATCGGCTATAGCAGTAAAGAAAGTGCATGTATCAAGTTGCCATATTGCTGAGAAGGAACACACTTCTTCACATAGTTGCAAGCATCGATCTTCGTTTTGGGCCAATAATAGCCTATTCTGAGAAGTTTTTTTGCTAGGACTATACCGTTGGTGTGGACCCCACAGATTCCTTCATGAACCTCTTTTAGTGCTAGCTTGGATTCTCCCAAAGATAAATAATGAAGAAGCATTCCCTCATAGCCTTTACGATAAAGCGTGTTTTCAAGGAGAGTATAACGTGTTAAGTGATGAAGGAATAGTTTTTGTTGGTTGTTATAAAGATTAGTGGGGAAGACATGACTATGGAAATAGTTGTAAAAATTTTGGTACCATGGTAGCTCAGGTGGGGGATTAAGACCAACAATGGTGCATACCCTCTCTGAATTTGTTATAATATGCGCAGGTTGAAGAAGATTTTCAATTAGGAACTGATACTCTTTAACACTACCATCCATTTGAATCATGGAACCAATCGTTGCCATTATGTCAACAGATCTATTGTATTGGAACTTCTACTCTTAGACATGCATCTCCTTGACTAGATGGTCCCACCTTGTGCATATTTTATCCCAAAAATACCAAAAACATTGAAAATACTTTAAAAATACTAAAAACATCAAAACATGATCCATAAAAGAACAAAAATATTGTCTCATGCTTCTGTATATTTATACATTCTCATCCCACTGAACATGCCAAAATGTAGAGAGGATTACATAACATGATTATTCAAATATTAGTCCAATAAATCAAAGGAGAAATGCATGAGTAAACCAAATTAAGCCCATCTATTCATGTGGGAATTGCTAATGATAATGAAAGACAAATAAAAAAATGCAAGAAACCTACACCTTCCCAAGTGAATCCATTCTCCAAGAACAACTCAAAAACATGTTCTCCCTTAATCAAGAGCTCTTGTCTTCAACAACAATGATGGCAAACTCCTCCAATGTCTCAAGAACTCCTTGTAAGTCTTAAAATGTAGACATCCAATTCTTAACACTATTTGTGTTGAAATTATCAATGTTACTCGAATTGCACTCAAATACACATTTTAAGTCAAAATCATTAAAACACCTTAAATGGTTCGAACTTGTCATTTACAAGTACTGATTTAGGTCAAAGTATCCTTAAATAGGGTAATGCCTTTTATGGGCCAGCTTACTTTGATCAGATCATTTCGAGTCAAAATACTAATTTTGCATTTAGGTGCTCTGGATTACTCTTCTCTATCAAATCTCTTGCATGAGACATGTGCCCTTATTATTTGGTGTTGGCAGCATCCTAAATAGGATAATGGATCCAATAAATTGAACATCAACACCGAATTCTAATCCACTCAAATTTTGAGCCAATAACAAGACATTCTGACCATTTTGATTAATTGAGGGCCAATTTCTAAATAATTCCCTAAATGTTGATTAACTTTGTTTAAGGCTAATTGATCCAAATCAACTGCTTAAGTGGGTTTTTCATGAGAATTGTTGAATTTTTTTTTTGGAAATTGATTTCTATAAACTGCATCACTTAATAACATCATTTCTTGGGGTGGCATTCATAAACCATAAATGCATAAAATATCAAGATTATGGGTCTCTCATGCCTCATTAAGACCCTCCATGCCTCTTAAATACCCCTTTATCCCAAATATTTATGAGGGATATTTATAGATTTAATTATATAATTGGATTAATTCATGGCCACACATCTCAATTTTGAGACGGATGGTCATGGTTGATCTTGATCAATCTCAAAGATCTATAAATAGAGAGGCCATGAACATCATTTTTAAGCTTTATTTGTGCAAAGTTATAATGCTAAATTGTCTCCACAATCCTTTGTATTTACCCATTGATATTATTTTGCAAGCTTCATTGATAGGCTAGTTTAGTGATTCTAAATCATAAGCCTAGGTTTTACAAGGAGTTCTTGAGACATTGGAGGAGTTTGCTGTCATTGTTGTTGAAGACAAGAGCTCTTGATCAAGGGAGAACATGTTTTTGAGCTGCTCTTGGAGGATGGATTCACTTGTGAAAGTGTAGATTTCTTGCTTTCTTTCATTTGTCTTTCATTGTCATTAGCAATTCCCGCATGAATAGATGGGCTTAATTTGGTTTACTCATGCATTTCTCATTTGATTTATTGGACTAATGTTTGACTAATTGTGTTATGTAATCCTCTCTACACCAACCGCCTTTTCCTATGCCATTTCAAAATATAAATGAGACACCACTAAAAAAAGATAGATATAGGCTATATGAATTGCACAATAGTTACAAAAAACACAAAAGCAAGGATTTAATAATAAGAGCATTTGAAGAAGTACTAGGCAAAAAATACTTTGAAATCCAATTATAGAGAGATAAAGGAATAAAGAAAAACATAGGAAAAAAATAATACCAAATAGAAAAGAAAAAAGAGAAGAAAGAGAAAAACATGCTACAAAGCCACAAAATAGTAACAATCCATCAGTAAGTGGTAAATCAAATCCCAAGCAAAAAATGGCCTAGAAAACTAAAATGCCAATTTTCAATAAAGAAACCAAGGACGCAAATGCCTATCTCTTTGCATTAGATGCATACTGGCGAATTCACAATATAACATATAATCAAGTTAAGTTATTTGTTTTTGGGAACACTGAAAAATGAAACACTAAAATGGTACATAGAAATTATCCCCACACACATCAAGTGATGGACAAACATACATGATGAATTCAAGAGTGATTTTAATTACTTAGGTACTCCCACATAAAGTGTCAGTGAAATGAGGGAGCTCATTCGGGGAGACAAAGAATCAGTAAAAAAAACTTGACAAACAATTCAAAGAAGCAACAAGGAAGCTAATAAAACTAATAATTGAACAACAAAAGATAGAGTGATCTATATTTGGTCTAGCACCACACCTACGAGCCACCACAAATGGAAAAGAATTCCAAACATTCACTAAGGCACTAGAGATGGATGACCATTTAGAAGCATAGACCTAGAGAAGGGAAAAAGATACAATCATGTAGATAAAATTTGAAAAAATAGAGTAGTAACTAACACAATTAAGATTGCGACAAGAAATTCAAATGAAACATGAGATAAATGCATCATCATCTAGTTCAATTGTAAGACCCATAATATGGTGCTTACTCTATTATGAAGAAGGACAGTAAAATTGAATGCCCATATGCTGAGAAAGTGTTAAAACAAATTAATTCATAAGTTTGTTATGTAAATGTGGTTGTTATTCTATAAAATAAACCATGTAGTATTTAGGATATTGTTAGTCTATGTTAGTCATAGAATAATATTAAAATATTTCATATTGTTATCAGTTTATTTGCTCATTGTATTTACTAGGATTATTATGAGCACATGTAGGGTTATAAATAGTATATGTAATTCATGATCCGTAAGTTCAATAAATATTATTTGATTTATGCTCAAATTTGGTATTAGAGCAAAGCATTTATAGAGCTTATTTACAGAGCTAGATTCTGTTAAAATTTATTCTGTGCAAGTTAGATTGCACTCAAAGCCATACTAGGCCAGTTGACGCTGTGGATTTGCACCCTTGACAGAAGGCTGAGCTTCTGTCTTCCACGCGACACAATGGAGACTCTCCTCTTGCTGTGGGTCTGGCAAAACTGAGGGGAGAATCTCTAGATAAGGGTTAGCTCCCTTTGATACATCTTAGAGGTCCTGGATTTTCTACTGCTAACAATAGGGGGGAAAGAGAGAAGGCTTACTGAAAACAGAACCTAAACTAAATGATGATGCACCAAAAATGGTTGATCTACTCAGCTTTGACATACACTTTCCACCAAGAACAAGCTGACATACACTTCATTTGATATGAGAAATTCTTTTGCATCAGTGAGCCAGGGGTCTGTGGAGATACAGGGAGGAAGAATTACCGGAGGCGTTCTAAGACACACTATGGCAACCTGTTCATATGTGCCTATACTCTGTAAGGGACACTTCTAGCTAACCTGCAAAAGAAAAACTCACAATACACTAGACATGCTGGAATCGTTCTATGAAAGCATAAAGAAAAATGACTTAACATAGGACAAAGCCATAGACATATGTGAAAGTGCAAGCGCAAAATGGAGGTAAAAATGCTTCTTTTTGATTCAAGATAAATTCCCTGTAGGGCTACGCCATACAAGCTGAGAGATACCTACTTTTTTCTCAAATGAGGAGTTATAAATATATAGCCTTTTGGAAAAGACTTGGCGCTTTTTTGAAAAATAAATGACCCATGCTGCATTGAGAGCATTGGGAAGAGGAAGCCGCTTGAAAGAGAATGCTATGTCGGCTCCAATTTTGACTTTAGGCATTTAAAATATATTAAACACCATATGTGAAATCATGGGCCATGCCATTTGTCTGCAAACAAGACCGCTCCTTCAAGACATTCACGCATTTTGTCTACTCATCAATGCAAAGTGAAGAAAAATGGGTCGCAGCGTTCACTGTTTGTGCTCTTTGATGACTACTTGGAAGAGAATGTGTCAACTGTTGGAATAACTCTTTGTGCCGACACCTTCTTTTGCCACTTGGACTGTTTTGTCCGTTTCTGCACATGGCTCTTTTGGGCTCCTTTCTTAGCGGTCACTGAGTTCACTCTTGACTTTTGTCCTTTCCCAGCCTTGTCTTTTCCTGGTTTTGTCTTTTGTCATCTCTTGGCTCTTTCTGGCAAACTAAGCCCTCGAGGCTATCTTCTATCAATCTTTGGCTCTTTAGGCTCCCTTCTCGACGGTCTCTTCCTTTTGGCCTTAAGGCCTTTGAATTCCTTCGGGTTCGCGCCCAAACATTTAAAGGTCAACAGCCATTTTATTGCCATAAAGTTGATGTTCATGCACTCGTCACCATTTGAAAGCCAATGGCTATTCTATTGCCCTGAATTTGACGCCTTCGGGGATGTCATCTGATGTCTGGATTCCAATGGCTAGTTCATGATGCCCAATTTGACGTCTGCGGTCCTGTCACCCCTTTGAATTCCTTCGGCTTTTTGTTCCTTTGGCCTTTTCCTTTGGTCGGGCTTTTGTCTTTGAAACCTCCCGAAGGGAAGGTGTCCCTTCGGGCCTTGAGAAAGGTCCCTTTTGCGGTCGCCAAGATCCCCCACAAGGGCACCTGCCCTTCAGGATACTTCGGGTGGCCTTGGTCTTCAAATCCTTCAGACATTTTATCCGAAGAAAATATTTCTTTTATGTCTTTCCCGCTTGTTACTTTTTGTCGGGCTTTTCCATCGGGTGAATTCCTTCGAACAAAATGTTCGAAGGAATTCCTTCAGACTTTTTGTCCGAAAGAATTTGCTCTGTTCACTTTGCCGCGAGAATTTTTCTGAAAGAATTTCTTGTTTGTTCTTTACCTTGTGAATTTCTTCGGACAAAATGTCTGAAGGAATTCCTTCAGACATTTTGCCCGAAGAAATTCAACCTTTGTCCTATCCTTTGTCTTATCTTTTGCCTTAGCATTTCAAAAGGAAAACTCACCCTTTTGATTCCTTCGCAAGGGTTCCCTGCCCTCCGCAAGGGTACCTTTGGATCCGGAATCGCCCTCCGCAGCCTGCTGTAATGGTCCATTTTGTGCCTGACTGCGCTCTGCAAGTGCTGTTTAACCTTCGAGTTTTGTAAGAGACTCTTATTTGGCTAAGGCATTTGCTCAAAGCGAAAAGCTTCATACTGAACCGAACCCTGCAAGGCCTTAGATTTTTCAATGTTCTATAAGAACAGGGCTTATTGCAAAGAAAAGGAGATTTTGCAGAAGGTGGGTACATGACTAGATTGAGGGTTCAGAGTGGTAGGGAAGGAAGGAGACTGATTTTGGCATGTAGGACCAAAATGGTCAACAAGGCCTATCAAACAATTACAGTTGTTGACCATATACATTGTGAAGCTCATTCAAATCCACAGATCTGTATGTGATAAAGGAGCTAAACTTTGCCTTGGTGATTGGCGTATTCATTCCCAATTGGGTACTATTTTGTGCTTTATGCTTGAAGATTTGTTCCAACTTTGGCATTATTTGCTGAAGATTGGCGTTCAAATCAAATTTTGTTAAACTTTAGATTTGCTATTTTGAATCATTGGCATTTTAATACTGTTGTTTGAATCCTTGGCATAGTCATTTTTTAAATCAGATATTGGTATATATGAACTTGGTGCTTCAAGAATGGCATTTTGATTGGTATCTGATCATTACATGGAATCTAGGCATGGTTTGATGATGGATTAAGGCATTCTGATTTGAAATGCATTCTGATCTAATTTTGGTAGTTACCTACTAATTGGGCATAATTATTATGCTCAATTGAGATATATACATTGGCATCTTCCTACTGTTCACACCATTTATACATTTGATGTTTCCCTAAGCACCTGCACATTTACTATGAACTTGGCTTTTTTTAATCAATCATGGAGGTATGATTTTCATTTGAAATGCTCATTTTATTAATCTTCAAATACAAATTCATCGTTTTAAATTTTTGAAATGATGCATTGAAGCCTTGATAGATTTCTATTTTGCTAAAATCTATCCATAAAAAGTCTAGAGTTCAAATCACAAAAAAGTGTAAAAGATAAAACCAAAAAATGACAAAATAGAAAATAAGACACAAATAGGAGTGAACTATTTAAATTGTTTTGAAAAAAAGTATTTTTTCTTGCTTCCATGAGTGGTAGTTTTCTCTCTTAAATGGATTATTTTTTTGTATATTGTATTTGAAAATTTTAAATTGGAAACATTTGTAAAAAGTTCTTTATTTCTGAAAAATCAAATTAGTGCAAAATCAATGAGATTGTAAAAATATCATTTGCAATGTTCAGTTTTAATAACTCCTTTGATTCATGTTTATGTGTAATGCCATCACATTTTGAACTAATGCATTTATAATCTAACATAGCTGTAAAAAAGACATATGGTCATCGACCCTTTAAATTGTCAAGGAGTAATAAGGTTTAGAAATATTCATAAACCATCCCTCCATTATCCATTTGTTATTGTTGATAGACATAAATCTTGATAGTTGGAATTTCTAAATATATACGAAAGTTACGTTCACATATGCAGAATTCCTTGTAAGCAGATGTTAGTGACAAAACGAATCTTTTTCACGTACTGTGTAGGTACCCAGTACCATTCTGCTCTCACATGCATTAAAGGGTCTTTCACATATTGAAGAGTATATTAAAAGGACGAGTTCTAGTACCAACGGGTGTATAGGAAGGTGAACATATAGAGAGGTCTAGTATATCAGTCTGATAATATATAAAGGGGAACCTTTTGGAGTTATAAGGCACCGATCCATCTCCCTTATACAGTTTGATCAGATTTGCACACATGGATAGAAATGGACCATGTTTTGTTCTACCAAACACTCAAATTCTTCAAGGTGACAACTATGCAGCGTGAAAAACAAAGGTTAAAACTCAATTAGAATTTGAGGACATATGGACAGTTGTTGATAGAACATGGACCTGACATGCCATTGATGTTGATCAACAACAAAAATATGATAGTCAATCAGAAAGCTAAGCTCATAATCATTTTCAGAGTCTCCAATCAGGTATAACCTCATATCCATAATGCCACTACAACTCATGATGCTTGGGATAATCTTTAAACAATATTTGAGGTAAAAAATCAAAATTAGATACTTCATCTGCAAAACCAACTCCATAGTCTAAATTTGAAATCCAAAGAAAAAGTGGAAGCTTTTTTTTGTAGAGTTGCAACCTTACGGGCTTCACTTGAAGCATAGGTCAAACAAGTAAAAGATGGCTCTTTTATTCCTTTTGTCTTAAGAGCTCTGCCTCCTACATATATAATTTTTTAGACCACATTGAATGTCACGGGTCAAAAAACAACTTTTTCTCATTGGTTAACATGTTGGAACAAGAAGAAGCCATGCAAAATGCAGAGGAACCTGATGAAGAGAATGCACTTGCCTCCTCTCAAAAAGGGAAGAAGCCCATGAAGGCTTCTAAATAGAACCTTAATGAAAACAACCAACAACACCAATGACACAAATATCGTTCATAGAAGGTATGTCTTATTTGTGGAAAGACAGGGTATGAATTCAAACATTGTTGGGTTAATAGATTCACATAGGGCTCATCTAGTAATAATCCCACTTCACAGAGTCCACCTCACTCACCAAAACCAAAGCCCCATTCCAAAAAATATTGGAAGAAGAAATAATAGCATGGGAATGTTGCCAAGGATGATCATTCTTCGGAAGATGATCACGTCTTTTCTACATAGACACATAATTAACCTTGTTCTTCAAATTTTGTCTGGTATGTTGATTCTGATACCACAAGGCACATGAGATGATAGAAAGAATGGTTTTCCACTTTACACCAATCAAGATCTTGGGGTAATGTCTCTCTTAGTGATGACTCATACACAATCAAGGTCAAGGTCATGTTTCTTTACACCTTGGCAACCACACTACCAAGATCATAGATGTCTTGTATGTCCCAAGACTTACTAAGAACTTGTTGTCTATAAATTGACTTCTTGATCACAATCTCAAAGTTGAGTTTGATCACAACCATGATGAGAAGTTTTGCCTTATCAAGAACAAGTCTCAAGGCATTAGAACTATTGCATGAGCTTCAAATATAGGAAAGATGTTTCAGCTTGATCTTGTACACAATGACCACCAGGTACTTGTGAAGGGTAGAAAAAAATCTCAACTATGGCACAAAAGATATGGTCATTTGAGTTATGGGTATTTTCTTGCATTAAGCAAACACAACATGGTCAGAGGTCTTCCCACACTCAAAGAATCTTCAGATATTTTTTCTAGTTGCTTAGCTAATAAACAACGAAGAGATCCTTTTGGCAAAAGTAAATATTGGTCTCCTTATCCACTGGATCTAGTGTACATTGATTTTTGAAGACCTATGACTTCTAGCCTAAAAAGATATAAGTATTTTCAACTCTTTGTTGATGATCATTCTTGCAAGATGTGGGTTTCTTTGTTGAAGACTAAAAATAAGGTATGTCAAGCCTTTAAAGAATTCAAGGCCTCTATTGAAAATGAAAACAAAATCAAGACCCTCTGATCAAATTGTGAGGGGAATACACCAGTAAAAATTTCACTGCATACCTTACAAAGCATGGAATACATCATCAATAAACTACTCCTTATACATCACAACATAATGGTGTTGTAGAAAGGCATAATCGTGTCATTATAGAGTTGTTTTGAAGCATGGTTGAGGATGCACAATTACCTCATTCATACTAGGCAAAAGTGTGTCTCATAGCTGTATACCTACTAAACAAGTTAACCACCAAAGATCTTGATGGAATTACCCGACATGAAGCATGGATTGGAAGAAACCAAAAGTCTTTCATCTTTGAGTTTTTGGTTGCAAGGCATACATGCATGTCCCAAAGAAGAAAAGGAAGAAGTTAGATATGAAAACCAAGGAATGCATTTTTGTGGGATACAATAACGAGTCGAAAGCATATCAGGTCATTGATTCAGAGACTATGAAGATACTTATCAGCAGGGATGTAGTGTTTGATGAGAAAGGTGAAATTAGTTCATCTTCCACATAGACATCTGATATAGGCATAAAATATGTAAAATTTCTAGATGTAAATAGTGGTTATAATCATTCAAAAGTTCTAGCACCACCAACTACTACTCAATGTATGCCTAAATGGTATACAAGTATAATTCGAGATGTAAAACTGGATGCACCTCTAAACACTTCATCTACAAGATCGAGGACTCGCATTATGGCTTGTGAAAAGATAAATTTGGCCTCAATGAGAATTATTGAAAAAACATTTGATCCTTTCATAGTCTGTGAAGGCCTAGAGTCCAAACCTTGAAAAATGTTGTCGATATAGAATATTAGTCTCTCATGAAGAATGACACATGGAAATTTGTTGATTTTCCACCAGGGAAGAAACCTATTAGATGCAAATGGGTCTTGAAGACCAAATATAAAGCAAATGGTAGTGTAGACAAGCACAAGGCAAGACTTGTAGCAAAGGGCTATGCTCAGAAAGAAGGTATAGACTATGAGGAAACTTTTGATCCTACATCTAAGCTAAAGGCAATCAAAATGATCTTTGCAATGGTTGCTCAATTTGTATGGAACATCCATCAGATAGATGTTAAAAGTGTCTTCTTAAATGGAGATTTATAGGAAGAGGTCTACATGACTCAACCAAAAGGTTATGTCACACCAATGTAAGAGCAAAAGGTGTGCAAACTCATAAAATATATGTATGGTCTCAAATCGGCTCTGTTGACGCAGTGGATTGCACCCAAGGCAGGAGGCCGAGCTCCTACCTTCCACACGTCAAAATGGAAACTCCCCTCTCGCCTGTGGGACTGACGAAACTGGAGGGGAGAGTCTCTAGATAAGGGCTAGCTCCCTTTGATGCATCTGAGTTATTCCAATAAGTGCTAAAACACACACACACACACACACACACACACACACACACACACACACACACACATATAAAATGGGGGGATGAAAAGGGAGAAGAATTATAGGAAAACAAAACCTATTCTAAGAGGGTGATGCACCAAATAACTTCGACCTACTCACACTCACACTCTGAACCATAAGACACATACATAAACTTTAACTGGTAAAAGGTCCAGGCTACAGGAAGCTTAATAGGGAGGCTTTAATGGAACACATAAAAAAGGGGACTCACCATAGGTGCTATAGAAAAGCACACTATCTAGTAACTTCCTTCTGTCTCTGTGCTCCAAGTACAACTCTTCTTGTCACCTGCAGGAATGACGCCTTATAGATACCAGATGCGTTAGTGTCAACTCTGTGAAAACATTAAGAAGAAATGACTAAACACAAGACTAACACTCAGACACACTCAGAGATATCTAATCAGAATAGAGGTAAAAATGCGTTTTATTGATTCCAGGTGAAAATTGCCAGGGCTTCGCCTTACAATGTGAAAGATGTTTCTCCAAAATGAGAAGTCTACAATATATATAGGAAGAAAAGAGGCCTTTTGGCACCCTTTTTACAAATGACCCATGTGCATTCCAATCATTGGGAAGAGCAAGCCGCTTAAACATCATATGAGAAATTATGAGCCACGCCATTTGTCTGCTAACAAGACCACTCTTTCAAGGCAATTATGCGGCTTGTCTACTCATTAATGCAAAATAAAGAAAATGGGTTACACCGTTAGCTGTTTGCGCCTCTTGATGACCATTTGGCAGTCACTATTCCAACCACTGGAGTAACTCTTTTCCCTTTGACACCTGGGCCGTTTGTTCACTTCTGCACTTTGTCTCTTCCTGGCTTTGTCGCTTTATAGCTCCTTCAGCCCTCGGGCTATCTTCTTGGCAGGTCGTTGGCTCCTTGGGCTCTTTTCTGGTTGGCGCTCAAGCATTTAAAAATCAAACGGCTATTCCCTTGCTGAAAAAATGACGCTCGCGGGCCCGTCACTGTTTGAAAACCAACAGCTAGTCCGTTTCCATGAAATTGATGGCTTCAGAGACGTCACCGTCCTTTGACAATTTACTTGGCCTTTCCCTCGGATTTCTTGTTTTGCACCTTCCCGAAGGGGACCTGCCCTTCGGGGAGTTGAGAAAGGTCCCTTTCTCTCGGCGAGAGCCCCCCTCACAAGGGCACATACCCTTTGGGCGGTCTTCTTTCTCCTCGGCGGGTTTCTCGCTTCGGGCTTTTTTCCTGCGGACTTTCCCCCACGGACAAAAAGTTCGCAAGAATTGTTTCAACTGCTTTACCTTTTGGCCTTCAAAATTTTCTATCGGCTTTTCCTCCCGTAGCTTCCCCAAATTTCTTCAGATTTTTTGTCTGAAGGAATTCCTTCGGACAAAAACTCTGAAAGAATTAGTTTCTTGCCTTAGTCTTTTCTTTGGCTTTCTTTGGAAATTACCAGACAAAAAGTCTGAAAGAATTCGTTTCTTGCCTTAGTCTTTTCTTTGGCTTTCTTTGGAAAGTACCCTTCAAAAAAATTGAAAACAACCCTTCTGAAGGGTGCTGTCACCGACCAAGTGCCTTCCACAAGGGCACTTGTCCTTCGGGAGGCTCTCTTGAACTTTTGGATTGAACCACTCCTTTGAATCAACCGTTGAACCAAGTGTTGAACCAAGTTGACTGAACCAAGTCATTGAACCGACTGAGTGAACCGAGTGATTGAACCATCTGATTGAACTGAAGCATTGAACCAACTGAATTGAACCAAAGCGATGAACTTTGCCATTGAACCAAGCTTTGAACCAAAACATTGAACCAAAGCGTTGAACCGGTTCAATGGTTCAATGGTTCAAAGATGCTAACTCTTGAAAAGATCATGTCGTTGAACCCCGATGTTGAACCACTTTTCCAACCTTAAGGAAAAGTGTCTTTGAACCATTTTATCTCTCTTTCCTTATGAATTTCTTCGGACAAGAGTCTGAATAAGCTTTGTAAAACCTTGCACTCTTTGAACTGTTTCTTCATCTACCGAAAGAACTGCCTGCAGTCTGTAGTTCCTTTTTGTAGAATCTGTAGACACCTGCAGAGTCCGTAGAAATGGACTTGTAGAGTCCATAGAAATTCTTGTGAAGTCTGTAAAAAATCTTGTGGAGTTCGTAGAAATGGACCTGCAGAGTCTGTAGAACACCTCCAGAGTCCGTAGAAATTTCTAGACTTGTGCAAAATCAAAAGATGAACTAGCTCAAGACAACAGGGAAAGAAGGGGACTGATTTTTGCCTTGTTGGACTAAAAATGGTCAACAAATTAGTGACTTCTAGGGGAAGCATGCCTGCTATGCTTAGAGACCAGTTGCCTTAAAGTCCATTGGGCACGGAGTCAGAATGTAACTTAAAAGTTCAGCAATAGCCCTGATAGATTCAAGAACCAATCATGAATATTTACCCCAAAAAGAAACGAAAACACACACAAAACTAACAAAACTACTAACATGTGCAAAAGGCACTTAGGAAAAACAAAAGAAAAGTAAGGAAAATATATACATGATGGGAAAGAGGCTTAGTGGTAATGCTTAAGATGTATCCCATTAACTGGGATATACAATTCTTCACCATCCAATCTGGAGAGTTGAAATGCATTATGTTGTTTACACTGAGTGATTACATATGGGCCACTCCATAGGGCGTCGAACTTCGCATTCTTTCCAAGCTTATCTCGGTCCTCATCCCATTTCAAGACAATGTCTCCTTTAGAGAAACCTTTTGATGAAGATTTCTTATCGAAGTGTCTCTTCATTTGCTGTTGATGGCTGGTCATAGAAGCCATAGCCTAGTCCCTTGTCTCTTGGAGCTCCATCAGCTCGCATAGCCTAACCTCCATGCTATTTCCTTCTTCTAATTGCAGCAGGAGAGCGAGGTCCAAGGCTAGCAACTCAAGTGAAATGGGGAGCCTAGCTTTCCTTCCATAGACGAGCGTGTATGGCGAGTTATCAATTGCCCTCTTTGGGGTGACCCTATCTGTCCACAGGGCTGTTTTCAACTTGGCATGCCAAGTCCTCTGATTCTCCTCCATAGTTCGCTTTATGATCCTGATCAGGTTCTTATATGTAGATTCAACCAATCCATTCCCCTGTGGGTAGTAATTGGATGAAGTGTTGAGATAGATACCATATCTCAGCGCCCATTCACTTGTTTTAGTTCCTAGAAAAGCTAACGCATTATCTGAGATTATGGTTGTTGGAACCTCGAACCTTGCCACCAAGTCCTCATAAAAATCCAGGACTACACTTTCATTGGCTTCTTTCAGAGCAATAGCCTCTACCCATCTTGTGAAATAATTCGTGGCGGTCAGGACCCACCAATGTCCAGCACTGGAGGGAGGATTGATCATCCCTATGAAGTTAAGGCCCCATTACATGAATCGCTGCTCTACCTGAATACATTGTAAAACCATGGCAGCCAACCATTGTTTCTCATCAAAAAATGCACATTTCTGGCACTTTCATACCCAAGCATGGGTGTCCCTGAAAAGAGTAGGCCAGAAATAACTAGCCCTCATTATTCTTTATGCTGTAGCCTTATGAGCAAAATGACCACTGACTGACCCATCATGGAACTCAGACACCACCCTGTCAGCCTGACTTGAGTCCAAACACCTTAAAAGGACTCTTGAGAGATCCCTTCTAAACAACACTCCATCAATCAGGATATAAGAGAGACACTGGAGTCTGAAATACCTCCTCTTGGTCCTGTCAAGGCCCTGCAGGCACTCACTAGTAAGAAAGAAATGCCTCACATCTGATGTCCAATCCTTCATGACAGCTGGTTCTTCTTCTGTAGCTGTATCATGAATTAGCAGACTATCCTCTTTTTGCTACTTAAAATATGTAGCAAGGTGCTCACAGAGACCTCTCCCTCTTACCAATTTGGTGATCTTGATATCCACATCATATTTGATCACCTTAGTGATCCACCCTACCCTCTTTTCATTCAAGTCTCGGTTGATCAAGAAATCTTTGATGCTGGGATGTGGAACCATGAGGTGAATTCTGCTATTGGACAACATATGCCTGAATTTTTTCAAACTCTGTATGACCACCAAGACTTGCTTTTCCACATATATGTATTTGACCTCAAAACCCTCTAAGCCTTGGCTAAAAAATGCAATTGGTTACTCAAGGTTATCATCACTTGCTTCGATAAGCATGGCGGAGATTATCTCTTCATTGTCGAAGGTGTAGAGGTTGAAATCTTTGGTGAAGTCAGGGTTGATCAAAATAGGAGCCTGGACTATGGCATGCTTGATTTCTTCAAAGCTATCCTTTCTTTGTGCTGTCCATGTGAACTCCTCACCCTTCCTCAACATGGAGGTCAACGACTTGACCACCTCAGCAAAATTTGAGATAAATCTCCGGATGAAATTTATCTTGCCGAAGAAGCTTTGTAGGCCTTTCTCTTGCTTAGGCAAGGACAGCTCCAAGATGGAGCAAACTCTCTCTGGATCAATAGTCAAGCCTTCCTCAGAAATAATGTGACCAATGAGCTTCCCCTCGTGGACAACGAACATGCATTTCCTCGGGTTGAGAGAGATACCAAACTCTTTACACCTCTCAAAGATTTGTCTGAGGTGTTTCATGTGTTGGCTCACTTCCTTGGAGAAAACTGTCACATCATCAAGATATACTAGCACAATATTATTTATCAGGCCTTGAAAGGCCATGTCCATAGCTCGTTGGAAGGTAGCACCAACATTAAACAGTCTGAAAGGCATTTTTCTGTAAGCAAACGTTCCCCACTTGGTAGTGAAGGCTGTCTTGTGGTGGTCATAGTCTTGCACCAAAATCTAGTTATATCTTGAATATCCATCCAGGAGGGAGAAACGTTCGCTACGTATCACCATTTGAAGGATCTGCTCCATGCTTGGGAGAGGATAATGGTATTTCAAAGAGACTCTATTGAGGTCTCTGAAATCAACACACAGTCTGATCTCCCCATTCTTTTTTTAGACAGGAACAAGATTGGCCAGCCAAGAAGAGTGTTTGATTGAAAATATTATCTTAGACTCAATCGATTTGGTGAGCTCCTTCCGCATGAGAGGCTCAATCATTGGGTTGACAGGCCTCTATTTCTGCTTGATTGGCCTGGTGCCTTCTTCCAGCTCAATGATATGCTGGGCTAAACTTGGGTCGAAACCCTTCAAATCACTATACTCCCAAGTGAAGATCTCAATAAATTCTTGGCACAGCAAGATGAAAGCCTACCTTTCAAAGTCCATGCACACTTTCTCAAGCATGAGCAACTTATCCTTGAATATTTCTACTTTCTCATGTGCTTCTCCTTTGTTGCAATGCATGCCTTGTCACTTTTCAACTGGTCATCTCCATTGAAGATACTCTCTAGAGTGACCAAACTTTTGGGGAGCTTATTGTTCTTCAGCTGAATAATTTGGCTGCCATATTGTTGTTGTAGCTTAACCTAGTTTTTTGTAGCAAACTCAACTTCTTCTTACAAGAAGAGTGCTATTCACTGATCGCTGTCAAAGACCTACCAGTTGGTGATGTCAGGTACAGAGGGCCAGATCACTACCTTCAAGTGGCGTGAACTGTGGTCTCAGCCTATTTCTTGAGGGATATCAAATTGGGTACCAACTACTGCTAGCCTATTTGCATGCTTGTTCTGCTCTCTGAGAATGGAGGTAACATTGAAAGCAAAGAAATTTTCCATTAAGTCCCATACCCTATGTTTGTAGGACTTTAGTAAAGAATTTTTTGTCAAATTTTGGCCTCTTACCTGATTGACAATCAACTCACTGTCACAAAAAACTTGCAGCTTTCTGATTCCTCTTTTTCTCGCCAACTCCAAACCATGGATGAGGGATTCATACTCTGCAACATTGCATGTGTAGGAAAATTGGAATCAAAAAGCTGAAAAGTATCTCTCCTTTGAAGGAGAAACCAACACTGCTCCACCACCAGCTCCCAACTTACTTTTTGAACCATCAAAGAACAGCTGCCATAGACCTGAGCTTTTCTGGCTCGCTTTCATCAGATTTGGTACAAAAGTACCCTCTTCATGCATGCAATAAATTCCAAGGCCTGCCTCCTCTATGAATTTGTAAGGATCATGCTCGAAGTTGTCACTTCCCTATTCATCTAAGAGCAGGTCTGCAACTCCTTCAAGGGCAGAGAATGGAGATCGGTCTATTTGAAACTCTTCTTGGTCAATGATGGCGTAACTGATATTTGCTGCCTTGAGCGAGTATGGTTCCAGATGATCTCTATAGAGTGGCTCGAATTCAATCTTAACTTTAGTCCCATACTTGGTTCTAAAAACCAGATAAGACCATTTCGCTGCTAAGTAGCCACCTATCTTGGATGTAAAATCCCTGGATAAGTAGATGGCAAAGTAAGGAGGGACATCCACCACTACCACATCATGAGAAACTGTGAAGGTTGGGCAAGCGTGTAGCATCAAGCTCAAACCTTTCACCACCCCAACTGTCTTTGCTGGTGTTCCATCCAGCTGCAAGACTCCCTTAATCATTTTTTTGTTTTTCAAACCCAGCTTATCGGCTATGCATTTGGGCATTATCGAGGTGCTTGCTCTACTATCAATGATGCAATTGTGCACCAAGAAATCTCTTATGACCAAAGACACATAAAAAGGAGGAACCTTTTCTTCTTTCTTGACCTGACCTGAGGTGGAAGGCTATCCATTCATCATCAAGACATTATCGGCCTTTACTGGGATAGCTTGTTCATTTAGCTCATGCAATTCCTTTTGCAGCATGTCTTTTTGCCCCGGTATTGACAGTGAATCCCACAAGGAGATGTTCATGTGCAGCTTCTTCATCTGGTCAACCACATTGACTCGAGGTTTACCTTCCTTCAAATTTTCTTTGGAATTATTTACAACCTGAGGTGCAGACCGAGGAGTTAAAGGTACAACCGACGATCTGAAGCTTGGGACATTTTGATTTACATGTGATGGAGGCATTGCTGACGTTTGGGCAGTAGCCTGAGCTTTTTCCATTGCTCTCCTTTTGAATCTTGTGTTAGCTGCGACACAGTTGACCTGATTGTCCGCAGCACCCACGCAATTGACTGAATAGAATTCACCTTTCAGGTGATTTATGAGAGTAGAATCAGGCTGGGTCTGACTGCTACTCGTGCTGGGTTGCATTGAAGCCTCAAAATCTTAAAAATGTGCGGCTACCTGATTGTCTTGTACATTTAGGTAATAACCCGTCAATTCATTTGTATAAACAACCTACTCTTGATCGTATCCCATGGTTGAACAACTTGGCTGTTCTTGCACCAAATTGTTTTGAACGGGCACCATAACCTTGGATGATGAAGGGGTGCCTGGATTGTAGCCTGGAAAGGGTCTGTCTATGTAAGCTGACCCTATCCTTGATTGTAATTTTGAAAAGGGGGTCTATTTGCTTGACCATACTGCTGGTATCCTTGGTTTGGTCGGTTGCTTTGAGCCTGCTGCCTTTTAATAGCCACTAGTTCATTTGTCATATTTTGCAACAGACTCTTAACTTCATGAAGTTCATTAGGTGGAGTAGCAGCTGGCTTTTCTATGTTAGGAAGAAGAGCTAAGGTGGGAGTAGCGACTTGGATTGGAGGCAACATTTCATGGAAAAGTGGCATATGGGGCCTAAGAGCTATCTTCCCAGCCTGCACTAAGCAATTTTCAGTTGCTATAACTATGTCATAGGTGGCTGGCAGCACATGTCCTCCCATGGACTGTATCATAATAGTGATATCGTTGTTCAATGCTCTTAAGTAATACAAAAAAGCATAGCTAGGAGTCGGTCTTACCAGAATGGGGATTCTATCCCATGTCTTCTGAAAATGAGTGTCGAAATCTTGCATGTATTCATGTGGGGCTCTTTTCATTGTAGTCAGCTGCTCGGCAAGTGAGAGGTGGTCGCTCTTCTCACCAAAATGGTCCATCAAGTGAGTGCCCAATTCATTCCAAGAATTGACTGAATTTATGGTTAAAGTCCCATACCAGTCTAAAGCTTTGCCCTTGAGAGACAAAGCCAGCAATCTAGTTGCAATATTATCCTCAGTAACATTGTGAATATTGCAGAGGTTAGCAATATTTTTGATGTGTTCAATAACCGTAATGGGCCCCTCTCCATCAAAGGAAGGCACACTTGAGGATTACTCCTGGAATTGGGTCATAATGTGAGAGATTTAGGGGACTCTGACCATGAAAAGTCACAAAAGGTAATGCCATAGCTATGACAGGATGTAACCGTGGCCTTCTTATGTAGGTGTACTTTATAGCAGGTTTGGGAAAGTGGTTTGCTAAATAAAGATGGGTCCTCTCAAACTTCAGTCGCTTTGCTGAGTTCAAAGGCAATTCAATGAATTCAAAGGGGACACTCTTAACAGCAGACCGTGTGGTGATTTTAGGCATAAGAAGTCAGACTGGTCTTTGATTAGAAACTGAAGCTCTTACCATTGGAGTCGCTAGATACTGAAAATAGTTGATTTGCTGTAACAGGACCAACATCAATCTTGAAACTTTACTGAGTGTAAAAACTGAGTCCCACCGGGCATGCCAAAACTTGTTGACGAAGTGGATTGCAACCTAGGTAGAAGGCCAAGCTCCTGCCTTCCACACGTCAAAATAAAAACTCTCCTCGCCTGTGGGACTGGCAAAGCTGGAGGGGAGAGTCTCTAGATAAGGGTTAGCTCCCTTTGATGCCTCTGAGTTATTCCAATAAGTGCTAAAACACACACACACACATATATAATGGGGGGGATGAAAAGAGAGAAGGATTACAGGTAAACAAAACCTATTCTAAGAGGGTGATGCACTAAATAACTTCGACCCACTCACACTCACACTTTGAACCATAAGACACATACACTTTAACTGATAAAAGGTCCAAACTGTAGGAAGCTTAATAGGGAGGCTTTAATGGAACACACAGAAAGGGGGACTCACCATAGGTGCTGTAGAAAAGCACACTATCTAGTAACTTCCTTTTGTCTCTGCACCCCAGGTACAGCTCTTCTTGTCACCTGCAGGAATGGTGCCTTATAGATACCATATGCATTGGTGTCAACCCTCTGAAAGCATTAAGAAGAAATGACTAAACACAAGACTAACACTCAGACACACTCAGAGATATTTAATTAGAATAGAGGTAAAAATACGTTTTATTGATTCCACGTGAAAATTTCCAGGGCTTCGCCTTACAATGTGAAAGATGTCTCTCCAAAATGAGAAGTCTACAATATATATAGGAAGAAAAGAGGCCTTTTGGTGCCTTTTTTTACAAATGACCCATGTGCGTTCCGATCATTGGGAAGAGCAAGCCGCTTAAACATCATATGAGAAATTATGGGCCGCACCATTTGTCTGCTAACAAGACCGCTCCTTCAAGGCAATTACGCGGCTTGTTTGCTCATTAATGCAAAATGAAGAAATGGGTTGCACCGTTAGCCGTTTATGCCTCTTGATGACCATTTGGCAGTGACTATTCCAACCACTGGAGTAACTCCTTTTCCTTTGACACTTGGGCTGTTTGTTCACTTCTGCACTTTGTCTCTTCCTGGATTTGTCGCTTTCTAGCTCCTTCAGCCCTCGAGCTATCTTCTTGGTGGGTCGCTAGCTCCTTGGGCTCTTTTCTGGTTGGCGCTCAAGCATTTAAAAATCAAATGGCTATTCCCCTGCTGAAAAAATGACGCTCGCGGGCTCGTCACTATTTGAAAACCAACGACTAGTCTGTTTCCCTAGAATTGACGGCTTCAGAGATGTCACCATCCTTTGACAATTTACTCGGCCTTTCCCTTAGATTTCTTGTTTTGCACCTTCCCGAAGGGGACCTGCCCTTCGGGGACTTGAGAAAGGTCCCTTTCGCTTGGCGAGATCCCCCCCCGCAAGGGCACATACCCTTCGAGTGGTCTTCTTTCTCCTCAGTGGGTTTCTCGCTTGGGGCTTTTTTCTCGCGGACTTTCCCCCACAGACAATTTTACCGCGGACAAAAAGTCTACAAGAATTGTTTCGGCCACTTTGCCTTTTGGTCTTTGAAATTTTTTGTCGGCTTTTCCTCCTGCAGCTTCCTTGAATTTCTTCACACTTTTTGTCTAAAGGAATTCCTTCGGACAAAAAGTTCGAAAGAATTCAGGGAAGCTGCAGGAGGAAAAGCCGACAGAAAATTTCAAAGACCAAAAGGCAAAGTGGCTGAAACAATTCTTGCAGACTTTTTGTCCGCGGTAAAATTGTCTGTGGGGGAAAGTCCGCGAGAAAAAAGCCCCAAGCGAGAAACCCAATTCATTCAGACAAAAAGTTCGAAAGAATTCATTTCTTGCCTCAGTCTTTTCTTCGGCTTTCTTTGGAAAGTACCCTTCGAAAAAATTGAAAATGACCCTTCTGAAGGGTGCTGTCGCTGACCAAGTGCTCTCTGCAAGGGCACTCGTCCTTCAGGAGGCTCTCTTGAACTTTTGGATTGAACCGCTCCTTTGAACCAACCATTGAACCAAGCGTTGAACCAAGCCGACTGAACCAAGTCGTTGAACCGACTGAGTGAACCAAGTGATTGAACCAAAGCATTGAACCAACTAAATTGAACCACAGCGATGAACTTTGCCGTTGAACCAAGCTTTGAACCAAAGCATTGAACCAAAGCGTTGAACCGGTTCAATGGTTCAACGGTTCAAAGATGCTAACTCTTGAAAAGATCATGTCGTTGCACCTCAACGTTGAACCACTTTTCCAACCTTAAGGAAAAGTGTCTTTGAACCATTTTAGCTCTCTTTCCTTATGAATTTCTTCAAAAAAGAGTTTGAAGAAGCTTTGTAAAACCTTGCACTCTTTGAACTGGTTCTTCATCTGCCGAAAGAACTGCCTACAGAGTTCATAGTTCCTTTCTGTAGAATCGGTAGACACCTGCAGAGTCCGTAGAAATGGACTTGCAGAGTTCGTAGAAATGGACCTATAGAATCTGTAGAACACCTGCAGAGTCCGTAGAAATTCCCAGACTTGTGCAAAATCAAAAGATGAACTAGCTCAGGACAACAGGGAAAGAAGGGGACCGATTTTTGGCCTGTTGGACCAAAAATGGTCAACAAGCTCCTAGAGTCTAGTATATAAAAAATGATGAGCATCTCGTGAAGCATAGATTTCAAAGGAATCCATATGATCCCAATCTCTACCTCAAAAAATGGGGGGGGGGAGATTATTATTGTTGTTTATGTCGACGATCTAGTCATAAGTGGAAACTCAGTGAAGATGATTAATGCAACAAAGAAAGATCTCAATTGATAATTTCTCATGATAAATCTTGGGCTACTACACTACTGTCTTGGCTTGGAATTATGGCAAAAAACACACCTCATATTCATGTCTCAGATGAAGTATACTAGGACATTGCTTGAAAAGTTTTAGATGATGGATTGAAAACTAATGGCTACACCTATGGAGATAAGAATTCAAATGTCTCACTCAGATCCATCACCACTAGTATATTCCACTCTTTATTGTCAATTGATTAGGAGTCTCATCTACCTCACAAACACTAGGCCAGATATCAACTATGTTGTCAACTATCTTTCTCGGTTCATGGAGGAGCCAAAGATAAGCCATTAGAGAGAAGCTAAGTAAGTATTGTGATATATTTGTTGAACAATGGATTATGCTTAGCATTCAAGAAGAATGATAAGTTATTCTTGACATGATACATAAACACAGATCATGCAGTCAATTATGACAAAAAATCCACTTCTAGGTTTGTATTCTTTTTGGTATGTGGTCTGATCTCATGGGGGACCAAGAAGCAGAACTTTGTTTCTTGTTCTTATACTGAGTTATAATATCATGCTACAGGAGGAGCTATCTGTGAGGTGATATGGATACGTCGCATACTAGTAGGATTGGGAGTTTCACTGTCTTGACCAATAATTATGAACTGCAATAATCAAGGTGTTCTTAACTTGTTCTCAGTCCAATGTTTCATAAACACACTAAGCACATTAAAGTTCAAGTCCATTTCATACGTGAACATGTTTAACAACACAATATTCAACTCCAATATTTCCCCACTCAAGATCAGTGTGCATATATCTTCATGAAGTCACTTGGACGTGATAAGTTTGAGGCATTCAAAAGTTCTCTCTTGTACTCTCCAAACTATAAATAATTAAGGTGGGGAATGTTAAAATAAATTAATTCATAAGTTTGTTATGTAAACATGGTTGTTAGTCTATAAAACAAACCATGTAGTATTTAGGTTATTATTAGTTTATGTTAGTCATAGAATAATATTAGAAGATTTTATATTATTATTAGTTTATTTGCTCGTCCTATTTAGTAGGACTATTATGAGTATATTTATGGTTATAAATATGTCTCTGTAATTCATGACATGTAAGCTCAATAAATCTTTTTTGATTTATGCTGAGATAAATTTAGGAGAGAAGCAACATCACAAGCCCAACCAATTGGAATCACACCACCAATTCAACACCCAATTATAAAATATAGATTATACTATGGAATTTGTAGGCTTTATGATCAACATCCTCAATATATTCGCACTCTCATGGAAGTAGCTCTACTAACAAATCAATTAATATATTGTACAATGTGTGGGTCATTTGGCCATTATCAACAATCCTGTCCCAGATTGGGCAAACTAGAAGAACTAAAAGAGGGAAATGCCAGAACAACAATAACAACCACTAAAACAAAACTATCTACTTATTTAGCTATGAAAATCAATCTCGATCCCTCACAATATATATAGACACCATATTGTCCACCATTAGCACCTCCTCAGATAACCAATGGCATGGAGCAAAATTTTTAATGCTTATCAAGGAGGATATCAAGGGAATAACTATAATCTAGGATATTGTGGGGGTTACTAGATAAATAATTACATACCTAGATATTATGGAGGCTATAAGCTAATAACTATAATCTGGGATATCATAGAGCATACAGAGAGGGGTGCCAAGGAAACAACTACCAAGGCAGAGGCAGAGGATACCAAGGGTATTCTTGAAATCACTATCAAGGATGTTAGGGCTATCAAGGAGAAAAAGATGGGAATTACCAAGGAGGGTCAATTGGTCCAAACAAATGACCCCCCATCTGTTATAAGTGTGGAAAGGAGGGACACATAGAATGCAACTATAGTGAACCTGAACAAAGAGATTGTACATTTTGTCATGGATGAGGTACACATGATGTGTATATTTGTTTGAAATCCATACAATTATTTAAAATTTGTGGAATAAAATTAGAGGCCATTAATGAAGCCAACAAAGGTGGCAACATTTGACAAGAATCATGTGAGAAAGTAATGATGAAAAGAAATAAAAAGATCAACCTAGAACCTCTCACCATGGTGGGATGATCTCAGAGATACTCAAAGCAAAAGAAGTAGAGGATAGTAGAACTAGGAAAACCAAAAAAGTAAGTACTCCAAAACTTGTGGATAATGGTAGATCTGTGGTAATCAACTGAAGTGGAGTAGGAAAAACAAGAGATGATCCCGATTGAGGGGACATATCAAGTGATGATAATGATAATGAAAAATACCCCAACCCAAAATTCAATGACAAAACAATACATTTTAATAAAAATCTAATGGAAAAATAACAACAAAAATAAGAAGAAAAATAAAACTATTTTCAAGAAGAAATGAAAGGACTGAAAAACTAGCCCAAATGATAAATGAACAATCTCTACTAGTAAAACTCTAACAATTTTGAAAATACTAGAATAAGAAAGAACACACATTATATGGAACAAATTGAGAACAATAAAACCAAAATAAAAATCTATTCCGAACAAAAAGAGAAAGGAAGAGTTCTTCAGTATACTTGGATGTAAAGATAGAAGATCACAATTTCACAAGAGCACTATTAGATTTAGCGGTAGATGTAAATGTAATGTCAGAAAAAACATGGAAAGTGTTAGGCAGACCCAGTTTAGATCCATTAAATTATGATATTATAATGGCAGATGGAGGTTTAAAAGCAACATTAGGAGTCCTAACGGGAGTAGAGTTAAATTTTATGGGGATATCTAAAATAATTGATTTTGAGGTTATGCAATGTTCCTCTGAAAATCCATCATACTCTGTCCTATTATCTGTAAGTTGGTTTGTGGATTGTAATGGCATTTTTAATTCTAAAGATGAAGAAATAACCTTTAAAGGTAACTGAATCATGGTACATGTTCCATTAGAAACTGGTATTAATGCCACCTAGACATAAGTGGTATGGGAAAACCAAGACATTGAGGATAATTTTGATAACTTACAAGGAATATGTGCAATAGAAAAAAATCCACATTTTGATAGAGATTTTGAACCTAATGACAAAGGAGAAATAGAACTAGAACATGAGTAATTATAATTAGGTATAGACGAGGATGTTGAAACATGGTTATATGGCACCCTAAAAAGAAGGGTCCATAAATTATTATACCTAAAAATAATTATGTGGAAACACCATCATATCGAAGATCAAGAAGATAACCAAGAAAGTTACTATACTACGAAAGAGGATGACTCTGAATAGTATTGCATGGTAGATGATGAAGATGAATTTCATGATTTTATAGAACCCTAGGAAGATGACGTGGTTAAAAAGATATATTATTATTGAATACAAACATACTTAGGATACCATGACAAAAAGAATCATGCCCATAACAAAAGAAAAATAATGTAAATAAACACCAAGGGAATTTTTTTTAGAACTAGTACAAACACAAATTAAAAGAGCATTTCGGTTGGGGAAAAGAACATCCCATAAAAACCTCCCCAAATTATTAGGAATGGGTAACCTAAAAGCATATATAACACAAATGGAGGCTTTTGATGATACATTGATAATAAATGTCATGAGATGTTGGGGTACCCATAAAGCTCACATTAAAACCTAGTATAGCCTCACAATTCTCATCAATATAAGATATATACCAAAAGAAAGGATGTTCTCAAATCTTAAATGTTTGTACTATGAATTAGTACTAACCAATGCTCTTCTAGAATATACCAGACATGGTATCCCACATCAAAACATTAACCATTGTGAAGCATACTAGACAAAATTTTAGGACAAAAACCCTCAAGTATGGATACAATCATTTTAATGGACACTAGGGAACATACCCTGAGCTTGGTATATCCACCAAGAAACAGGATGGGAAACTGACACTTGGAATCACATCACCCAATATTTTTGTAGAACATTCAATTTTTAGGATCTTGACCACAAAGTTTGCCACATTCTTAAATAGATACACTCTTTTCTAATGTTCCTAGATGATGAAGTGTTGAAAAAATATGGGAAACATACCATAACAAAAACTATTTAAAATCAAAAGACAATGAGCATATTAGACAAAGTCTATCAATCTATAGAGGAAATGTAATAAGATTAGAAGGTCAATAATATGTTAGACAAGGTATACCAAACCATACCAGTGAAATGTTTCAAAATAGATAAATAAAATTCAAATAAAGAAAAGGAAAACAATCCAAATAATGTTCATTATGATTTCTAGGAGGGACAAAGATAACTAGTTGAAAGAGATACAAAAAAAACACAATACTTCTATCAACCATTAAAAATCAGGCAGAAAAACATCACTTAAGAAGGAGACTCTAAATTATCCAAAATAGGTGACTATTGGGACAAGTTTATTGTTATAAAGACAATTGAGTTATTAAAAGAATCACTCAAAAGGGTTGTAGTCTGATTGGTGAGGATGATGGTTACTTATATCCATCCACCAAGGTACAAATTCATCTAGATACTTGACATGGAGAATAGAGTGGTTAAGGCCAAGATCATGCCTCGGGTGATTTTAATGGTGTGGATTCCCCTAATTCATGACTGTTTAGCCAAATGAGCTCACTAATTTACATGTATGCTTGCTCAACATTGTAAATCCACTATATGTTTAATTCTAAAATATGGGCAGAGATGTCGACATTCTATGTAATTCAATTATTCCATGTAATGTCTTCGTGCATATATATATATATATATATATATGCACGAAGACATTACATGGAGTAATTGAATTACATAGACATATTCCCTAAAAAAAATTACAAAACTCTGTGACATAAATAATATCAAGACATATTCCCTAAAAAAATTACAAAACTCTGTGACATAAAGCTGGAAATAGGCACTATGAACATTTAGTTAAAACCAGAGAGAAAACCCATCAGGGAGAGACCATATTAGCTAAATCTAAACATGAAAATAAGTCAAAATTGAAATAGACACAATGTTAGCCATAGGAATCATTAAACAAGTAAAAGACGCAAAATGGATCAGTGCAATGGTAGTCCAAAACAAGAAAACTAGTGAGATAAGAACTTGTGTAGATTACCATTAGCTAAATAAGGCATGCATTCATGATCCATTTACCACATTGTTTATAGAATACGTCTTAGATAACATCACAGGCCACAAAGAATATTCTTTTACAAATAGATTCCCTTGATACCATCAAGTCTATATAGACAAGTAGGATATACACAAACCAACATTTGACACATAATGGGGATTTTTTATGTACATAGTTATTCTATTTGGTTTAAAGAACGCACTTGTGGTCTTCAATTAAATTATGATAAATTCATTCAAATATTTTATCCATTACTTCCTTGAGGTATATCTAGATGACTAGATGGTTTATGGACTTCTCAAATATCACATACAATCACTGACTAATGTTCGAAAGACTTTGCATATTAGAGATTGTGCTAAACTTTAAGAAATGCATACTTACTACCCCATTTAGAACATTGTTAGGGCATATCATATGTAAAAAATGCCTCATGATTGATCCTCTAAAAAATGAAATAATAGTTGATTTTCTGCCTTCAAAGATGTAGAAGTATGTTTGCACTTTATTAGGGTACATAAGATACCACATAAATCATTTAGGGATATGCTGTGATAAGTTTACCCATTGAGGAATTACTAAATAGGAAGACTAATAAACTCATAGACTGGAGTAAGGACTGCTAAGAGGTGTTTTAGACACTAAAAAAAAAAGATATTGAATGCACCAATACTAATATTTCATGATTGGAAAATTTCATTCCATGTACACGTAGACACTTCTAAAACAACCATAGGCATGGTATTAACACAACTACAAGATAATATGGATCATCTAATTTCATTTTCAACCCACAAACTTGCTAAAACTAAGCATAACTATCCTACTATAGAACATGAAGCATTAACAATGATATTTTCTCTTCAAAAATTTTGACACTAATTGCTTGTTACCCCATTTGTGTTCTACACAAATCACAAACCATTGAAGTATCTATTGAATAAACTAGTCTTATAAGGTCGTGTATGTAGATGGCTAAAGTTATTAAATAACAAATCAGATTACTTATCTCAGATTGACAGTGTCTAAGATCAAGGGGCCATCAACAATGACTTTCTCGATGCTCACTTATTCCGAGTCAAGACAATTCCAAAATAAAGGGAGATAATAGCACAATTTTTGGCAATAAGAAAATTTGTAGAGAACTCTTAAAGATGTATAAAAAGAGACCAATTATTTAGGCATTCCCTTTTACACTCATATAAGGATAACTATACAAGAAAGGTGGAGACAAAAAACTAAGAGTAGTATTCAAATAGGAACAAGAAAACATTCTACAAGAGGCTCATTAAGGTATTATCAGTAGACACAATGATAGCAAAGGAATTGTAGAGAAAATAATGATGGTATGATTATGGTGGCCCATGATATTCAAAGATGCACATATCTATGCACACAAATGTGATATCTACTAGGGGGTGGGAAAACCAAAAACACAAGATGAGATGCTGATGAGACTTATTCTTACATTATTACACTTTGAGAAATAGGCTATTGATTTCATTGGCCCAATTAAGCTCATACTAGGATAATCTCAAGCCAAATTAATCATTTACGTATAGAATATTTAACAAGATGGGTGGAAGCCATACCCACTAAATATGCTACCACCAAAGAAACTACCAAATTTCTCTATGAAAATATCATTACGCGGTCTGGATGCTGTTGAGTATTACTAGTGACCAAGGTAAACAATTCTTCAATGCCACAATCATAAAGCTACTCAAACACTCTCTCATTAATCATAATAAAAGGAGCCCATATCACCAAAAATATAATGGGACAATTGAAGCATAATAAAGTCGTAGAAAAAATAATCACAAAGACATGTAATATTAATGTTGTGGATTGGGACTTAAAGATACATGGATATTATAGGCATACTGCACTGCATCTAACAGGTTAATAAAATACTGTCCATTCTAGTTAGTATATAGACTAGAAGCAACAATGGCAATGGAGTTCATAGTACCTAGTTTGAGAATAACAATGGCATTCTAGATCAATGAAGACAAGTTAGTACATAAGTGCCTCATTCAATTAAAACAACTCGATGGAAAAATATTTATTGGGGCATACAACTAGACAAAATAAAAATGTTTCCAAAAAGTTTGGCATGAAAACCACTACAAAATGAAATAATTTTATGAAGGGGACTATGTATTACTATATTATAATAAGTAAAAAATGCCTAAACAATTAAAAATTGGATGGTTAGGACCATATATTGCCAAAGTAATCTTACCCATAGGAGCAGTAAAACTAGCAACACTCACAAGAGTTGAGCGACAAGGCTTTATGAATGGAGCCAACATCAAACTATATAATGCCATGTAATAAAATGACATGCCATAGATCACACAATAATGTCATAGAGAATTTAAAATAAAAAATAAAAAATAAAAAGAAATTAATAAAGACAATCTTAAGTTGAAAATTGTTAAATTACGACTTGAGGGAAAAATAAAAATAAAAATACAATCCTAAGATGAAATCAACAAATGACAACTTGAGAGAAAAATAAATATAAAAAGACAATCCCAAGTTAAAAACCAGAAAACAATGGCTTGCGAGAAAAATAAAAATAAAATGACAATCCCAAGTTGAAAACCGACAAACAAGAACTTGAGGGTAAAGTAAAAATAAAAATAAAAAGAACTCCCAAGGTGAAATATGGTAAATGATGGCTTGGAGGTGAGGAAAATAGGGGATAATATCCTTTGGTCTTGTAAATCCCACTGGGTGAATAAAGTTAGGATGGGTGAGTCGAGCAAGGATCGCACGACATCCTATACCAGACATTTAAGAAAAATAGGTAAGTTTCCCTAGGCAAATACATGAATCACATCAATTGAAAAGCCATAAAAAATACATCAAATAGACTCATAAACAACATAGTGAACAATAAATTGTAAGTAAAAGTGGACCACATGTGACATAGTGACATTAAATAACACAAGCATTACATGAGGTTGAAGGGACAAATAAGATGAACTCATTAGATTCACATTAAATAGTTAGTGGTAGCCAACTTATCAAACTAATAGATGCACAATCACCAAGAAATTAGGCAAAGATCTCTCTCCACTCCACCTTCACCTCAAAAACCACAAAAAAACTCTATAAATTCCCACAATCACCACTCTCCACTTAATAAAGATTTCCAAGCACCCAAACTTTGTAAAACAATTTCCAACTCCAATTCTTCCATCTCTATGATCTACATTAAAGAGAGCAATAAAAATGGCCACCCCACATGTCACTGACTCCAGAACCCTCAAGATTCCTAAGGAAAAACATGTACCCACAAAAGCATTAGCATCAATTCCAGAAGGAGAATTTTCAAAGCTGTCAAACAATGTTGCACACCTTGAGGATACTTTTAATCATATCTATGCATATCTAGCAAAAAATGACCACACTAAGATGGAGGCAGATCATGACGAACTCATCCATCAGGTGCTAGAAAATAATACATGGGATTGGAACCCCAAATCAAAATCCATCCCCTATATGAAGTTAGACATTTGGGTGAGATTCTCATTTTTTGTTCTAGTTGACACCACCATCAGAATTCTACTTAGCCACGTACACAATGATATTTTATTCTTAGACCAACCTCATTTTATTACTGCCTATGACATTACAAGGGTAATTGATTTAATGAATGAAGGAAACAACATACATAAATATGAAAAAGGGCTCCACTAAAGGAAAATATGCCACGAATTACTTAAAATCCACCCAAAGCAAACACGACATCAATATAACAACCATCAACAATCTAACATATAAATATGTGGTAAAGGTAGTGGTATGGAAAATATTCTACACCAATAGGGAATATGTCATGATTCTCAAGAGTGAAATGGTGGCATTCAATATGTTTTCACTAAAGATCAAATACAACCTCTACTAAGGCCTCTTAAATAATTTCAATTCAAAAAATTAGAAAATCAAAAGAGGTAAGCATGATTTTTGTTATGGATCTTTGTTACTCTGCCTAGCTATGTATTATACAAACACCCTTCCAAGCATAAATAAATAAGTAGAATGTGACAGAGATAAAACCATAAGGGAACATGTCAAAATCCATTTGGAGACTATGACTGCAAAACATCAAGTTGTCACCACACTTACATGGGGAGATGAGCTACAATAAACCCACAATTTGCGGTATAGAATTTTAGAGCATATTGTTGACAAATGTAACAAAGAATTTTAATTTGTTGCCACCACTGACGACCTATAGATCTGCCCATATAACCCATGCACCAAAATTATTCCACCTCTTCAATATTAAGTTTCAAATGACCATGTAGAGAAAATCATCCCAGTCATCCGGTCCTTCCCAAAAGTATTAAGGAAGTTTGATCCACAACATACACATCACCATAAAGGAGTTAGAGGCTAAAATGCGAGGACAAACTTCCAGTAGCATGCCAATAAAAGAGGAAGATGAAACAAAGGAAACCTAAGAACAATCAACGGTACATGAAAAATCAAGTAAAAGTTAGGGTAAACACGTCAAGTTTCAATTTGAAGCTCATCCATAAAATAATTGTGAAGTACCTACCACATACAAAATAGAAGGGATATAAGCATGTCAAAAGTGAAAGAAAACACATTCAGTTGGGGTAGACATTGGGCTCACAAGTAGCAGTTTTGTCCATATACAAAAGTTATGTTGCCCTAGAAGAAACTAAAACAAAAGAGAAAAGGGGGAAATATCACACAACAAAATTATACCTAATACAAGAAGAATCACCTATAGATGTCTCATATATAGAGGTAATAGAAGAAGCATTTCTAGACATAGAGGATGAAGAAGATGAACCCCCCGAACAATCAACAACCAGTAGATTACCAAGGCATAAAAAGAAGTCGTAGAAGCACTGACACAGGTAAAACATTTGGAAGCACAAATTAAGTGGCAAGAAGAATAAAATAAACAATAAGGAGGAAAAAAGAAAAGTAAGAAAAAATAAACTTACAAAAAGCAGAGGCCAAGAAAGAGGCTCAAGAAGACATCGTGGCTAGACAAAAAATAGCTGAGGCATTAACAACAAGAAAAATAAAGACTAGGAAGAAAGGGAGAAAAAATAAGGAAGAAAAGGAGAAAAAGGAGGAAGATAAGGAGAACAAAGAAAAGGAAGAGGAATAGCTGAAAAATTAAAAAATAATAGAGGACACCACCTTCAAAGTAGAAGTAGTTGAAAATAAAAAAAGCGACTGAAGAAGTTGCCCACAAGAATGAGGAGAAAAAGAAGAAGGTGGTTGAAAAATTTGCCAAACATACATAAATAAAAAGGAAAAAAGTAGCATAAGAAGCCATTAACACTCACCAACACCCAACTTCCTTTCCACCATCTGTTTCCACTTAACACATGACCATCGCTTCTACTTTTCAACCTAATCAATCTACACTAAACCTTCCACCCCATGATTCCATCACCCAAATTAAAGCCATTTCACTTAGTGCCATAAAATAAATACCATCCATATTACACCCACTTTACTTGAATCAACTCCATAGGGAATAAGTATATGGTTGAATGCCTTAAATCCTAGTCAAAAGTAACAATTGGGGAATATTTTTAAAGAAAATGATCAGTATGATTGGATACAATGGTGTACTCTCATAGAAACAATTATAAGACGCCATCGAGGAGATAACCAAGGTTGGGCCTCAATTTGAAGTAAATCCAAAAATACCTATTAACTAATGGTTCAAAGAAACTTTTAAATTTTTGATCAAGCACCAAGTGGTATTGGAGGCAGAAAATAGAACATCCATGAGAGTTCAATAGATGAGTTCAAACTCCAACATAATACCAAGCCCTTCACGAAGAACATTCAACACTAAAAAATGATGCAAACACACATTGCTTATTTGCCTAAAGCATTATCCAATGCCACCACTTACTTTGCTTTCACACTAGGGTGGCTAGTGGCAACATTAGCTGAGAAGAAAACTTTAGATAACCTCAAGGAGGAATTGAACCAAACCACAACCTAGTATGATATTTCCAAGGATCTTACAGGCAAAAAAAGGGCATGAATTTTAAACCTTGATGAGAAATTTTAGGAACAACAACACAAATGGGCATAACTAATCATAGAACTTGAGGAATCAGGTTACCTCATCAATCAATTCATAAAGCTCAAAAATGTTACCAAGGAAATCGAGACTTATTTTAATTCTATTTCTAATCAACCCACCATAGATGACATTACAAAGTTGGTTTAGGAAAATATATATATAAAATAAAAGGCCCAATAGGCCACTAGTTATTTGACAAAATGGAAAACATTTGAGGCAAAGATCCTCAACAAACATTAACAAATTTTGTAGCAAGGCCCAAGTACATAGACATTTTTTGCTAAATTCTTCATTTGTGTTGTCTTGAGGATGAGACAAAAGATTAAGTACAGGGATGATGTTGGTGGGTGTCTTCATGAGGTTCAATAACTAACCAATAGCTAGTGGAAGTTAATGATCATATTACGACACAAATAAAGCACAAACTTCTATCATAACATATGCTATATGTCATAACATCTTACAAAGCTACACAAAAATAGAGAGACATCTATAAATGATGCAACTATTGGACTATAACATCATATTTATACTTAGTAAAATGGATAGAGATAACTCTATCCCATCTTGTAATCTGAGAAATATATACATGAGTACTATGTTCTAAAATATCATGTGTAGCTGCATTTGTTATATTAATGAGATTCATATATGGAATTTTGAATCTTTATATGTGTCATGTGTGTTATGTATATTTATGATTAAGAATATATACTTAATCAAAACAAACAGATACTTTCTCTAGATGTTAGCATAGTCTGAAAAATTGAACTATGAATTCAAGGTTTGATGCTCTTTTCATGTCAACACATTTCAATGGTATTTTTGAGTGCTATGTAGATCATACTAATTTTATATGGACTTAGATGTTGGAATTTTCTTTACTTAGTGGCCACGCCATGCTGGGGGCATCTTATCTAAAGGTTACACTATTTACAGGTGTTATCATTCTATAACATTGATATTGTGTTGAGCTATATACTCTTTACAAATGTCTTGCCAACATCTCTATCTTACATTATGTACATGGATATGTTATTTTCTAGGATATGATCACATTACACATACATGATGTCGACTATATCTCTAATTCTATGCTTCATTATTGATATCATTTGTATATAATATATTAGACTTTGCTTGTCTATTATGTATGGCCCTTGGCCCTTGTGTGTGATTGTGACATATTCATGTCCATTGAGTGATGGACCTTGGCCCTTATGTGTCATTGCAACATATTCATATCCATTTAGTGAATAGCCTATGGCCTTATTATGTGTGGCTCTTGGCATTATTTGAGTGTGGGACATTCCTATGTCCTTTACACCTTGGCCTTTGGCCCTTTGATTGACATTGTGGTTGTTGAGCTTGATGAATTTTATGATCCATATTATGTAAAAAGTATTGCTTAGGTATCTTCTATTAAAACTACTACTATGAATTTCATTGATATATTAATCTAGATTTGATACTTTAATCCCTTAATGCATTTAAAAAAACTTCTATAGCTTTATTTATGGTTATGTGTTGATTTACAACGCTAGGTTAGGTTTTTAGGTGTTGTATCACTTGCCGAGACTATTTAGATGTTATATGCATGTCACATTGTAGTAATGAGTGATTTGAAAGTTTCAAACAGTTTCATAGATTCAATTCATGTCTTTAGGTGTTGAGCCATTGAATAATAGTGTGTAGAAACTTATAACAATGGTCTGAGGAACCAAGATGTACCACATACCTACTAAAATGATTCTAGAACACTACAAACTTTCTAACATCATATAAATGTAACCCCACCTATTTTTATCTATATTACTCATATTGTTGATTGATGCGAGATTTCATGAGGCCTCAGATGCTCCTACATCAGTCCCTCCTTTAGCATAGGGGATTATGTAGAGAGACTAAAATGGATGTGTAGTATTGTAAAACAAAACTTGAAAAGAGAAGCTTGGCTCTATGATAGACCCTTGGTATGACATATGCTCTCTTTATTGAATCTCTACTCTTGGACCTCCTCTTAGATGCTTGATTCTAGATTGGTTTGACAAGGACTTGCATTTCTATGATGATTCAAGATGACCCATGTGCATTATTTGACATTTATTAATGTAAAATGGGAAGGGTTAATGCATAAATCAATCAAAAATGGGTAGAAGGACCCACAAAACAAAAATGGACCAATCATAGGGGTAAGGGCCTATCTAAGATGAGCTTGTATGATCATGGGTTTGTATGGGGAACATGTAGGGCTCAATTATCGAGTCAAGGTTAGATAAAAATGAGAAACAATTCAGATGCACTAATGGATACCTTCCAGATAAATATTGGAATGTTTTTAAGGCTTAATGGACCAAATAGAGACTCATGTGGAGTTGGGGACATCGTATAAATGTGTGAGAATGTACAATTTAAAAAAAAAAGTCAAATTGAGAATAAAACACATTTTAAATTAAGGATTTTGTACCATTTTTGGGTGTTTGCATAATACTCACATGTTAATGTGGGTATGTGAGTGAAATGCATGTGTGCAAAAGTGTACATGTATTTTTTTTTTGAAATACACACCTTTGCTTGCCTAGTGAAGATTGAAGGCTTTGAATTTGCTTTTGTTGAGTTTAATTTCAAAATTGATTCGCTGATTTACTTGAAACAAGTTTTAATTGCTGCAAGTAGTTAAATTACTCATGATATACATGCAAAGATTTAAATTTTTTGAAATTTAAAAATTAGCTCTTGAAATTAAAATTAATAGAAAACACAAGAAATAGTACACCTATTTGGTATTTCCTTAAAATGCCACCATAATTTTCTCCATCACTAAACTTTTGATAGGTGTTGAAAACATAGCCCAACACTTTCTCATGAGAGTCACCAAGGCCTAACAAACACATTTTACACTTTCAAAAAATGTTTAACACATAACCAATACACACTTTTAGGGAGTAACACCCCAACCACTTCTAAATCAATGATGTAGATAATTTAGTTCATCTTAGATCATAACATACACATCTTGAATTTAAAAGTTTCCTTTATAATGCCCCCTTATTGAAGTGAGTGATGAAGACTCTATTATTGACAAGACTCATCTCAAAAGAAGACATAAAAAACACCACATGCAAGGAAAATAATTTAGTGATCATATGTTATTATCCAAAACATCTTCAATTTGAGAAATATCCCTCATATGTTAGAAAAGAATGTAGCATGTTATTTTCTACTCAGGAAAATCTTGATCTTGAATTTGAATTTGGAATTTAGAATTTCTAAATTTTTGGAATGTTTTTAATTTTTAAATTATCATCTAGTCATGTTATAATAGATCATAAATATCTTACTTCAGAAGGTAAGTTCACTGTGATTTTATCTCATCAGTTCCTTCTTTTTAACCATTTCAAAGGTTATAAAATCAGTTTGACTTTTTATTATGAACTAGGAATTTGACTCAAGAGATGATGGTTAGTATTGTGTTAGTTTTAAAATGAAAACAAAATGAAATAAATATACTAACTAGCATAACATCTCTAGGCCTAGACACTAGGGAGAGCTTAGTTAACAAACATGAATAAAACACGCAACTAAAATATAAAAAAAACTTTCTTTTACCTTCTTTGGATAATCCAAAATACTTGTTATAGTGACTTGCTCAGCTTGTGCTCATGAAGTCTTCATCAAATGAGGCTTGGCTATCTCATCTTCTCCTTGGCACCTTTGGCTTATGGCTTGGCTTGGCTTGAAATGAATTTGGCATGGTAACACTAGTTGCTTAAAATTTTTAGAACCAATCATGCATTATAACTTTGCATAAATTAAGCTTATAAATGATGTGGTAAGGCCTCTTATTTATATATTTTTGAGATTGATCAGAATTAACCTGAACCATCCATCTCAAGATTGAGATGTGTGACTAAGGATTAATCCAATTTTGCAATTAAAATTGATAAATAGGCTCATCAATATTTGGGATAGAGGAGCAATTAAGAGGCATGGAGGGCTTTGATGAAACATGGGAAGCATGAATCTTGATATTTGTGACATTATGGCCTAGGGATGTCTTCTCAAAAAGTGAGGTCACCTGATGATGTAGATATTCAATATTCATTTGAAAAATAAAGTATTCAACAAATTTTTATGGAATTCTTAATTAGGTTCTAATTTAGTGTAATTAACTCTTAAACATGATTAAACACTTTATGCACAAACTACTCAAATTGATCAGAATGCCTTGTTATTGGTCCAAAATTCAATTGTATTGGAATTGGAAGTCAATGTTAGATGCATTGGAATCGTATTCCCATTTAGGATGTTACCAACATCAAATAACAAAGGCATGTGTCTCATGCAAAAAAATTGATAGAAAATAACAATTTAGAGCACCCAGATGTAAAATTAGTATTTTGACTCAAAATAATTTGATCAAAGTTAGTTGGCCCATAAATTATATTTCCCCATTTAGGGATACCTTAGCCAGAATCAACACTTAAATATATCAATTTCAACTCATTTAATGTGCTTTAGTGTTTTTAGGCCAAATTGTGTGTTTTAGATGGAAATTGGTCAAAAATCTGATTGAAGGTCATTGGTGGCTAGATTTAGGTGTCGTAGGCAAAACAATGTCTTCTCAAATAATGAGAGAAGACTTGTATGCCAAAGAGATGATGATGATGATGATTAAAGAACAAAGCTCCAAATGGTTTTTGGAAGCCTATGATGATGCCCTCTCAAGGGAACGATCGTCACATATGTTGATGGATGATCCCTTGAAAAAAAATAAAAAGAAAGATGGAATTACCCTATGATTGAAATTAATCCAAATAAGAAAATGCCTACATGCAATGATTTAAAAAATATGCTAATTTGCCTAAAGGCAGTTATAATCAGGAATAAAAGTCAAAATAATGATTTGTCCATAAGTGGTTATAATCATTAAGTAGAGCTGGATTGGCAAAGACTGATGGTTGCCTAGTTAGGGGTGATTAACAAGCATAACTCAAGGATATAACCTAGAATATAGATTAAAGATGAACGAGTGCAAAGTGATGAAAGAGATGGATAGAGGAATAAGATTGATCATTAAAAATGATTCAATTGTACCTACCAATGAGGAGATGCTCATCCTTATTAGTAATGATACAACTAGAATGGTTAATGGGTTAATTTGATCAAGGGTGGGATGGAAGGGTTTACCAAGGTGCCAAGGAGAAACTTCTACGACTCCATTGATTGTAGACCTTTCTGAAGCTAATTTTTGCTATAACATGTGATGGTAGGCTTCATGATAGAACACCATGGAGATTATCCCAAAAAAATGTATATTCTGATCTAATAAACACTCGAAAATAATGCACCAATGATAAAAACCATGATGATAATGTTGACGTATGAATATGGATGGACTCAAAAATTATGTACGTAAAGAATCATCCAATAAACATATATAGACTGAGTCTAGACAACAGTGCTAAAAGCAAACAAACAAGCAAATGAATAAACAAACAAATAAATAGAAAAACAAACAAACAAACAAAAAATTTAAAATAAACAAACAAACAAGCTGAAAGCCTAAAATAAAGCATTTTAATAATGACCATGCCCCAATAAGGCAGATCAAGGATAACTGACTAGGCTTAGACAGGGCAAATATTTTTGGATTTTTGAAATATTTGAATGTTTTTGACATTTTGAGGTAGCTTAACTCAGTAGAGAATGACAAGATATCTACTCGTAAAATAATGAGAGTGTTTGGCTTAGGTTGCTTGCAAAACGATAAGAGCGTTTGGCTTAGGTTGCTCGCAAAACGATGAGAGCATTTGGCTTAGGTTGCTCGCAAAATGATGAGAGCGTATAGAAAGGGGGACTAAGATGACCTTAACATGAATTGAACATGACCCACATAGTCTTAAAATGACCTTAAGTCAGAGTAATTACATTCACATAAAAGACGAGAAAAACCATCTAAGTCCCAACAAGTTCTTAAATCCAACAAATGGCCAGTCAAATGAAAATAGTAATGGAAAGGTGATGCGATAATGCATGATAAACAAGTGTTGCCCTTAGTTTGCCCATAAGTGGTTATAACTAGGATATAATGACAGGTCAATGATATTAATTTGCCTATAAGTGGTTATAATTAGTAGCAAGACTGGTGAAACATTGATTTGCCTATAAACGGTTATAATCAGGTTCACATAAACAAGCTTGATAGGATGAAAGATATTTTACTAGATCAATTGTCACACTACTTTCATAGATTGTCATTGTAAACACATTTGATTGATTGTTTAAACTTGATTGGAATCCTCTCGCAAAAAGTACGAAAAGAACCAATGTAACTAAGATCAAAACAAGATTGGGTAGGATGACTAAAATTGGCTTTGGTCTAGATAGGAATGGAATGGTTAGATGGCATGATCTTGCTAAAGATAATGATGGTTTGATAAATTGGATAAAATGGTGAGAAGGTTGCCCCCAGGTGATGGGGTAAATGGTTGGGATCTAAAATAATAGTAAATAGGCATATGTAACAGTGGCAATGGCATGACAATGTGAAATGGTATGGTACATGTTTTTGGCCTAGGTATGGTTTTTGATTCTATTATTATTGTTGATGGTGAGATGCACATCCTAATAAACAAATGATACAAACATAATACTTGATCATGTTAATTACTAGCCCACACCTTGTCTGAATAACTACTTTGTCAATCCCTGCCTGTAGATTTGGATGTCAAAAATATTTTTGTGATCTTTGTTGGTCATTGATTCTGATTCCTTCAAGCGTCGAGACAAAGTATCTTTGTAGCCTCTACAAAGAAAAGTGCGACCATGGATGGTAAACAAAGGAAAATAATGGATGGTAGGCTTGATTGTGAAATGAAATGGTAGATGATAATGGAATGTATAATGGTGGAGAAACAAATGAAAATTAAGAATTTTAGTCACACGTAATGTTGTTGATACCGGATTCAACATAACTTTGGTTATGGCAGAGCCAAAGACTTGTTCTTTCAATAGGACCACCATATTTTTTTGTTGTTTTATCTTGAGAGTCTACCATCTAATTAGGTTGTAGATTGGAAGCTATTTTGATTTGATCTTTGATTTTATCTTCATCAACCAATGAAGAACTTTTATGCTCAACTATTGGTGCCTTAAAGAGGTTTTCACCAATGTTGTTGTCTTGATTGTCTTGTAGTGCCTCCGAAAGGGTTTCACTAATGAACATTGGCTTTTGACTTTGATTTTCTTCTAGCGCTTCCAAAAAAGTTTCACTAAAAGATGTTGAATCCTAACTTTGATTGACCCTAGTGCCTCTAAAAAAGTTTCACTAAGAGAGTGTTTTTTTGCTACATGAGTGTGGTATTGGCCTCCTTACTCTTTTTCAACTACTATGTCACCATGGATGTAGTTAAACAAAGTGTGATTCTATCGATCCCAATCGACACTTGTGGAAAATGAAATGTCAATGATATAACTATTTTGGTTGATGGTAATGGTATGTGAAATAGTAATGGAATGAGGAGAGGTTGCATAATCCTCATAGAAGATACTAAAATAACTTGTGTCGAAGTTGAAGTACTCATCCTAAAAAACTGCAGAAGGATCAAAAATATATTTAAACTGATCTGCAAGGCATGCATAATCAATGTTGTAACAACTCTGAACATGTTCTTTTGAATTTGATTCTAACTCAAGGGATTCTGAATCCATTGTTTAAACTAATGTTGATTCTGATTCTGATGCTAAATTTGATGTCAGTCCAAGAGTAAAACTTGACTCTAACTCGAATTCTTCATTTGATGGGTACTCTGTTACAATTATGTCTTGTTGAATATTTGGTTTTGGACAAGTAACGACTTGTAATGGCACAATGGGATCCACAAAAACTAGTTTATCAAAGTGAGACTCCTCTAGGATGGAAAAAAGGTCAAGAGACAACTCCTCAGAGACTAGCTTGTCAATAGAAGGCTCTTCAATAGGAAGAACATGGTCGAGGTAATGATTTGCCCAAAGATGGTTATAATCATTAAGAAGTGACTCAGCAAAGACTGGCTTGTTAGAGTGAGACTCCTCGATAACTAGTATAGAATCAATAGGTGATTCATCGCAGGGTAACTTATCACAAGTGGTTGGTTTAACAAAAATATCTTGGATTGGTTGGTTGTCTTGGCTTTGGTTTCTAATGAGTTGAAAAATATCAGTTTTGAACATAGCTTGGTCTTTGAATGATTGGATTGGTTGAAGTTTGGTTGAGATTAGTACTAAACAAGGAATGACTTGTGGTTGGATAATGGTAGGGCATTGGAGAGCATGATTGCTCACATGAGCCAAAAGACAGTCTTGAGATGGTAATGATAGGGTGTTGTGGGGCTTGATTACCCGCACAAGCCAAAAGACTAGGTCCTAGAATGATGAAGGGGTGTTATAAAGCTTTATTGCTCGTACAAGCCAGAGGATGAGCTCTTGGTATAAGAATGGTGAGACATTGTGGTCCTGAAATAGAAATGGTATGATGTGGTGGACCCTGATTACTCGCATAAGCCAAAGCATCCAAGTATTCCTCATAAACCATATCATCCTAGTTGTGAGTTGGCTCATAAGTTGGTTCTTGATTATGTTTTATGTACTGATTATTGTAAACAGGGTATGGATCCATATCCCAAACAACATTATCTATATTTGGGTCTTCAAAGTCCTCTTCACAAGTCTCTTCATACCAATTCAAGTCTCGATTTAGATTTTGTGGATTTTGAGTATGTTCCCCATATGGAGTATTATAGGGAGAATAATAAAACTCTTTAAAAAATCTTTCTTTATAGGGATTCCTAGTGGGATTTTGTGTGGCCATTCTATCATATGTTAGATTGTACGTGACTCCACTATAAGTGTAGTTAGACATATCCACATAAATGATGAAAGTTTAGAAACAAAAAGGCTTATAGTTCTACAAACTCTAAAAAACTATGTCCAAAAGATAAATAATTCAAACTTGGTCTAACTTGGTCGAATGGGTGGAACTGTATTTACAATATAGTTTGAAAATGGAGTTGTATCTCCAAAATAGTTTGTGCTAAGACTTGGCATAAAATAGCTTAACGTCAAACGTTTAATGTCAAATGTCATACACACAAAAGGTCAAACATCTGAATAAAAATCAGCATGTCACAAGTCTAGGTCAAAGTGTTTCAAATAAGATCTAAACTAAGAAAGAGAAAAGTTGGGTTGTTACGTCTTTTGTTCAAACACAAAGTCAAAAGCTAGGCTCAAACAAACATGCATGCTAGGATTTTTGGTCAAACGACATCAAAAACTAGACTCAAAATAAAAGATGATGTGATTTGATTTAATCTAACAAGTTTGGAAATAATTTTGACATAAACCCGACACACAAAATCAAGCATAAACATGATCAGTTGGTATAAGGCATAAGACAAAAGGCTCTTTGAAGAACGACTATGTTTTCTCAAATAAAGGCATAAACAATGATGAAGATAAGCATTAAACAAATAAACCATCAATAGTTTTCAATTTTAGGTAATCGATTAACCGAAGTTATGCAACCCAAAAGATAAAGATTTGTGTATTAGCCTCACGAATTAAAGTTTAAATAGAAATCAATCATTGTTTAGATCCAAACTTAACAAGGTTAATTGAACATTCAACTTTGAAAACTACGATTTGACCAAACAAGCTAGACAAGCTTGGATAACATGACAACACAAGACAAAGGTCTAAATGGTCTACATAAAATGGTTTTAAACAATGGTTTCTGATACAAGGTAAATTGGTCTTGAAACAAATTAAGTAGCTTAATGGCATAAGCATGCTCGAATGATGTGGTCAATGTTATGTTTCAAAATACTAAAAGACAAAAATGGTTTGACATGATTTAGGTAGCATAACACTATCCTTCTCAACTCAAATGACACACACACAAACAAGTTTAGCAAAAATTTTAAGGCACAAGTGTGGTACAAAACGACCAGCATAATGCCTCTTTAGACAAAAGAGTGATGTATAAATAAATTGATTTTGACATGGATTATGAACAAACAAATAAATTTTAGTCTCAAAACATACCAAGAAAAAATGACTAAAATACATAAGTATAATCGTTCAAATCCTATCAAGGGTACGACAATGTGGGGTTGACTAAACTAGCAAGATTTTAAACGTTTCTAGGAGAATCAATTGCACAATGACTTTCACATCAAATAATGCAAAAAAAATCATAGAAATTTGGTGACCGTGGCATTGGTTAGTTGTTCACTTAATGTACTGTGATGTCTAAATGCAGATATGTCCCATGTGTAACTATAAAGGAGTAATTGAAGTCAATTCTGAGAGATGAAACCCTGGGTCAAAGCTTCCCTAAAAAACTCAAGGGAGGTAATGACGTTTTGTTCTCAAGCCAAGATGCAAAAAAATTAAAAAAAAATGAAATAGAAAGACTTTAGGGTCATTTTCAAGGTTATCCAAACTTTGATGAGTTTTTGAGGAGTGTTTTAGATGACTTTATTTCTAAGCCTTGGACTAGGCTATTTGCAATAGGAATGATGCTTTTGATTCCAAGGGTTCCCTAAAGGGGACAAATGGAAGAGCATACATGTGGCATCCCTCTTTTTGCCAAACAAAATCTAACTTAAACAACTAATTAAATATAAAAAAACTTGGAAAGGTGAGTTCATTTTTGAGCCCAAATAGAAAATGAGGTGGTGTTCATTTGACCCCTTGGTCTTAGTTGTAACTTTGAAAACTAATGCTAGAAACACTTATTTAAGCACCTTAAATATTACTTTAAGCACCAAAATAATGTTCCTAATTCATTTTTAAGCATGCAAAAGGTGATCTATACATGTTTTTAGCAAATGTCAAGCTTGATCTTGCAACAAAAATGTTAGCATGTCCTTTAGCCTTGAAGCTATTTTGGGTTTGAAACAATGAACAAAAAAAGAGCTCTCAGATTTGTGTTTTAAGAAAAACATAGTGACCTACATCAATTATATAATCGACGACGGTTACACTTACTAATTGACAATGGTTATCTAACCAAGATTAGTTATACCAATAGTGATCGATGACAGCGATCCAATCGATGACGGTTTTACTAACCAATGTCAGTTATTATGTAAACCTGTGAAAAAGAAAAATGGTAAAACAAAGTTAGAAAATCAAATTTCAAGAGTTTTAATGATCCAAAAAAAGATTTTAAAGTTGTATAATGATCTTCTTCATGTGTGAGATGCATCTAGTCCCATCGAGCGTGCCATTATGTGAATTAAGAATTTGATTCAAGAGAGGATGGTTAGTATTGGGTTAGTTTCAAAATAAAAACAAAATGAAAGAAACACACTAACATAACATCTCTAGGCCTATACACTAAGGAGAGCTTAGTTAATAAACATTAATAAAACAAACAACTATAATGCAAAAAAATAATATTTTACCTTCTTTGGATGCTTCAAAATATTTGTTATAGTGGCTTGCTCAACTTGTGCTCATGAAGTCTTCATCAAAGGAGGCTTGGCTATCTCCTCTTCTCCTTGGCACCTTTGGCTTGTGGCTTGGCTTGGCTTGGCTTAGAATCAATTTGGCATGGTAACACTAGTTTCTTGAGGCTTTTGGATTCAATCTTGTATTATAACTTTACGCAAATTAAGCTTAGAAATGATGTGGTAAGGCCTCTTATTTATAAATTTTTGAGATTGATCAGAATCAACCTAAATCATCCATCTCAAGATTGAGATGTGCAGCTAAGGATTAATTCAAATTTTCAATTACAATTGATAAATAGGCTTATCAATATTTGGGATAGAGGAGCAATTAAAAGGCATGGAGGGCTTTGATAAGGTAGGGAGGCATGAATTTTAATATTTGTGGCATTTATGGTCTAGGGATGTCTTTCCAAGAAATGATGTCACCTGATGATGCAGATATTCAATATTCATTTTCAAAACAAAGTATTCATCAAGTTTTCATGAAATTCTTAATTAGGCTCTAATTTGGTTTAATTAGCTCTTAAGCATGATTAAGCACTTTATGCACAAATTATTCAAATTGATTAGAATGCTTTATTATTGGTCTAAAATTTGAATGGATTAAAATTGATAGTCAATGTCAGATGCATTAGAATTGTATTCTCATTTAGGATCTTACCAATAAAAAATAACAAAGGCATATGTCTTGTACAAGAAATTTGATAGAAAAGAGCAATCTAGAGCACCCATGTGCAAAATTAACATTTTGACTCGAAATGATCTGATCAAAATTAGTTGGCCTATAAATTGCATTACCCCATTTAGGGATACCCTAGCCATAATCAACACTTGAATATATCAATTTTAACTCATTTAATGTGTTTTAATGTTTTTAGGCCAAATTGTATGTTTATTGGAGGTCATTGGTGGCCAGATTTAGGTGTCTACATCTATTTGTTTAAATCCCTACAAAGCACCACCTTGGTTTACTAGGTGGGTAATAAAAATGACATAATTCACCATGATTTGATATATTAGCTATTCCTAAAAAGCAAGCCTCTACCGATTAAAACCATCTCCCTTGGTGAAGACCTTTTTATTGATGCCCTAGTGCCCCTTGAAAAAGAGGAAGCTTTCCCCACCCCCTACTCCTTCACCCCCTCAACCAACCTAGACCAAATGCCCCTTAAATGCATGCTATCCCCTTCATCGTCCTCCACCAAAAAATGTAAAACTAGCTCCACCACTGCCAAGGAGGCAACCAGTCTTAAGGGCACCCTAACCCTCTCCCTGGAGGGCTTTATTGGCCAACATAACAAATAAATTGGTGTTTTTTTAGATAAGCTTGAGAATGTTGGGATGGCCATGTCAAATCTTATCGCTGACTGGAATCATTTGAAAGCGACAACTGTGAGACTCAAGAATGACTTGGATATGATGTTGAAGATGCAAGACACCCCACTAGAAAAGATGACTAAATCAGTGATGATCTTTGAGGAGACTCCCGTTACCTAGATCACTTTTCATCCTAAAGGGATCCCCTACTCAATTTAGGAAAAAACCATCCACACCTCCACTAAAATCCCCTCGAAACGTACTAGGTGCAGAATTAATAAGGCACTACTGAAGGAAACTAGTTAGGAGATGGAGTAGGAGGCTACACAGGATAACATTAGATTTGAGGAGCTGTCTAGTTATAATTAAGGCCTTGGTTGTGGTCTTTTTGTGTTTTAGTTATCATTCTATTCATCTTTTTACTTTTGGTTACCACTCTATTCTTTTTTGGTTGAAGGCCTTCTTTGAACTGCAGTCGATCTTCGACTTATCTTTCATTATGTATTGCTTTTGTTTGGACTATGGTTGTAGGATCTATGTAAAACCTGCTTTATTCACCCTATTTCATAAAATAAATAGATCATAAATCTTTAATTTATTAATGGATAAACTAATATAGCCATAGAAAAAACATGCCCCAAAGGTGGGTTAGGATAAAATAATGAGAACATAATTAAGTAACATGCGTTCATAGATGTATGGTAACCAACATGGCAAAAAAGGGACCAGAAAAGGACCACATAATATTAGTGACTACAACCAAGTTAGTGACTCAATTCATGATACAAATAAAAAAATAAAAAAAAGAGAATCCTCTTAAGATAAGGACACACATACAAATGCAAGCAAGCATTCACCAACAAACAATCAATGTAACAATGTAATCATCACAATGTAAAATATCCATGTGATAAGAGATGTATAGGATAATTGCTTTTAGTTATTAACCAATGTAACTAGAACAAACAATTATATATATCACCGTATAATAATAATTTAAAATGATAAATTCCCCAAGCTAGAACATGTTGTCTATGACATTGGTCCATCCAAGATGTAGGCACACCATGTGAAATCTAGTATTATGTAACGCATGAACCTACATAACACTTACTCCATAAAAAAATTATGAAAATCCTATGTGTAAATCATGGATAATAAAAACCTATAGAATAGGTAAATATGAGACATATATAAAGCAATATTTTCAAAATTTTGTAACGTTTTTGAAACTTTGACAATGTTTTTGAAAATTTGATTTTTTTGAAAATTTCTACCACTTGATGGAAAACATATGAGTCATATAGTCATTAAGCATGATAAGCCTAACATTATAAAGTGTATAAAGATTATATTGGGTATCATGATCTATGTAATTATGCAAGCCAATTACATAATATAGGTTCTAAAGTATAATATAGAATCTATATGTCATGACATATGGTAAAACTAACTATGTGCCAAAGCCAAATAGAATATGAATTACTAGTTAGAGATATTTATGTACTTGGAGAAGACCATCTATCTCCCCAAGATAAAAAATGCTTAAAGAAAGTTATATAGAATAATGATAGCCATCATATGCCAATCATAGTGTGAAATTCATAGAGTATGAAGTCATGAATATGTAGTGCCAAATGTATATATAGAAAACATACACATGTCCCATGCCCCCCATGTGTGTGTGTGTGTGTGTTGATGACGAAACTTTGCCAAGATGTAATATGCCATGTTAAAGTGATACATGTATAACCATTACAATGGGTAGGAGGAAAACTACAAGTGCCACACCTCAATGGGAGGATTAGTGTAAAGTTGTGCTTAAATACAAACTCATAATATTTCATTGAGAAACATACATGGGAACCATGCCCCCACATAGGAAAAAATGTATATATAGATATATCTAATATAAATTATGCTTGAGTATGATGCCTCCATAGGCAAGAGAGATACAATTGTGTATGGAACTATGTTTTTAAAATTTTAGTTATAAATATGAAAGAAAATAGAATGTATGACAAGGAAACATGAGGCCACTGAAATGACCCAATTTGTTTTTGAGTGTCCCTTCTTTCAGATTTCACAACATAAATAGTGAATCGGGTTTACCACATGTAACTTGGTTTTGCTTGACCTATCACAATCCCCACAACCAAATTTATGTACATTCAACCCTCAATCAAGGTAATTACCCTTAGAAGATTCTATGGGGAAGATTATTGCCCTAGGAAATCTACATGCAATTTGATGTGTATCGATATGCAATTCATAGAGATAAGCTATGAACTGTATGGAGGCAGACACCTTCCCGATAGGACCACTTAGGTGTCCTTATCCTATCTAAGAGACTTACATCTACTTAAGTCTGGGTATAGGTTGAGGTAGAGTATTCATCCTTTAGAATGTTAGGGAAGTATCATACTAACAAAAATTCATTTCTTGTTCATACAACATCCTATTATATGTTAAGGTTCATAATGAAGAAAACATATTGTTCTAACTAACTTAATTAATGGTGTAGTCTGAACAAGTTTAGCAATTTAAAAATACACCTATAACTTGATGAAATCATAATATGAATATGTATTTAATAAGTTTTATGTAAACGAAGAGTCCATTATAGTACTATCCATATTTAGATCATTATACCATAATCTATAATTCTGGAGATCATCATACTATGTGTCTTCATTCTACACGTAACAATAAGCTACTGAAATCAAATTAAATGATTATAATCTTTTTTAAGGTCATAAGTGTATACTATGCTTTTGATTATAGTGGTTGCTCATTCATACTAGACCATCCCATAATTAGTCACCTAGAGATTTATATCTCTCAAATGTTAATTACTTATCAACTGGTCATTACCATAAGAATCATAAAAGTATGCTACTTAGTTTATATGATCTATAAATTTGTTGTGTTTTACCTTAGCTTCTATAATTTTTCCTTTAGGAACATCAAATTAATTATCCTAACAATTAAAATTTTTGCAGCTATTAACATGTGCCATTTAAGACACTAAAAGGGTCATTACACCTTAGGCCCAATCATGATTTTAGCTTCCATGAGTGATCATTTAATTTATCATAATCATCTTCTTTTTTAGGATCGTAATACTATACAAATTGAATAGTCAATAACATCTATCAAATATAAATGGAAAATAATTCGAGGATGTATTGACAGCCTAATATCAATTTAGAATCTTGCATTATTTCATTGATATTTCAGTAATAAAACAACTTCCAACATTTAAAATGATTCACTCTTTACTTAGAAAGCTCAAGAACCTCATTTTAACATATAGAATGGATTATTTAAATTTTCATGATTTCAATGTATCATTATATCTCTTATTTTGACAAAGAGAATATAATCCAAGATAATCTAACTTCAATGATACACTTGAACTAATTTAATCTTTATACTAAATCCAATAATAATTCTCAATCCTTTAAACTTGGATGAAATATATACAAGTGGAATAACAACTTTATTTCTCATAAGGATTTAAAAATAAATAGACAAACAACTTATGCAACTTGAATTGCTTTAATTGGTTGTGATAATGATCTATTTTCAAGCTTAATTGTATGACTATAGCGTGCCAAAAGAATCTACTGAAATTAGATTTTTACTTCACTAACAATAATTTCAAACATGTCATAAAACGAATTTGATTGCTGGAAACTACTCCCATAAGTAGTGCCTTTTGGGACTTTAAAGAACTTATAAATTATGTTGCAAAAGTGTTGGTACACAGGATAAAATCCATTAGTTCTCATGTATAACAACCTGAATCTAGTATGCAAGTGCATCCATTATAAGTTATATACTTGAAACTCAAATATTTAACAATAACTCAGTTCTATACAAAAAATAAAACCAAATTGTTAGCTGATAATTACAAGTTACTAATCTATCCATGAATTGTTAATATTATATCAACTACATTCATTTATATGCAAGCAATACTAAAGATTGTAAATGGATTACCCTTCTATTTAAATAGAGTTATACAACCTACTATTTAACCAACTGAATTATTCAATCAATAACATAAAAAGTGTTTAAGTAATCAAATGAACAACAATACAAAATTAGCCATGTTTCTATTTTGTACATCAACTCAAGTATTATTGTGCATTTAAAAAAATGGTATAATACAATATATGATATAAGGATTAAACAATATAATGAATCATCTACTAGAATAAATCACTATATTTGACCTTATATGACTGGATCAATTCTTCTAAAAATGTACTACTATAAAATAATATCAAATAAAATCACAAGGGTTTTTAAACAATAATCAATATTAAAACAATAAATCACAATTTTTTCAAATTCATAAACACAGGGTAATATTCGTATACCAAAATGTAAATTAACCACACTCGAAAATGGTGAACCAATAGGCTAATGAAACCCCCAACACGTAAGGAAAAAAAAAAGAAACCTAAACATTTTTGTTGATGGTGAGTAAAACCCAATATAAAAGAAATGCATCCTCATTACTATGGACAAAATGCCTAAAACCCCCCAATGAAAATGCAAAAATAAATCGATATGTACAAATTTATACCTAATGGCTAAGTGACTAAGACAAATAATATTAAATCTAAGCATGACTAGGCAACAAAATCTAAATAGAAGATTTTTAGGGGTTTTAAAATGAAGATTTCACTTTCATATTTAAAAACCCATATTTTTAAATTAACTAAAACCCAAAATTAAGTAACCCATCATTAAAATAAGAGATGTATATTGATTTAAATTGATTTTTAGAACCTTTACAGGTTCATTAGGATCTGTTGACTTCCTTATAAACTTGTAGATAATTATTTTGTTATTTGATTCTACAAAAATGAAAATAAATCCTTTATTATTTTTCACAAAAGAAAACAACACTTACTTGGTTCACTACTCTCATAGATGGAGAAAAATATTCAAAATTGACTTACTTGCCAACCGTATTGCCCTCTCCTTGTGCCATGCCTAGCCTCTTAAGTAGTCATGGCTTAAGCAAGTCATTCTCCCTCCTCCTTTACTTCCTCTTGCCACCATTTCCCTCCTAGGATTTTCTCCCTTCTCTCCCAATCTTCTCGACAATATTTTTCTATCTTCTCCCACGCCTCTCCTCAACTACCCCCTCAGAAAAATGTTTTGGTAGTTGAGACCTATCTCCCCCAAATTTATCAAACAAAGAGTATGAAATGATTAACCCTCTTAAACCAAAATAATTTGGGTCATGATAGATTTTGCATGGAGTCAAATCCCCACAAACCCCTAATGCCATCATTACCAAATGTTATTATTAAAAAAAAAATCAAATCTTTGATTCAAAACTAATTCCAATGCCATGACAAGCTCGTGACCCCATCATGGGTCAAAATACCTTAACATAAACATTAAACCCTTTTACAACCAAGTCTAAGACTTTAAAACAAAATAAAAAGTCCTTTATTTACACATGCCAAGTATTACCAAGATTTATAAGCTTTTATAAACAACCAATGCAAGCTTATGGAACTTGGAAACAATTGTAGGCTTGTGTTGCTCAAGTTAACAACTTAATGGGCCTACCTTATTATTAAACATTCACACAAACATTACGAGCACAATTAGTTTAAGCCAATGATGACCTATGAACAACCAATGATAATGATTATGTATAACACAATATGAGATAATAATACCAAAAGCCTAGCAAGATTAAAACAAACAAAATAAAATAACGAAACCAACCAATAACTAATGTCAAACAGTCAATCGTAAGACAATAAAATAATGAAGGCATGCAACAATTCATAACAATAGAAAGTATCGAGGAGATGATTGAAAATAATAATAATAGCAAAAGATGATAAAAGTGATGAAATAACATAATTGACAAACTACTACTTAGTGACTAACAACTCATGCAAAATCTGCTTTTTACTTGTGTTGGTGTTATCCGACTACTCACTGCCCTTGTCCTTTATCTCCTGATCATTAGAGTCCACCACCAGTTTAGCTTATGCACCTATACCTACACCCACAAATGAGCATCAACAACACTTGTATAATATGATATTAATATAGATGAACTGAATAATACAAGTATAGAAACTGAATGGTGTAACCAAATCAACATATTTGTAAAATAAACTATAGTTATAGTACTTAGTCAAATGTTAACAATAGCCAGCTAAACATGATCTAGATCAGATTATGACATCATTAGTGTAGTATTGACAAAATAATAGCTCAAAAGTACAGCGAAATAGTATACAAGTATTTTGAAAACACATATTAGTTTATGAAAATAGGGTATGCAAGCTAAAATATAACATCCTCCTCCCCGTAGTGAGGAGTCATCTTGACGATAGATCCAAATAACCAGGCATAATGCTATTTAAATGTATCCTTTCAAGTTGAACTCTTGGTACTTAGTGGGTCCCATTATATCAGGCCCTGCTGGATTTCTTTGTTTCTTAATTTAATGTTGCGATGACCTTAAGATTTTCACTAGGTTCAATTCTATCTTTTTCTCTTCCATAACTTGCAATTTTTTTCAATCCAACACATGAAATGGATCAGACATATATTTAACAATGCAATATGAAACACATCATGAATTCTTGACAGAGGAGGTAAAGCCAGCTAGTAGGTAACATGGCTTATTTTATCTATAATTTCGAATGGGCTAACAAAGCAATGAGCCAACTTGGAAACTTTTTCAAACTTGATTGAACTCTTTTATGATCTTACACACATAAAAACCTTTTCGCCAATAGTAAATTCATGATGTGTTCTTTTTAGATTTGTGTAACTTTTTTATCAATCAGAAATAGCCTTTAAATTTTGGCATATTATGTCCATTTACTCATCATATTCCAATAACAATTATGAACCCACAATGACCCAATTTTCTAAGCTATTTCAACCAAGTGGAGCTCTACATTTCCACCCATATAGGACTTCAAAAGGAGCTATTTTAATTTCATAATGATAAAATTTGTTATAAGAAAAATCAACTACATGGAGATAATTCTTCCACTTGGTTTGTTGATCCATAACATACACAAAGTGTCTTCGACTACATGATTTAATCTTAAAGTTTGACAATCCATTTTTGGGTGGTATGAAGAACTAAAATTTAATCGAGTGCAAAGTTGCGAGCAAAGTTCATCATAACCTTGATGTGAACAACTTGTCTCTATTGAAGATAATGACTTTTGGCATGCCATGCAACCGAACCACTTCTTTCAGAAAGTGTTCAGTAAAAATGGTAGCATCATCAGTCGAATTCTTGACAATAAAGTGACCAACCTTGGTTGCTTTGTCAATTACCACTAATATAGTGTCATGTTGGCTATGGTATTTAGATAATCTTAAAAAAAAATTCAAGTAAAACCATTGGTCATTTTTATCTTGGTATGTCGTGTGGGTATAACAAACCCCTAGGATGGCAGTGTTCATCCTTTACATGCTAATATTCCAAACATCTTACCACAAAGTTGGAAACATCCCTCTTCAGACTAGGCCAAAAATAGAGTTTTTCCAGCTCATAGGTCATTTTGGTGACCCTTGGATGGGAAAAATAGAGTGTTGTATGTACCTCTTGCAGCACAACATTACGCATTCCACCTGATTCAGATACAATTTTTTTGTTTTGATGCCTTACAAGGCCAAATTTCTCAATAAAAAATTAGTAAATTCTTTTGTCAAAGGTTCGTCAGCCAGTGTAGCACTTACTTCTTGATAGTAATTATCAACAAGCTGTTGTTTTAGGATAACACTTCTAAAATTTCCTTGTAAAATAGATAAGGCAACACGGTATGTATGCTTGTTAAGTGCATTTGCCATATGATTTTTCTTATCCTTCACATAAAGGATGTTTATGTCAAAATTACTAATAAACTCCAACCATCTATGCTGACGGACATTCAAATCATCTTGTAAAAATAGGTGTTCTAGGCTGCAGTGATTAGATATCACCTTAAAATATTTGCCTAACAAAAAGTTTTTCCACTATTTTAATGCATGCACTATGGCAATAAGCTCTAAATCATGTGTGGGATAGTTTTTTTCAGCTTCATTGAGCTTGTGAGATTCATAGGCCACCACTTTACCCTCTTAGGTCAATATGCCACCAAATCCTTCCTTAGAAGTGTCAACCCACACCTCAAAATGATCGTTGGGTCAGGTATAATTAGAATAAAAGCTGTTAACAAATATTTGAGATTTTTGAAAGCCTCTTCACATTGAGGTGTCCATACAATTTTTATTTCTTTATGATGTAAGGATGTAATGGGGTTGGCTAGGTGAGAGAATTTTTTTACACATTGCTGATAGTATCCAACCAAACCCATAAAACTATGCACTTCGTGTATGTTAGATGAAGCAGGCCACTCTTGAATGGTTTGTATCTTTGTTGGATCCACAACAATGCCTTTTTTGGAGATCACATTCTCCAAGTAATATATTTTTGTTTGGTAAAAGGCGCATTTGGATAGCTTACCAAAAAATTTGTGTTTTCTTGATCTTTGCAAAATCAATCTCAAATGTTGATCATGTTTAGCTTCATTCTTGGAAGAGATGAGAATGTCATCTAAGAATACTAGTACAAATTTATCCAAGAAATCTCTGAAAATTTTGTTCATTAGATTCATGAATGCAACAGGTACATTTGTGAGGCCAAAAGGCAAAACAGTGAACTTGTAATGGCCACACTGAGTTCAGAAGACTATTTTATATATGTCTTCCTTTTTTATCTTTAACTGATGGTAGTTGGATCTTAGATTAATTTTGGAAAAGATGGTTGCATCTTTTATCTTATTGAACAAATCGTCGATTTGGGGAAGAGGGTAATAATTCTTGATTGTCACTTTTTTAAACATATGATAATTAACGCACAACCTTAAAGTGTCATCTTTCTTTCTCATAAAGATCATTAGAGCACCCAAAGGTGACACACTTGGCTGAATGCTTCCACTATCTAAAATTTCTTATAACTAAACTTTCAGATTTTGTAGATCTAGCATGTTTATTATATGAGGAGTTTTTGATGTAGGGGCAGCGCCTGACATAACCTCAATGGAGGAGTCAAACTCTCATTTTGGTGGTAAACTAGGCAATTTTCAAGGAAAATGTCTATAAATTCTTATAAAGTAGAAAAATATGAACATAACAGTTCTTCCTCTTTGGAAAATTCCTATAATTGGACTGCATAGAGTTTACATCTTTTCTATACAACCTTCTTTAATTGTAGGGCTGAAAACATTTTTTTATATTTTTGGCCTTTAAAAGCCTTGAATTTCAACAAGTTTTTCATTCTCATCAATGCATTGCATCCTGTTTTAGGAGCAATCAAGTGATACATGGTGTTATTACAACCAATCCATGCCTAATATGATGTCATAAGACCCTAAGGGTTTAAAAATAAGTTCATCCTTGTTCTGAAAGTGCCCAAATCAAATTCAATTTATTCTAATTATTCTTGGATAGGTACCCTCTTACTGATACCAAACTTGAATTTCTATCATTCTCTTAGTTGCATAGATTTTTGCTTGTATTTATTTGCTACAATAGGTGAAATAAAGTTATCTGTTGCATCGAAATTAATTAAAATTGCTATAGAGTTACCATAAATATTACCTCTTATCTCTATTGGAGTAGCCTAAAAGTCATCTCTTCACTTATCTACTGCTTTATACACTCTATGGTATGCTGGCTACCCCAATTTTAATTTTGGATAGTCCTTGTGGTAGTGGTTATCACCTTGTTCCCAACACACCACTTCTTTTTTATGGATCTACTGAAACAATGTTTGCCCCTGTGGTTAGTCTATGTTGGTTACTTTGGTGCTGGTCCTTGAAGGGCCCATTTTTAGAGTTGCTTTGGGTCTTACATTTTTTGTTTTGACTTTGGAATCGATTGAAATATCTATTGTTCTCTTGGAACTTGTGATTATGGTATGATTTCTTGAAACTTTTACTTGTGGAAGGTAGATTTTTAACTTTTGACTTCTGTCTATTCATTTTAAAGTCTTATCTCACTTTTTTTTTAGATTTTTTTTTTTCTACCCCGTGGGTAGACTCTATAGTAGTTGTTAGTGTCTTAGGATTAGTCATATTTATGTCATGCATCAATATCTCTTTCAACCCTAACTTGAACTTGGTTATTTTTGTCTCTCAGTCATGTATGTAGTCTACATGACATATCAGATTTAAGAACTTATTCTTATATTCTGAGATAGTTATGTTCTCTTGCTTGAGTAGCTGAAAATCTGTTATTTTTTACTCCTTGAAGTTTACACTCAAGTACCTTTTATGGAATTGACTCTTATAAATTGGCTAGGTAAGGGTCTTAGTTTGATACCTTTCCAAGGTACAGAGATGGTTCCACCATAGAGAAATATAACCATTTAAATGGTAGACAATAACTCATAGCTTCACATTGGATGGCATGTCATGCAGGTTCAAATATTTTTATAGATTTACGAGCCATGCATCGGTTACATCTCCTAATTTCTCACTTAAAAAGGTAGGTGGGGGGAAGTTTTTTGAGTTCTCTAATGATTGTATCTACCATTATTATTGGTACTTCTTGGAGTGCTTGCTCCCCTACTTGTCCAACTTCCAATCGAGGGACTTTTTCCTGATGAGCACCCTCAATATTGTTTAACCCATGATCTTGATTTTCAATTTGACCTTGAATGACATTTAGAGCAGACAAGATTCCATAAAGGACTTATTGTTTATCAATTGGGTTGTCCCTAAATGCATTATCATTCAGTGTTTCATTGTTGTTATTATCATTATCATTATGGCAGAGAGGTTCATTTCTATTTTGTTTTAGTTTTAGACAATACAACCTCTACCTCAGCTTCTACCTCTACCTCCACCTCTACCTCTACCTCTTAGGACCAACCTTTGATCATTATCAATCTAATTGCTGCTAGCCCTAGGCTTAACCATTTTCCTAAGAAGTCACCAAATATTTTCTTAGGTAGAATTTAACATAAATAAACTCTTCTAAATCTTATTAAGAGTGTTGTTTAGAATTGATAACTTAGCATGGGTTCTGATACCAGGGGAAATGACCCCAATTTTTTTTTAGTATCCCTTTTTTCAGAGTTCACAATGAAAATAATGAATAGGGTTTACTACATGTAACTTGGTTTTGCATGACCTATCACAATCTCCATAACCATATTTACATACATACAACCCTTATTCAGGGTAATTACCTTGATAAGATTCTACGAAGAAGATTATTGCCCTAGGAAATCTACATGAAAATTCAAGATGTATTGATATGCGATCCATAGTGATAAGCTCTAAATTATATGGCAACAAACACCTTCCTAATAAGACCACCTAAGTGTCCTTATCTAAGAGACTTACATCTATGTAAGTCTAGGTATAGGTTGGGATAGATTATCTTCCCCTTGGAATGTTAGGGAATTATCATACTAATATAAATTTATTTGTTGTTCATACAATGTCATGTTATACGTCAAGGTTCATAATGAAGAAAACATATTGTTCTAACTAACTTAATCAATGGCATACATCTGAACAAGTTTAGTAGTTTATAAATACACCTATAACTTCATGAAATTAAAATATGAATTTATATTTAATAAGTTCCATGTAAACGAAAAGCCCATTGTAGTGCTAACCCTATTTAGATCATTATACCATGATCTATAATTATGGGGTTCATCGTACTATGTGCTTTCATTCTACATGTAACAATAGGCTATTGAAATTAAATCAAATGGTTATAATCTTTATTAAGGTCATTAATGAATATTATGCTTTTGATTATAGTGGTTACTCATTCTTACTAGACCATCCCATAATTAATCATCTAAAGATTTATATCTCTCAAATGTTAATTACTTGTCAACTGATCATTGTTGTAAGAATCACAAAGTATGCCACTTAGTTTATATGATTTATACATTTGTTGTGTTTTACCTTAGCTTCTATGATTATTTTTTTAGGAACATCAAAATAATTATACTAATAATTAGGAATTATGCAACTATCAACACATGCCATTTAAGGCACTAAAAGGTTCATTACACATTAGGCCCAAGCATGATTTTAGCTTCAATGAGGTGATCATTTAATTTATCATACTCATCTATTTTTTTTAGGATCATAATACTATACAAATTGAATAGTCAATAACATCTATCAAATATAAACGTAAAATAATTTGAGGATGTATTGGCATCCTAATGTCAATTTTGAATCTTGCATTATTTCATTGATATTTCAATAATAAAATGATTTCAAACATTTAAAATGATTCACTCCTTAAAAATTTCAAGAACCTTATGTTAACATATAGAATGGATTATTCAAATTTACATGATTTCAATGTATCATTACATCTCTTATTTTGATAAAGAGAATACAATCAAAGATAATCTATCTTTAAGGATACCTGAACTAATTTAGTCTTTAGACTAAATTCAATAATAATTATTAATCCTTTTAACTTAGATGAAATATATTTCTCATAAGGATTTAAAAAGATAGACAAACAACTTATGCAACTCGAATTGCTTTAATTGGTTGTGATAATGACTTATTTGCAAGCTTAATTGTATGGATGTAGTGTGCCAAAAGAATCAGTTGAAATCATATTTTTACTTCACTAACAACAATTTCAAACATGCCATAAAATGAATTTGATTGCTGGAAACTACTCCCATAAGTAGTGCTTTTTGGGACTTAAAACAAACTTAAAAATTATGTTGCAACAGTGTTGGTACAACAGGATAAAATCCACTAGTTCTCATGTATAACAACTTGAATTTAGTATGCAAGTGCAGCCATTATAGGTTCTATACTTGAAACTCAAACATTTAATAATAGCTTAGTCTTATATGAGAGATAAAATCAAATTTTAATTGATAATTACAAGTTACTAATCTACCCATGAACTGTTAACATTTTGTCAACTATATTCATTTGTATGTAAGCAATACTCAAGGTTGTAAAAAGATTACCTTTCCACTTAAATGGAGTTATACAACCTACTATTTAATCAACTGAATTATTCAATCAACAACATAAAAAGTGTTTAAGTAATCAAATGAACAACACTGCTAAATTAGCCATGTTTCTGGTTTGTAAATCAACACAAGTATTATTGTGCATTTTTAAAACATACTATAATACAATATCTGATACAAGGATTAAAAAATACAATGAATCATCTACTAGAATAAATAACTTGCTGAGCAATATAACTTCTCCATATAAACCATCCTGACCTGACCCTTCCTATGAGCCCCCCAATCGGTGGCCCATACCACCTTCAACTATTAACTGGGAGGTGGAGTCTAGTTTTAGGGTCGTTGGGACAAGAGTTTGAGCAATAAGGATAAAGGCAATCACTAATTTTTTAACAATTTTTTTAACCAACAATCTTTCCACAATTGAAAAATCAAGTACAAACACCAGTAAACATACAAGGATTGGTAAAAAAAATTCTTTGAAGGGTTCATAGGTATCAACGACATTTTCAATTGAACCCAGTCAACCTTCATCATAAATTCTAGGTGTACCAAGGTTTCAATATAAAAATCCATCACTTCAAGTGATACAACACATCTTCTACAACCAAAAATAATTAATAAATACACATAAAGAATGCATTTAAAAACAAATAACACAACATCAAGGATCTAGATGTCTTTCCCTTTTGCCAATAAATCAAGTATAGTTATTGCATCACCCAAAAAAGCATGTAATAGTGATTAAATAACTATATCTGACCTTATATGGTCGAGTCAATTCTTTTAAAAAGAAACTATTGTAAAATAATATCAAAAAAAATCATAAGGTTTCTCAAACAATAGTCAATATTATAACAATAGACCTTTTTTTTAAAAATTCATAAACACCAAGTTAATATTCATATACCAAAATATAAATTAACCACACCCAAAAATGGTGAACCAATAGGGTAATGAAACCCACAACACATACTCAGCCCAGTCGCTTCTATAGGCAAGGGAAAAAAAGGAAACTTTAACATTTTTGTTGATGGTGAGTAAAACCCAACACAAAAGAAATGTGTCCTCATTAATATGGCCAAAATGCCTAAAAACCCCCAATGCAAATGCAAAAATAATTCAATATGCACAGATTTATACCCAATAGCTAAGTGAACGAGAGAAATAATATTAAATTTGAGCATGACCAGGCAACAAAATTTTAATGAAAGATTTTTAGTGGTTCTAAAATGAAGATTTCACATTCAGAGTTAAAAACCTAGATTTTAAAATTAACTAGAACCCAAAACTAAGCAACCCATCATTAAAATAAGAGATGTATATTAATTTAAATCGGTTTAGAATCTCTGTAGGGTCATCAGGAAGTCTATTGACTTCCTTGTGAACCTGCAAACAATTATTTATTGTTTGATTCTACATAAATGAAATCAAATCCTTCATTATTTAAAATAAAATAAAATGACGACACTTATTTGGTTCGCTACTCTCATAGGTGGAGAAAAATATTCAACATTGGCTTACTTGCCAACCGTATTACCCTCTCCTTACGCCATGTCCAACCTCTTAAGTAGTCACAGCCTAAACAAGTCATTCTCCCTTCTCATTTACTTCCTCCTACCACCATTTCCCTCCTAGGTTTTTCTCCCTTCTCTCCCAATCTTCTTCATAATCTTCTTCCATCTTCTCCCATGCCTCTCCTTAACTACCTGCTCAGAAATATGTTTTGGTAGCTGGTCCAAATTTCTCCCAAATGCACCAAACTCAAAGTATGAAATGATTAACCGTCTTAGACCAAAAAAATTTAGGTCATGATAGTTTTTACATGGATTCAAAACCCCATGACCCCCTAATGCTATCATTACCAAATGTTATTTTTACAAAAAATAAATATATATGTTTGATTCTAAACTAATTCCAATGCCATGACAAGCGCATGACCCCATCATGGGTGTAAAGACCTTAACATAAACATTAAACCATTTTATCACCAAGTCTAAGACTTTAAAATAAAAATGAAAAAGTCCTTTATTTATGCATGCCAAGCATTACCAAGATTTATAAGATTTTATAAACAATCAATGCAAGCTTATGGATCTTGAAACAACTATATGCTTGTGTTACTCAAACTAAAAACATAATGGGCCTACCTTATTATTAAACATTCATGCAAACATTACGAGCACAGTTGGCTATAAGCTAATGACTTCCTATGAACAATGTTAATGATTATACACATCACAATACAAGATAATAATACCAAAGGCCTAACAAGTTTAAAGCAAATAAAATAAGATAATGAACGCAACCAAAAACTAATGCCAAGTTGTCAATCACAAGATGATAAAACAATCAAGGCATGTAAGAACTCATAACAATATAAAAGATTTAGGAGATAATTGAAAACAAAAATAATAAAATAGTAAAAGATGATAAAAATGATAGAACAACACAATTGACAAATTGATACTTAGTGACGAACGACTCATGCAAAATTTCCCTTTTACCTGTGTTGGAGTTACCCAAGTGCTCACTGCCCTTGTCCATTACCCCCTAACTGCTAGAGTCCACCACCGACCTAGCTCATAAACCTATACCTACACCCACAAACAAGCATCAATAACACCTATACAATATGATAATATAGTTGAACTGAATAATATAAGTATAAAAATTAAATGTTGTAATCAAATCAACATATTTTCAAAATAAACTATAGCTATAGTACTTAGTCAAATGTTAACAATAGCCAACTAAACATTATCTGAATCAGATTATGACATCACTAGTGTAATACTAACAAAATAATAGCTCAAAAGCATAGCCAAATAGTATAAAAGCATGCTAAAAACATATATCAATCTATTAAAATAAGGTATGCAAAATGGATTATAACATCTACATGAAAAAAAAAGGATCAAGGCTCACAAACTATAAGAATGAGATGAGGAGGATTCTAAGCATCTATAGGACTCCCTCATAATTTAATGCATGCTATGATAAAAGATATTGATAAGAATATTATCATTATCAAGTAGGATAATGGAAGTGATAAGAATGGAATCAAAAATCAAGTGGTCGAGGCCAAGACAACATAACAAGCAACATGAAATAGGTGGATTAGAACAATGTCAATGTAAAATAGAAGGCAAGTGCCAAGTGAAATCTAGAAAATAAGAGATTGTAATTAAGCTCAATAAAATGACCTAAATCAAGGTTATAGATGGTGATATATAAAATGTACTCCTCTAATGTAATTATGTGTTAGAAATATTATGAATAGATCCATGTACACATGCAAGATATGTATACCTTGTGTAAATGAGTAAGAAATGATATACATGTAAAGGTAGCTCTATATAGCTTAATGAGATTTATTAACATAATAAGCAATGTTTCCTTCCTTGGAAAGCCATAAATTGTATTGATAAGCATATTTATCCATATTACCTTGCCCCTCCCCAAATCAAGGTATATCATTTGGAAATCGAGTGTGAAAAGATGGATGGATAAATTGTCTTGTATTGTAAAATAGGTATGATGTGCATCATTTGACCAAGAGAAAGGTAATCTTTTTATTTTTATTTTTATTTTAAGAATTTTTTTTATATTTTTGAAATGTTGAAAAATGAAACACTAAGAAGAAGGTAAATGTAAGACAAAACAAATAGAAGACAAAAATCTATGTACAAGATTAGTAAAATAAATACACATTGATGATGATCACCAATGCATTTTTAAATTTTTGTATTTTATAGTTTAATTGAAAGAACATACAAAGCATGTAACCAAATAAAAAAGAAGAATATATGGTACATAAGGGTTCTAAAATATGTATGAATGGAATCTCTCAGTGCCCCATAAAGCATTAATATTTGTTTTGATGGGGTAGGTAAGTATCCCCCCAATATGTATTATCATAAAATAAGTGATCATACTCATCTAAGTCTTGATTACACTTTTGGTGGCATTTATTGATTCCTTAAAGGGTTGTTTTTCTTTCTAAATAATGCTCTTTCCAATGGGTGCCTCTTGAGGAAGCATGATTTTGCCTTGATCAACTAACTCTTGATTTTTTGTCTTTTAAATCAATACACCTATTTGTTGAATGCCCTCATGTTGCATGATACGTGTAGAAGTAATTGTCTTGGGAAGATGTCAATATATAATTAGTAATTATATTTGACATAGGTAATAATTTGATCATGTATTTATTCAAAAACTATTTAAGTATTTCATAATGATTTTTGAAGAATATAGGTTTAATTGAAATGCAGTAAATGTTTATCATTTCTGATTTTTGGATTGTACCAGTGGGTCAATCTTCATGAGTAGTAGGCATTGTGAGTACCTAATATGAGATAGATTGTTTGAAATAGTGTGCCTTTTCTTCTATATTGTTTATAATGTAGGTCTTGATGTTTTGTTGTTTGAACTATAAAGTATGCATTTACCTTTGTAACTTACCTATAGTATACCTTAGTGCATATAAGTTAGGCATAGTAATGGTGGTGTTCTCAATAGTTTCATTTGAAGGTTAAGTCTTATCTTTGATAATGGGTGCATGTATATTACTTTGTATAGGTGGTGATTTTTTAAAATAATTTTAGGGATTATCTATAGGGGAGTGAAGAAACATTCTATGAAAGGCATAGACATTGTAAGAACATAAGTAAAAACTTTAGGGATATCTATGAGAAATTTTTACAACCCATATTTCTTTAGTCTTTTGAGTGACTTGTAAAAAAATACTATGACTTATTTTAAAGTATTGATTAAGGTGTTGATTAACCTTTTCATTATCCACAAATATGATTTATTGGAGGATATCACTTAGATTTATTTCGTTAATGCGATCCACGATTAATGTGAGATAATGACTAAAAAAACATATGAAGGTAAAATTTTTAAAATAAGGTTTGAAATGATTGAAAAAACCCAAAGCTGAATGTAAGCAAATGATCAAACCATAGGTGAGATAGGGATAATGTAAACACCTAAATAATAATTTTGGTTTTTGGAAATGAACACACATGGAAAGAATTCAGATCTAAAAATCATATTTGAAGTAAATCCATGAAAGTGTAAGAAAATAGTGGTTTAAAAAAGAAATCTTAGGTTTTTTGTTTGAAAGAGTTGGGGTTCACCACTTATATTTACCTTATTATCGGTTTTAATAAAAATATGAATAAATAATAGAAAATTAATAAGGTATAAACATACATAATTGAAATACATAATTTAGATCTACTTAAGATATATAAATATGGAAACAATCCCAACTGTTACAAACATATGCTAAATAAATATAGTGAAATGATAAAATGGTTAAGAAACATATGCGCCTTGACTATTTTATAAGTTTGAGATTGTATTCTAATTGTAATTTGATTGTATTGTTTGTGTTTGACCTGCTTATGAATTTTTGGACCTGCACTATGCTCTGAGACATGCACCTAGCTTTACAATCCTTTCTTGTACACATCTAGCCACAAGAAGCCCAACTCGTCAATCTTGTATGTGTGGCATTAATCATGTATGTGGGTCACCAAGCCTATCTTTGTAGGTTTATACAACCTATTTTTATAGTGTTCATGTCTTGTGATTTTTTGATTTTGAATATACCTTCACTTCATATATGTGCAGGGAATACTATGTTATATGAGCAAATATTGTATTTGACCTAGCTTTCACACTCCAAAACAAATCAATAATAATGGAGTCAGGAAAATGGCCAAAGAAACATTGAAAATATGTATCCCACATGTTCATAATTAGGCCTCTATGTAATTTTATGGTGTGTGGATGGAATATATTGAACAAAGCTTTCAACCTCCTCTCCCCTACAAATGCTCAATGCAACTAATAAATACCAATTATACTCCTTTGACACAAAGGATTGTGTAAAGAGACTGAGTTAAATACATTTCACAAGTTGAATGGAGAAGCTTGGCTCTAAGAGAGACCCTTGGTGTGACAAATGCTCTCTCTATTAACTCTTTTCTCTTTGACCTCCTCTTACATACTTGATTATAGATTGGATTGGTAAAGCCTTGCATTTATAAGAAGGCTTAGGATGACCCAAACGTATTAGCTGAATTTTTAAAATGTAAATGTGAAGGGTTAAGGCATGAGTTAAGGGAAAATGGGAAAGATGATTCACAAACAAAAAGGGCAATCCAATAGGGGTATATGCCTATCTTAGATGGGATCATATAACTATGGGTTTGTCAAGGAGATAAATAAGGCTCAATTATCAAGGTAGGGCTAGATAACAGGTGATAAATAATTTAAATGTATTAACAAATACTTTCTAGATAAGTATTAGAATGATTTTTAGGCATAATAGACCAAATAGAAATCAAGTGGAGTTAGGGCCATCCTAGAAATGAGTTAAAATGTAAAAGTTTTCTAAATAAGCTGAATTGGAAAGAAAACATGGGAATAAGGTGTTTATTTAAAATTCGGGTGTTTACATAAACATGCTAAATAACAAATTAAATTATTAAACATGTTTAAAAACATAAGATGACATTTAAAAATTATTAATTAATGTGTACACTAAAAATAATGATCAAGGGCTCAATTAAAAAATTCAAACAAGTTATCCAATTGATAAAATTCAATTAGTGATATTAAAAAATGAATACATGAATCACCAAGTTATTAAATGAATATCATACATAATTAATATTATACGCCATCTCAGTTGAGAAAGACAATAAATGGATTGAATTTCCATAATTATTTATTGTTAAAATACAATATATGGATTTAATTTTATTATTTATTTATGCAAGTTGGGTGGTTGAAGAGCCACTTATAAAATTGGTATGGTGGTGCAAGCATTATAATTAATGGATGAGTAGTTTATTTGTAACTGAAGGTTAGGGTGATTGTAATTTCAATGCCACTGATAAGATATGGGTTAAGCCAATTGCTAGATATCATACTTCATTTTCCAAATATATCATTCAAAGAAGTTGTATGTTGCTCAATACTATCTCATACATCGTGGTTTATTTGGAGGAAAATGTCCCATTTGAATCTTTATTATGATGACATTTGTAGTTCTTAGTAGGAACAAAGGTGAGATAATAAATAATAAACATGTTAAATAATAAATTAAATGATTAAACATGTTTAAACACATAATATGACATTTAAAAATTAATTTATTAACATTCATAACACTCATATTTAACATGATGGTATGTTTAATTAATTTAATTAAACCACATAAAATGACATTTATAAATAATAAGAATATATTGGTACAAACAAAAGTTTACAAAATCATACATATGGATATTTTTCATTCAAATGTTTTATATAAATAAAAAAGGGTTCATCCAATTGATGTGGAGGTGGTTGTATTCCTTAATATTGTTTTTGAAGGAATTCATCCCATAATTGTCTTGGTTTAGAGACAAACTAAAGAATATGATCTACAATATGAAAAGGTGGTGTAAGCAATGTCGATAGACACCCTATAAATGAATGTCTTGGAGTAGTGCAAGTGGATGGTTTAACATGTTGATATTGTTAGAAGCACAACCACTGAGAGGGGGCATGAGGGGTGAATCAATGAGCTCTTAAAACTTTCCTCAAATTCTTTAGTTTATTAGTCAAGCATCAATGCAAAATCCATAGAGCAATCAAACCAAAACAAAGAATATAAAGCAATGACACATGATATAGGTGGGAAACCCTTAAAGGAAAAAAAACTCATATTGATCATTGTATGGACTACATGTCCTAAATCAGATATGCAATGAGTCAAAAAAGATTGTTGAGCACCAACTCAGCCTAAGGCACCAACCCCAAATAATCAAGCACCAACTTGATAAGAACCATCAACTCCTTAATTTGTAGACATCAATCTACAGGAGGCTTCAACACCCTTTACCAAGTGCCAACTCAGCTTCTTCAGATCATCCACCTTTATTAGTTGCATCTATCAACAAATGATGCTACAATTCTATGTTCTCTGCTTATCGATCTCATATTCATTCTACTATTTTTTTGCTTATCAATCAAATAGACACATTAAGATCTCTTTTTGTTCTCTTTATTTTCAAAGACTCTATCCTCTCTACCTTCTCTACTCATCTCTTTTAGCAGATTATGTATACTCTAGAATTAATCTTCCTATGAGTCATTCAATGATTTTATACTCATGCCTCTCTAGCCATCTGTTCCTCAAAAAATCTCTGCTTTGCTCCTTAGCAAATTTATATATGCATTCTCTCTAGCCATCTATTCCATAATAGACCTCTGCTCTGCTCCTTAACAAATTTATATATTCATCCTCTTTCTTCACTCTTCAAAAAGACAATTTGATCTTGATTATATACAAGACATTAATAAACAACCTCTTAAAAGTCAGCCAAATAAAACTTTATAGTCAGTTTAAATAATGATTTGTTCTCTTTTGAAAACATAATTCACAATAGCTTATATAAAATCTCACTCACATAGGTTGGTCTAAGGTTGGATTAGACCAAGCAATCATTAGAATACATATATAAATACTTTGCAAAAAAGTTTGCAGTAGTTCTATTGAAGTCTGTAGTAGTTTTGATGTAGTTTGTAGCAGCTTTGATGTACTTTGTAGTACGCTTGATGTAATTCGTAGAAAACCTAATGTAGTTTGTATCAAGGTTGATGCAATCTGTAGTAAATCTGATGTAGTCTGTAGCAAACATGATGAAATCTATAGCAAACCTGATATAGTTTGTAGTTGCTCACCTAGTAGCTCTAGACACAATCTTATTCTCCATAATCCTTAGATCACCTTCTTTCATATAGAATAACTTCTTCAATGATCTTTAGTCTGAATTAATTCAATAGTATATTTTTGGGTCTCCATGTGATGTAAAATATAGATAAAAAGTCTCTTGGCCAATTGTCTACTTCACCAAAAACAACTTTCATGGAAAGCCACAAACTTAGGCACTAGCTACAGGATCTTATCAACAGAAATTCCTTGATATCAATGACCATATTCTTTACTTAATAGCAAACCCTTTAATATCAATGATAACATCTTAACAAACTCTCCATTTGTCATTAATGGCAAACCTTTACAAACTGATGACCTGAGCAGATTTTATCATTTAATGAATATACCTTTACACCAGAACATGACCTTGGTTTACTCATTCCCCTATCATTTCTTCATGAAAAGTAACTAGACAATAGTTACACAACTTGTTATTTCTCTCCCTTATACAACTATCTTTACTATTGCACTATTTCTCATTGAAAATACTCAGCATGCTAATTCTCCCCCTTTGACATCAATGGCAAAAGGCTGCACAATTGGAAGTCTATTTGATCCCAAACAAAGTGTTGTTTCTTCAAAACTGGTAATATCCATCTTCATTTCTATGATGAGAATTCCATAAACTTCTCTTTAGAAAACTACAAGATACTACTCACTGCCACTTGAATATCTTTTAACTGTCAGATTCTTGACTCTTGATCCTCAAAGCTAAAAGATAGCCAAAGTTTAGTTCCCCCTTAGTCTATACATTTATTAATGACTGAAAAAAGAAGGAATTACTCACAATTCCTACTTTAAGAACTCAAATGTTGCCCTTGGAAGAGGTTTTGTAAAAATGTCTACAACTTGTTATTTTGTGGTTACATATTCTTGTTTCACAATCTGATCAACTACCTACTCCCTTAGAAAATGACACTTGATTAGAATATGCTTAGTCCTAGAATGCATGACTGGATTCTTAGAGATGTTAATGACACTAGTATTGTCATAAAATATAAAAATTGGACTGTTATTCTTAATCTTAAAGTCACTCAAGGTCTGTTTCATTTATAAAATTTGTGTATAACATGTTGCTGCTACTATGCACTCAGCTTCAACTATGGAAAAATAAATTTATGGTTATTTCTTACTCAACCATGACACAAAACTCTTTTCAATAAAGAATGCACCACCGCTTGTGCTCTTTTTGTCATCAATGCTACCTATCTAATTTGCATCAATACATGTTAAAATGAAATCCTTACCTTTTGAGTACCATAAAAAAAAGTCTATATTACTTTTGAGATATCTGAATATCCTTTTGATTATTTGTTTGTGTGGCTCTTTTGGTTTTGTTGAAATCTAGCCACTAGACCTACTACCTGCATGATATTAGGTCTTGATGCAGTAGTATACAATAGACTTCTAATCATAGATGTATACAAACTTTGATTGACTTTTGATGATTTATCTTCTTGACTCAACTTGAAACTTGTTGTCATTGTAGTACTTACTGATTTACAGTCTTTCATATCCAACTTTAACATTTCTTTAATGTATTTAAGCTGAGAGATGAAGATTCCCTTCTCTGATTGAATTACTTGTAATCCAAGAAAAAATGATAGTTCTTCTAACGTAGACATCTCAAATTCTTATTACATTACTTCTAAAAAATCCTTAGACATCTTGTCATAGTCACTACCAAAGATAATATCATCAACATACACAACTATAATTAGTTGATGCTCACATTATGTTTTGATGTAAAGGTTTCTATCAACAACACCTCTCTTAAAACCCTGATCAAACAAGTATGTGTCAAGCCTTGCATACCATGCTCTATGGGCTTGCTTTAGCCCATATAATGATTTATTCAGTCTACAGACATAGTCTTTATTTCTTGACAAAGAGAAACCTTCAGGTTGCTCTATACACACTTCTAAATTTCCATTGAGAAATTCAGACTTTACATCCATCTGATATATCTTGAAATTCTTGAAATCAACATATGCCAAAAATAGTTGTATGGCTTTCAGTCTTGCCATGGGTGCAAAAGTTTATTCAAAATCAACACCTTTTACTTGAGCATAACCTTTACATACTAGCATTGCTTTGTTTCCGGTGACCTGACCATCTTCATTCTTTTTGTTCCTAAAAACCCATTTGGTTCCACTGGTATTCTTGTCCTTAGGTCTGGGAATAAGTTCCCAAGTCTCATTTTTCTCAATTTGATTGAGCTCTTCCTCCATAACATTTACCCAATGCTTATCACTTCTGACTTATGAAAAGTTTTTGGTTCTATCTTAATAGAGAGAAGTTTACTTTTTTTTATGTATTCATAAACTTTCTCCTATTTTGCACTCCAACATCAATATAACCGATGATTTGACTTTCGACATGATTTTTATAAATGAATTTAGAAGGTGCCCTTGTATCTTCCCATTCTTCTTGAATTTATTTTGCTACTTCTTTTTCTTCTTATGATGTTTTTAATTCTTCCTTGAGGTTAAAATCATCTACATGAACTCTTGGTTGTGTGCCAACCTTCTTAGCTCTGGTTTCATCCACTCTCAAATGTGTACTCTTCACAATCTTCTATAGTCTCTTGTTGTAACATCTATATACATAACTAACTAAAGAATATCTAAGGAAGATGCCTTCATTACTTTTGAATAAAATTTTCCTAGATCCTCTTCAGATCCTCTTCATCTCTCTTGATAAAACACATGCTTTCAAACACTCTAAAGTGTTCCACTGAAGTTGGTCTGCCTTTCCACAGTTCATATAGAGTCTTATTGTTGTTTATTCTGATTTGACCTTTATTTAGAATGTGTACTGTTGTGTTTATAGCCTCTCTCCAAAATCTATCAGATAATTTGGACTCATTTAACATTATCCTGGCTATTTCTTGAATAATGATGTTCTTCCTTTCCACCACATGATTCTGATGTGGTATTCTTATAGCCAAAAACTATCTCTTGATTCCATGTTCCTTACAAAAGTCATCAAACTCATTTGACTAGAATTCTCCTCTATTATATCTTAGACACTTGATTTTTAAGTCCATCTCATTTTCAACTAGAACCTTGAACATCTTGAACTTATCTAGAACCTTAGATTTCTCCTTCAAAAAAGCAATTCAAGTCATTCTAGTGTAATCATTAATAAGAAGAATGAAGTAACTTTCACCTTGAATACTTCTAATTCTAGTTGGACCACATAGATATGTATGAATCAACTCTAAAGGTTTTATAGTTGAATATTCTTTTGTCTTGAACCTTATTATTGTTTGTTTTCCATGTTGGCATGCCTTACACAGGTTGTTTGCAGGCTTAGTGATCTTAGGCATGTTCCTAATTGATTTCTTAGTACTTATCTTTACTAAATTGTCAAAGTTTAATGTCCCATTCTTCTGTGCCAAATCTAAATCTCATCCAATTGATTCATACAACACCTATCCTTTTTCATCTCATTCAAAATGTACAAACTATTTTCAGTCCTGTCAGCATCTACTACCAATCTTTCTGAACTTGTTTTTCCTATTTCACATCCTTTAGCATGAAAAGTTAGAGTATGTCTTTTATTGCACATTTTACTAACACTCAACAAATTATACTTCAGTCCTTTTACATATAACACATTCTTAGTCATTGTCAAGATTTAGTATTCTCTTACCAACAATATTAGCTATTGTATTGTCTCCAAACTTGATTGTACCTTCAGTAGTCTTCTTCAAAGATAATAATTTATTCTTGTCACCTATCATATGGCTTGAACAACCATTGCCAATGTACCATTTCAAACTCTCATCTTGAATGTGAAAATTAGTTTGTGCTAACATGGATTCTTCTTCCTTTGGACCATCATTTTGTTGTTATTTTTTAGTATTTTCAAAGGTTCTAACTTCTTCTCAATTTGAACATACACCTTCCTATTTTGACTAGGGAGTTTTTTATAACCTAATCTATAGAATCTTACAATATGCCCAATTATATTATAGTTGTAACAAATCACAGCATTTTTATTGATATTTCACCCTTGAACAAATGAATTTGAGAATCGTTTTGGAAATCTATTACTATTCATATCATTTTTCCATGAATGATTGTTTCTAGCATTTGATCGACAATCTACAACTCTACATCCAAACTGATTACAAGAAAAACAATAGCCATAAAATGAATTCATGTACCTTATAGCATTCAATTGTCTGATAGGAAATGATCTCTGAGGATTTTTAAAAGGCACATTAACACTTTTTTTATATTTTAGAGGAGTGATAATGTTCTTGCCCTACCTTGACCTTTGACTATCATTCACAATCTTAGATTTCTTGAGAGCATCATCATATGTATTTGACTTACTGATATTCTACTCTTCCTTGCTACTCTTCTGGTCATCCGTGTATCTAAGGCTTGTTTTGATGAGAGGTGACCTTTGACTGTTCAATATGTCATCAGGAATTCCATAGCTCTTTTCAAACTTTTGACAAATTTTTTATTTGATTGTGAACTATTCAAAATCTGATTTCAATGAATCTATCTCAAATTTGTACTTGTTACACTCTCCTTGCTTAGACTTTAGACTTACATTTGCTTCTTCTAACTGAGTCTTGAGATTGTTGATGACCTCCTCAGTTTCCTTGACACTCTTATTTATCTTAGTTTCCAAGATACATATCTATTCTTCAACTTTTGACTAGAGACTTCAACTTTTGGTTTTTCTTTCTTTGACTCTTCAATTCATCAAAAGATCAACCTCAGCTTCTTATTCATCCACTTCTTCATCATCCATGAATACTTGTTATTTTGAACTATTCCCTTCTTCAACTACAATGGCTATGAAAAAAGTTTCATCACTTTTATGGTCTGAACTACAATCATCACTGTCTGAGATATCTTTATCATTGACTTCATAAGAGTTGTCTTCTTTAGAATATAGACTCTTTTTTTTATTGGATATTTTTTTCTTATAGTCACCTTACTTGAAATTTTTCTTGCTCTTGTCATACTTGTTAGACTTCTTATTCTCTTCACCATGTTCTTCATGATGATCATGTTTTTATTTTTTAGGACACTTGGCAACAAAATGATCAATGCTGCCATAATTGAAACATGTGTGGTAGCTTGCCTTTGTACCTACCTAAAACTTTTCTCAATTTCCTCACAAATAAGGCTTCAGCTTTGTGTTTATCAACATTAGTGTCACTGTCAATTTCAACCACTTTGATTTGTGTTTTCTTTGCAACCTTAAAGGCTACTTCTCTTTTGGAAGATCTTTCATCATCAGCCCTTATCTCATAGGCAGTAAGTATTCCATGAAGTTCATCCATTTATAGCTTGTATAAGTCTTTTACTTCTTCAATTGTTGACACCTTTGAGTCAAATCTTGGGGTCAATGATCTTAGAATATTTTGAACAATAGTTGACTCATTAAACTTTTCTCCAGGACCTCTGATGATGTTGACTACTTCATCAACTCTAAGAAGATATGCTGCAATATTCTATTATTCCTTCATCTTTAGACCTTCAAACTATCTTATATGGGTTTGAAGCTTTGCCAATTTTACCTCTTCATAGATGAGCTATAACTTGTCCCAAATTGCCTTAGCTGACTCACACTACATCACCTTGACAAACTCAGATTCTACCCATCCACACAATATAGCATTCATAGCCTTTGAATTGTTCTCACTTGCTTTATTTCTTGCAGTGTCAATTGGAGGAGTTTGAGGGATAAATACCCATCTACAACTGACTACTAAATGTCAAACCTGAGAACCATCAAATAGGTCTTCATCCTAATGCTCCAAAAGGCATAATTTTTTCCAATGAACAAAGGGGCCTTGTTTGTTTAAAACCCTTTTTGTACTTGATGACTAGACATTATCGTTCTTAGGATCAACCTTTTAATTTTCAAGCCTAATCTTGAAGGACCTTCTCTAATACCAATTGTTGGAAGCACAACCATTGAGAGGGGGGAAGGGTGAATCAATGAGCTCTTAAAACTTTCTTCAAATTCTTTAATTCGTTGGTCAAACATCAATGCAAAATCCATAGAGCAATCAAATGACAACATAGAATATAAAGACATGACACATGATATAGGTGGGAAACCCTTAAAGAGAAGAAAACCCACACTGATCACTGTATGGACTACATGTCCTAAATCAAATATGCAATGAGTCAAAAAATATGCTCAGCACCAACTAATCTTGAGGAACCAACCCCAAGTAGTTAAGCACCAACTTGATAAAAAGATTCAACAAGCACCAACTTGATACAAAACACCAACTCTTTAATTTGTAGACACTAATCTATAGGAGGCTTCAACCCCCTTTGCCAAGTGCCAACTCAACTTCTTTAGATCATCCACCTTTCTCAGTTTCTTTTATCAACAAGTGATGGTACAATTCTACTTTCTCTACTTATCAATCTCATATTCATTTTGTTATTTTTCTACTTATTAATCAAATAGACATATTAGGCTCTCTTTCTCTACTCTTTATTTTCAAAGATTATATCCTCTCTACCTTCTCTACTCATCTCTTTTAACAGATTATGTATACTCTAGGATTAATCTTCCTATGAGTCATTCAATGATTTCATACTCACGTCTCTGGCCATCTCTTCCTCAACAGATCTTTGCTCTACTCTTTAGTGAATTTATATATGCATCTTCTTTGGCCATCTATTCCTCAATAGACCTCATCTCTACTCCTTAAGCAAATTTATATATTCATCCTCTTTCTTCACTCTTCAAAAAGATAATTTGATCTTGCTTATATACAAGACATTGATCAACAACCTCTTGAAAGTCAACCAAACAAAACTCTATAGTCATCTTATATAATAGTTTATTCTCTTTTGAAAACATAATTCACATTATGTTATATAAAATCTCACTCACATAGGTATACCTAAGGTTGGAATAGACCAAGAAACCACTAGAATACATTTAGAAATACTTTTCAAACAAGTTTGTAGCGATTTTATTGAAGTCTATAGTAGTCTTAATGCAGTTCCTAGCAGCTCTGATGTAGTCCTAACACCCCTGATGTAGTCTATAGAAAACTTGATGGAGTCTGTAGCAAACCTGATGTAGTCCATAACAAACCTAATACAGTACATAGCTACTCACCTAGTAGCTCTAAACATGATCTTATTCTTCATAATCCTTAGATCACCTTAGTTCACATAAAACAACTTATTCAATGATCTTTAGTCTGAATTAATTTTGTAGTCTATTTATGTGTCTCTATATGATGTAAAATATAGATAGCAAGTCTCTTGGCTAATTGTCTACTTCACCAAAAAATAACTTTTATGGCAAGCTACAAACTCAATTAGTAGCTACAAACTCTTATCAACAGAAATTCCTTGACATCAATGACCATATTCTTTACTTAATAGCAAACCCTTTTACATCAATGATAAAATCTCAACACATATCTTTTTTTAGTGGAGCTATATGAGGCTATAAGACTGAAAGAGGATGGAATGATGGAGGTGATGGTGGAATTGATGGTCTGGGTAATACGTGTCTACATCAAATCCTCATCACAATGAAAAGACATTGATGTGTACCACAACAAAAACATTTCTTCTTTTTAAAAAAAAATTCATCCTGTTCATCAAATTCTTATATAAGTAATCATCAAATGAATTTTGAACTAGTTAAATATAACAAAAAAAATAATATTCTATGAGATAGATTGTGTTTTATATTACATAAAAAAACCACAATATTAGATTGTTTTAAAATTTGGGTTTCAAAAAACTAATATATACATCATTCATAATTGTTAACTACATTTTATTTTTCTCAATTTTGCTAGTGTTGCTTTCCATTTAAATTGATAGTCAATAGGAAATTCTTCACCAAATTTTATATTTACAATAGCTTCTAACATAATGAGGTAAAATTGTAGACATGTCATTTTATTTATTACTAGAACACTTTATGCATTAATAATTGGTAGATGTGAAATACGTACACCCTTGTGTATTATTGATGAAACTAGTAATGTTTTTAAATACATAAGGATTCCCATCAATGTAGGTACAATTGTGGACACATCAAGTTTCCTTTAGGGATATATGAATCTTTTCTTCCATTATATTTGAAATAGAGCACATGCCATAAGTCGACATACAAAACTTGTATCTCACCATGGAAATCCAATTTGCAAATTGTACACTTGGCCATAAAAAGGTAATATTGACACACTTGATGCATATCTAGTATTAGACTCAATATTAATTTTTAAAAATATGAAGAGCCTAAAACTTGGATTAGGGATAGTTGATAGTTGTATCAGATTAATCCATCTCTAAAATGTAAGCACATTTTAAGGTGTTGGGAGAGGTTCATGAATTGTTCACGCCCCATAATCTCACCACTTAAGAAATCAAATATATGTTCGATAAGACCTCATTAGAAAGTTCTAAATCATCTTTAGATTCTTCCTCATAACTTTTAATCTTAAACTTCCCCTTATTATGAGAGATTATTCAACATTTATGACATCCTACTATTTATCTAGTTTGGACATCTTCCTCTTCAACACATTTTCCCTTATTGATTTTTATCATTGCCGTACTCTCTTCATATTAATATGTAGGTGATAATGGTGGTGAATAATAATAAATTGAATTTTCAGAAATTGATGTATTTATAACAAAAACATTTAAGACGATGATGACAATGATAATAATAATAATGAATTATAAATTAGAATAATCATTTTAAGATAAAAATAATAATTATATCAAATGAAAAAATATAAAATTTCACTAATTTATATAATTTTATTATTTTCAATAAATTATACGATGAAAAAATATGTTTACTTTCATTAATTTTACCCCAATTTCCCTATTTTCGCAAATTTCTTGAATTTCATCAAAATTTTCGTAATCTCATTAAATTTAACCTAATTTTACTCTAATTTATTTAATTTTACCCCAATTCCCCTAATTTCATTAATTTCTAATTTTGTCTTTTTTTCTATAGTTTAGTCAAATTTACTGCAATTTCATTAACATTAACCTAATTTCCCCAATTTTGTTAAATTTACCTTAATTTTACTTAAGTTTTTCCAATTTCTCTAATTTTCTCTCATTTTAACCTAATTTCCATGAGTTTCACTAGTTTATGCAAATTTTCCTAATTTCCCCAATTTCTCTAATTTTCCATATTTGTCAATATTTTCCATAATTTGTCAAGTTTGGCCTAATTTTACACTTAAATTCCTGATTTCCCCAAGTTTCATTAATTTCCATAATTTTCTCCAATCTCCCCCAATCACTCTAATTTTACATATTTATCACTAATTTCCTTAATTTCATCAAGTATGGCCTAATTTTTCTCTAATTTTATATGATTTCCCTAAGTTTCAATAATTCATGTATTTTCCCCTAATTTATCCAATTTCTCTAATTTTCTATATTTGTCATTAATTTCCATAAATTTGTCATGTTTGGCCTATTTTTACTTTAGTTTTCCTAATTTCCCCAAGTTTAATCAATTTCCATAAATTTCCCTAAATTTCTTAAGTTTTCTTTTTTTGGCCCATTTGTTACTAATTGCCTTAATTTTGTCAAATGTGGCCTAATTTTACTCTAAATTTATCCTAATTTCTACAAGTTTCACTAATTTCCTTAATCTTCCCAATTTCTCTATTTCCCCTATTTGTCATTAATGTCCCCAATTTTGTAAGTTATTCATATTTTTACTCTAATTTCCCCAAGTTTCTGTATTTTTCTCTAGTTTTTCCCTTTCCTAATATTTTCACTAATTTGTGTCATTTTCCAAATGTACCACCATTGCCTAAAATTTTATAATTATTTTCAAAACTTAAATATAATTTATCTAATTTTACTACGCACTTAGGGATAAACAAATGCTTGACATAAATTTTGGCAAAAAAAGGTGACACAAATTGGAAAAAAAAATCACTTTTTTGCATCACAATTTTGTTCAAGAAAAAAAAAACCAATTGCATAACGACATGAAATTGACCCGATTAGTGGCACTAATTGCATAAAATGTAGTAGTTTGCTACCTTGTTTCATAAGGTAGTAGGGTCAACTTATGATTTTAGGTTCAAGGTGCAAGGTGTAGGTTAAGAGTCAAATGGGCCTCTATGCACATGCCATTATGTTGTGTTCAATTTTTTTATATAAGAAAGTGTGAGGTTGTATGTGATATATGTAGAACCCACATATTCTTTCCAAACTATTGGTCATCCTCAAAATGTTTATGATAAAATCTGTGGTAGGGTACCATGTTTTGTTAGACAAAGAGAGAAGAGAGGTTTCAAAACAAAGTCAATAATAATCCCTTTTCATAATGGTCCACAAGTGATTCTAAACATGTCTTGCATAAGTATAATTAATATATATGTGTTATGTCAATTTCTCATGTGTATAGTACATATAAAAAAATCCATGCCCATGAAGACCTCCCTTTTGGATATTATTCTTGTTTCCTAAATAATTAGCAGTAGTCGTCCAAATAAAATAGAGAATTTAGGGCCTATAGTTTGTTTTCAAAAATGATTTGATAAAATAAAATAGTGAAAAATCATCAGTTCAACTCTTTGAAATAGATATATTATCTTTGTTATATTATTTCTTGGTGTATAAATGAAATCCTAAGATTTGTCCTATTGTTTTTATGACAGTGATTCATTGGAAAGGTATAAATATCTTTACCTTTGGCATTGGAGTTGTGATCATATCATTTGGAGCATTTATGGTACGTAAAACTTTAATTATGATTGTTACATAAAGACTCTATAACTAGTGATTTATGCTAGTTTTTATGATAAAGAAAGAAATATTTTATGGGCATATTTCATTCAATTAATTTGGTTTGACCTGGGATTATATATCCATTTTTATGAATTAAATTCACCTAGCCTAGGAGGATCTAGTTTATGTTATTTTCCTCTTATTTTTTATGAAAAGTTGCAGAAGGGATATTACACTAAGTAAATTACATTAATCCATCAAAATATGTATAAAGGGAAGATTTTAGATAATTTAGTAAAATACATTAAATAAAGATCTGCACTAATTCCAATGGGATATATAATGAAATAACCTAAAGTGATTGATAATTGATAAAGGGGTTTATAAGGACATCCTTGATTTTTATCTCACTTGAAATTTAATAGAGGCTAAAAATGTTGAGAATAAGGTCCATATATAATGCATAAGAGAATCTTGAAAGATGATAGTGATATGAGGAAGTGACCAAAATAAGATTGTCTTGATAATGACCACTAGTATTGAACTATTATGATAGTGACATTATGTTCCAAAATTTGTACTCTTATTTTTATAGTGGCTATGTTTATCAAATTAGTTTGAAACTCTATGACTCCTTTTGTCTACACCTTGTCTATAAATATCTCTCTCGAATCAACAAATTTGTGTGTGAAAATACTAGAATGTCTTCTCCTTTTCTAAAGCCTAATTCTATATCAAATATACTTATAAAGGAAATAAAATTTTGGGTTTTATTTTTAGGGGTATGCTATTTTTAGGGGTATACCTTAGTCATTCCCCTACTTTGTGACATGTTATAAATCAACACTCATGCATGTCAATAATCAAATCTGTGTATATTAGTTCCAAACCATTATTCCTATGATATGAGATGCAAATTCAACTAGGAAAATTAAATATGATCTTTCCTAATCCTTCTCTTGGTACAAGTATGTATCGATAAATCTACAGTGTAGCAAAAAGAAATCAATAGATGTAATATCTAGATGTCTTCCTTGTATTTTCAAGATTGATTGATTCATATCTTATACTTCTTATTTTATGCCTTAGGGTGTCTTTGTGTGTGTGTGTTTCAAATTAAGGAAATATTGATGTGCAAGATGACATAGAGATAAGATATAAAAGACAATAAAAAGGGGCTAAGTGATAATAACTTGGACCCAATCACTTGGCCGCTTTTTATTGTCTTTTATATCTCATGTCTATGTCATCTTGTACATCAATATATTTCTCAAAATTTAACTAAGGAAAGATTGATGTGCAAGATGACATAGAGATAAGATATAAAAGACAATAAAGAGGGGCTAAGTGATAATAACTTGGACCTAAGGGTCAAACATGCCCAAAAATCACACCAACCGGTATTAAAACATTCTGATACAGGTCAAATCAATATAAAAAATGTACCAATGCTATAAAAAAGATAAGTCACAAGATAAAAGAAGCACAAAAATCCCAAGACTTGAAAAATGCAAAGGAGAAATAAAATCAGAAGAACAAGAACACCAAATGAACACATGAAGAATAATAGAGAGGCAAAACCATGATAAATTATCAGTAAGAGGCTAATCTGAACCAATGATCATTATGAAAAAAACATGATAATAACATTGTAATTATAAGGCTTATACCAAAATTAGGTGTTTGCATGATGGATCATTTTAATGTGTGTGCATATAAATTAAATTAAATGAAACATGGGTGGATGGCATTTTTACTACAGCCTCCTTGCTACCCATAAGTTATGCTTGAAGTTAATATCATATATGAAAGTGATATGAAACTAAAAGGAGGTAATATGAAATATAAAAGGAGAAGTTAATATTTGCATGAATGTCTTGACTGCCACTAAGGGTCCTTGAATGATCCTATGTCAACATATTGAATGTCCATGTAAGGAAACATGAATGTTTAAAATGAGATAAATGTTTATAAATTTGATAATAATTTAACCAATGATATAATTTGAAAAACTGAAATAAAAAAAAATGAACAAATACACTTGGTGGTATGTGAACCATATTAATATCTATGAAAAATATGAAATTATCATGGGTCAAATTTAATCCTTTCGTGTTGTGAAATATCTAAAATATAGATCCTAGTGACCCTATCAAGTGACAAAATCTAATTCTTAGCTAAAAAAACAAACATATGGTACCTCTATATAATCACTTGAAAAATCTTTATAACCTCTTGACATCTTTGTAACCTATTGAAATCTTTATAATTATAGAATAAAATAAGATTATTATGTGCCCCCCTTTGAGGTGAGGGATGTACTTGAATATCATTCATCTCAAAATAAAATGATCATGCACACCATGTGTAACATAGATAAAAAAAAAAGTTGTAATAATTGTGAAATCTCATGTACAACACAGTTTGATATATAAACATGAAATATATGATCACGAAAGAATGACACTATATAAACCAATACTAATATTCTAAAGTAGAAGCAATATAAGCAAAGGAAGGAAAATTAGAAACAAATGATGTGCCTGACTATAACCAAATGCCTCAACATATATAAGATATAACAATGCATAATCAATAGACATAGGGTATGTTATGCCCCAAATAAGCAATGTGTAATCAACAACCCATAATAATAGTAAGCCCTTTCATTGCCAATTGATAAAAAATTATAAAAGGTATTTTCCCCAATGTAGGCAAGGTAAAATCAAAAAAATATCTATCATAAAGCATGCACCACAATGGACAAGATATAATCGATAAAACACATGAATAATGTGTAAGTATTAGGCCTCTTGGTAGGAAATATATGATCAATATAGGAGAATAAAAAAGGGTTATTGAACCCAATAGATGCATGATATGGTAATGTATACATGGGCATAAAACCTCCACAAGATATGGATCATGGAAAACAAGGGGTTCAGTGCCATATGGCATACAAACAACCAAAGTGAAAATCAAAATCAAGCATGCACACACAACAAAAGTAAAGTATATGAAATAAATGTTGATAAAATAAACTTGTATGAGTAAATTAAAAAATATAAACTAAAGCCAAGTGAAAAATAAAATTAATGAACCCCATGGAAATTTAAAAAGTTGATTGGTCAATCAATAGAAAATAAAAGACAAAACAATACAAAAACAAATAAAAATAAAATACCACCACAATGCCCCTAGAACTAAAATTGTGAATTCATGATTCTCTCTCTCTATATATATATGGTCTCAAATATACCATGTGAATCATTATATGTAAATAAATGATAAAGTGTTTAAGTACAAAGTATGCTATCCAACCTAACTAATGATACTATCTAATCCTGAAGAGTCATTGTAGAAAATAAGTTTAAAATCATGTCTTTCCACTATCATAACCAATAAGTGAATCTAGTAAGTCATCATTATCAAATGTGGTGTATCTGATGCACTAATATGTAACATTGAGTTTAAATTTTTATTGATGTGGGTTTTATGCACACCAAAAAATATTATGAAGTATTCACTAACATTTTAGGATCAATGAAAATATTCACTCCAAAGTATGAGTTACAGAGCATTGGGTTTTGTAAACAACCATTTGGTGGAATAACAATGAACAAAGCAGTTGTTTATCTCAAATGGTTCAGATATGATATGAATCTATATCTACTTGATATGGGGTAGATTGGTGATGGATCTAACCTAAGGTGGGTAGAATCAAAATAAACTCAAAAAAGAAGGAAATGTAGGGTAGGAAAAAAAGTAAGTATACAAATAATCAAATAAGATGAAACTTTTTTAAGTTGGCTCTTGAACTAGGGGTTGGACAAGAAATCAATAACTGATGTTTACTGCAAGATATTGTAAGTATACAAACAATCAAACATAGTTAAGAGTCCAAGGGAATAAGAATACAATGAACTTTAGCATATATAATCAAATGTTGCTACGATTATGAGATTGCAATTACACATCTGTAAAAGTGGATTATGATTATTACACAAAAGCATTTAAATTAGAAATATCACAATATGAATAGCTGTATTAAAATAATACTCATGCATAACTAATAGACTAAGATACCAATTTAATGGAACTTCTTGCAAGATTCACAAGTTTGGAGAAGAACAAGATTTGCACAACAAGACCAATTGCAAAATAGTTCTTAGAATTTCTTATTAATTTTAATAGACAAAATTTTCCTCTCTTTGGGATTAGGAGGATACAAATATATATAGGCTTGGGGAGGGGATGACTCATCCTCTAAGTGAAGTCTAAATTTACATCTCTAAAAATAAAATTGTGTCAAAATCATGTAGAGCATGTATGTACAAAAGTGTATACATAATAGGATTCCTTGACCATATATATATATATATATATATATATATATATATGCTAAATAAATTTAGATCCATCAGTCCTAGTTTAATTTAAACATATAAATATATACATAATTAAGATGGTGCTGATGTGGTACTGATAAAAGAGAAAAATGGTTGAGTGACAACTATTGAAAGAGAAGTAGTTTTAATCCATTGAGGGATCAAAATTGAACCTATTGGAGTATGCATTATTGCATATACATAATTGGGGACCATATGATGATGTGAAAACACTTTTAGTTGATAGTGTGCTTGGTACTAACCATGATGTCCCCTTTGCGGCTTTGAGTTTTTCAAATAATGCATGTGTTGTGTCAAATTATTTATTAATAATATTAAAATTGAGAAAGGCAGGCTTAAATACTTTGCTAGCCTCAGCCATCAACCTTGTATGCTCTACTTCTGAGCTCTTAAATTTTACTCCAAGGGCTTTAATCTCAGTTACTCTATCTTTGGCAAAATTGATCAGCTACAAAATATCATCATTAGTTTTATATATAGTTCCCTAAACTGCATCCTTAAAGCTATTTGTAGCTACTTTAAGGAGTGTTTTAAATTTGGCCCTGTTTACTAACTATCCAGTAAAGGTTATGACATATGTGACCCTCATATCTCTCAAAATTTCTAAGGCCTCATTCTTATGGCTTGAAAACTATTCCATCAAAACCTTCATTTGTGTGTGCCAGTTAAGGGCACCATCTCCTTTTGTAATTACATAAATTAAGTCCCATGTAACATCTTGTACAAACATCAAATTTAGGTGATTGAATGTGCTATTTCTTACACACTAAACTAGGAAGGTAAGACTTTGTTCAAATTCTTTTAACTGGTTCTAGAGTTTGAGCACCTTCACCCTCTCAGGCTAACTGTCACTCGTAAAGGTACAAATATTATTCAAAATGTTATACAACCTTGTGGCTGCACTTTAAACACTATCTATAATTTCTTGAGGGGTATAGATGATCTGTCTCTAAAATAAGAACTGTTTTCTTCCTCCTTACTCTTATATATCTTCATAGCCTTCCTGACTATATCTAAAAATTAGAGAAAATCCTCTATGTATTTTATAAGGTCATTTAGATTCTTTTTGACCTTTTTTGTCCAAGGGAAATAAGTTTTCTCTTTGTTCAAACTCTATTTCTTCCCTTGTACTTGTGTTCACCACTTTCATCTTTCTCACCCTTTAAATTTTGCCACTTTCTTTATCAAATCGGGTAGAGACTGTGGGCATCTTGGTGAGGACTAAGTTTTATCTATCATCTTTTCAGAATTATAGCTCTTTGACCCATTAAGGAATGATAATTTATCCTTCTTCCTTAGGTTGGATTGGGTCTTTAGAGGTAGGGGTGGAGTGATCATTGGAGGTGGAGGTATTTCTAAAGGTGTTAATGAAGCACTTATTTGAATAGGGAATTGGAAGGGTGGCTAAATAATTCTTTGCCAACCTAATGTTTCCCTCTTAGGGGTTACTTCAACTACACATACTTAGTTAGACCTAAAGTTTTTAAAAATATCATTGTGGTTAACTATACAGGTACAGATTGTGGCAATTCTAGTTCCAATTAAGATAAATATTTTGGGGGGGATTGGTGGCCCTTGTGGATAAAAAATAGAATTGAAACCAAATTTTCAAAATAGACTAATCAATTGAATTAGAAGATGGTGGTCTTGGAATGGTAGGCGTAAAATTTGTAACTTGAGTATTTACAAAAATAATGGAAGAAGCAAGGAAGAAACTACCTTATTGATATTTTGTCTTTCTTATTTAGTGAGGATCTGTTGATCTAGTGCCCTAGCTAGAGTTTCTTCTTCTTACAAGCTTTCCAGGCTCATTATTTTAGCTCGTTCTAACTTTGCTTCCTCTTCTATTTCATCTTGGGACCTTTTATCACTTAAAATTTACTTAGGGTCCTTAAATTTTTATGCATTTCCTTCCTCCTCATCCATAGGACAATCCACTAGTGATATTATATGTCCATACTCCTCTTCCTCTACTTCCTCATCAAGGAATCCACTTGGAGTTACAAGACCTAATGATGGTATTTCCTCTAGTTGTTTGACTTTAAAGGAGGCAGGGAGGACTCTAGATTTATTTTGGTAGGTGAATGTGGGGAGAATAGGAGGTGAGGGGAAAGATGAAATTATCAGAGGAACCGCAAGAGTAGGGAATACCATTATAAATAGTGGTGAAGGAATGGGAAGTGTAACAATAGTGGTAGAGGGAAGAATAGACAAAAAAGGGACTAATATAGCAGAGGGGATTTGAGGAGAAGTCTCATCACTAGTGTTGATAGATGGAGATGAGGAGTAGATGGAAGAGATGAGAAGGAACCTTGCAAAAACTCTAGTAAACTTACATGTGTAATTGTTGTAAGTGGAGAGAGAGAGAGAGGTGTCAAAGAGAATGTGCTCATTTGTCTATTATGATGAGATGTAATCCTCTCAAATTTAGTGGCTATACCCATGATAGTAGTAATTGAATGGGATGAGGGAAGATGAATATTAAGAAAACCCCTGAGAATCTCCTTCCTAATCTAGAGGTTTTCCTCTCTTTGACAACTAGACTCTTCTTCTAATAGATTGATCTCTCCTTCTATAGGAGAGGGAGGTTGGTCCTATTTTGCTAGATCATGTGGCTATGTTGGAGTACATTGATGACTCCAAGATTATTCTACCTACATTACCATTTCATTTTCCTACTCTTTGTTAATATCCAAGTCATATTTAATGGCCAGTGTCAAAATCATTGACATCTATTTGTCCCTCGTGTGGGTCCAAACTTTAGAATCATTTGATGCATTCAAAAATATATCATTATGTTCATACTCCTGGTGACCATATATAATAGTCACCCCTTTCTTGTCTTTGAGGAGTTTAAGATAGTTTCTAATTTTCCCCTAGGGATCCCATTTTATGAATTGGGCCACATTTAAATTGTAATAGGATCAAACCTTTCCCACCCAATTAAAATATGCCCTCACTGCAAACTGGGGTTGCCCAATGCTTAGTGGAGAATTGTAGTAATAAGCCTAATGCTTAAGGCGAAGTTCCTCATCTACACTGTCATATAACTAGTGGTTAATCTCTTATTTATCCACCTTGTCTAGAACATGGCATGGTAAAAATAGAGTGGGTGTCCTTGTTCCTTCAATTCTAATTATGGTACAATCCAAATAGTACCAATAATCCTCTATTTTGACTATGCTTCTTCTCAAATTCTTAGATATTGTGGACATTTGAGTGGCATGAATGGATTGATAGACTTGAGGATAAATTTACTTCCAAATTATTTTAATCTCATTTAGAAATCTATAAACAAATAAGAAAGAATAGACCTCACATATTCTATTGTCCACATATTCTGTAGATGGCTGCCATAGTTCTCCATGGACACTGTGGACTGTCGCAAGGATTACATCTAATAGTTATGACATAATGTAAAAATTTCTATCAGCTAGCCTTTGTTCATGTCTGAATATTTGTGCCTTCAATCTAACACTAATAATCTTTCTTAAGGCAACAATTTTGTCAAAAGTATGTCCAACAATGGGACCCATTCGACCTGTACGCAAATAATGTTAGCAAAGTTATACAATCTATTTAGAAAGGCCATGGTTATTTTAATACCAAGCCTGAATTTGATTATAATGTTGGAGGAAATACCTCCCTTGGGCTTCAAATTCTAGCACTTTACTAGACACTATTTCAATTTCCATTTTACAATATTGTGTTTGAACTATACATTAGCCGAGACTTGATTATAAACAACCTTAGACCCTCAAAGCCTAAGGTACCTATCAAATGATCATTTAGAAACATATGTAGTTGCATTTTCCCCATTTCTAATATGTATATAGTCCCCAAATCAAGTACCATTAAATAATAAATCATGAAATAGGTCGATACAGGGCATTACCTTTGGTTTTGAAGCCCCTTGATGGAGCCCCTGGTTTTGATTGGTAGCAAGTCATAATTGTACTGTTTATCCTCATGGGATAGATGATCTTGTAAATATTATGATGCTATTGAATCCACTGTATTCTAGGTGGATGAATAATATGGAAACTTGAAATCTAGGTCACTTTTATCAATTACAGTGCTTGTGTATTCAGTGTTTCTAGAAATAGAATATGCAGAAGGAGCTTGGATGTATGGTGGTTTTTGGGAAGCCATTTCAAAAATCTAGGACTATGTGTTTCCTTTGAAAACTATCTAAATGCTCATATGAATTCGTTAAAACAACTAAGGTTTTTGGTCACTTGAGAGCTCATAATTGCAATGTTTGATTAATGGAAAAGTGACTTGTCTTTGCTTAGATTTTTCATATATTACCAAATCTTGCACCTTGAATGCATAATTCATGTGAGATCAATGTGAATAAAGGATTTTAATTTTATGCTCATTTGGATTTATATCTATTAGTCAGCTTTGGTAGGTTTTTATTTTCCAAAAGGAAACTTTTCATCCTTTCATGTGTGTCTAGTCATCCCTTTTGAGATAAGTGTCGGTCACTTACTTGAATTTGACTTAGTTGTCAAACTTATTTATGTGTACTTTAGCCACACATCTCTTTAATCTTGACACTTATCTATTGTTCATTCACCTGGGGTCTTCAGACTTATGATTTTTCTTTATATGTTCTAGGGTTGCACGTTAATGGAATTGAGCCACATGGATTGCTCTTGAGATTACAAGAACTTGGAGACTTGGGGCCACGACTATTTAAACTTTGAATTATTTATGTCTTCTAATAGGGCTTTAAGTACCAAGATGTTGATGCATGGTGTGATCTTGAAGTTGTGAAGATTCAGAGGCTCAGGACTATGGGGTCATGGGGCCATGAACTTGATATTTCTCCTTGAAGTTATAGGATAATGGAATCGTGCCAACTATCAAGACCACAGAGCTTGAAACCTCAGGGTAATTATGATGCAGGGCTACATGGCAATTAGACTTTGCTTTGATCTTTCAGGTTCATGGGATTTTGCCACATGACATAATCTCAAAACCCTATGAACTCAGATGATTTAAAACTATCTGTTAAGTGAACTTTATCCTAGTTAATGTGGTCTTTCCATATAGATAGCCTCCAATAACTCAATTGTCGATAAGGTACAATTTTTTTCTAAACTATGGTGCATTTTGAGTAATGTGATAGTGCCATCCATCCTAGAAATTTCAAAAACTTAGGATTTTTTTTGTGAGGGCCGAAGGGCTTTGAGTAATGTGACCCTACCACTTATTCCAATATTGGAGCTCAAAAAGTTTGGGAACGTAATTAATGTGGGGTCTTGATGTAGATAGTTTGTAAGTCTTTACAAATAGTCCTAAGAATGTATGAAAATTAATGAAACACTAGAATGTGACACATTAGCTCCGTTAGCCCATGAAAGGCATAAAGTCAATTTTAAAGAAACATTATGAAATTCTAAGGTTTGAAATTAATCATAATTGATGCCCAAGACTTGATTTTAATAATTTGAAATTATTTAAATTTAAACATTAAGGACAACCTTAGTCTTACGCTTATTAAATCCAATATCATGAATATCTATGGTCCCTATTTGAATTCATAAAAATGGGGTTGTGTGTGTTAGGGTACAACAAATGGTGATTCAGTAGGAAAATACTCTTGAGTATTTGAGAACACAAAATTTTAGTAACGTACCATAATAAAATTTCACTCTAATAAGAAAAGAATGAGTAAACTAGTCCCTAGAAAAAAGACTCATCCTTCCTTATGCAACATACTAACCCTTTTCATTCCTAGAATCTTATGTGTGTGATTTTGTGAGATTTATTTTCCTTTTGTTATAATAGTTTTAACAAAGTCCTAGATAAACACTGCAGGTTTTGTTTTGACTTCAAATTTTATAACTAAATAATAAAGGAAACCTACACATTGCTTTATTACCAGCCAGATATCCATAACCTTGATAAAGATACATCTAAATCTAATCTAAGACTTACTCTACTACCAACCATGAATCCATAGCCTCGGTAGAGATTACTTGAATCATGCATTTTTTAATAAGTTTACATAATTTTTTTGATAGAAGAAAGGTTTGGATTCACCATTGGCTAGGTGTTGGCATAAGAAAACTTATTTTAATCAATATGTCCCTACCAGTGTGTATCCATATCAATGTTTATTATCTCTCATCCAAGTTTATAACATGCCATGGTCCAGTTGATATTTAGAAATTCAATCTTTCTAAAAATTATATGAGTGTATTAGATTAAATCTAAAAAAGTCTAACAAACTCACTCATTCCAAATAGAACTTAATTCAATCACGACACATGCATTAATCCTAGAAAATCAAGCACTGCTAGAATAAATCCTTGTGAATACCAATTGTGTTTCCTTTCATATCATCCCCTTATTTTTAACAATTATTTTTTAATTCCATAAGAGCAAATCAGTTGCTTCGTTCTGTAATTTTAACAAAACTAATCTAGAAATCATAATTATTAATCTACCTAAAGAAAATGTATAAAGTAAGAAATAGTAATCTAGAAAAATAGGAAAGATTAACTTTGAAAACAAGAAATTTATTATATAAAATAGGAAATTTATTCTAGAAAAAAGGAAATGTAACCCACTCCTACGTCTACATCTTCACTTATAGTCATTCAGAAGCATCTCTAGTTGAAGCAACCATGAAATAATGTTTAAAAAACTATATATTGACTATAAATATGAGGTACTTACCTTTGAAATCCTTCAAGAAAAAGACATTGTTACATAGAATTTTAGATATTTTATATGGGTCAATCCATAAAAGAGTGAGCTTATCATGTTTTCCCTTCTTATAATGTTCTTTATCCCATAAAAACACTAGGTCTAAAATCTTGAAAGCCTTAAATTTAGACCTTTTGTCAAACTATCTTTTGACAATGTGTTGGTGTTTGCTAAAATTGTGCATTGCTTCACTATGTGCATCCTCCATCTTGACTATATCAAGTAGTCTGGACTAGATTTTGTTGTCTTCCCCCATGTACTCTTACATAAATTAGTATTTTAGTATTTTAAGAGTGATGGGAAAAACTAGTTTTTATCCATAAACTAACAGAAAGGGTAAAGCCTTAAGGACTTGCTTGTGTCTTGTTCTGTCTAGTCATAGTGCGTACTTCAGTAATAAGTGTCATTCTCTTGGTTTCTCTTGTGCTGACTTCTTGATGGAATCTATCATATTTTTATTTCTAGATTTAGCCATTCAATTCCCTTATAGATAATTAATTTAGGAGAACTTAATGGTAATTTTGATGTTATAAGCCCATTTGATAAATTTAGTTGATTGGGAAACTTGATTATTATCACCATCTAAAGAAATTAGAGTGTCAAACTGGTCAGTATGTTATCTTATAGAAATTTGATAACATCTAATGCTCTACAATTTTTAGTGGCCATAACTTCTATCCATCTAGTGTAACAGTCAGTAGCTATTAGGATAGATTATTGCTTACTAAAGAATTTAGGTTTATTACCCCAACGAAGTCAAGACCCCACTAAACAAAAGGACATCCTTTGATAACTGATTATAGAGGCATGACAACATTAAATTCTTTTTTTCTAAACACCTAACATTTATGGTAGGTCTTGACATGGTTATTTGCATCTTTTAAAATTGTAGGTCAGTAGTAACCCATCTTCAAAATTTTATGGGTTGTTGAGTTTCCCAAGGGATGTCCACTGCCTATCTTTTGATGTAGATTATCCAATGCATTTGCATTTTCCTCTTTTGAAACACACTTCAAGTAGATGTATGCATAGTTATTTTGGTATATGACTCTTTTTTTTAATCATATAATGGGTTGATTTGAGCATAAGGGCTTGTCTTTGTTCTCTATTTAGCTCAAAGGGACATATACCTGTGAGTAAATAGTTGATGATATGCACATACCATTCACCACCAACTACCTGAGTCTAGTTGATTTATTTAATATAAATACATGGATCAGTCTCAGTCATGAGATGGATGATTCTTTATCCTCACACCATCTTGGATGGTCTGATCTCAAGATCAAGTTCTTATAATTTTGCCATTCATTTACCTCTTCTTTCACCCAATTTATTCTAGCCGAGTGTGAGCTTGACAATTGTGTCAAAAATAATGGCATATGTCTTGTTCCTCATAATATAATGTCTAAACTTATTCACAACTTTAATCAATGCATATATCTATTTATCTATCATGGAATATTTCAACTCTGCATCTTTTAGATCAATTCTCATGAAAGCAATTGGATGTTCATTATCATATACCTTTTGTGACAATAAAATAGTTATAGTGTGCTTAGAGACAAATGAATAAAAGTAGAAATATTTAGTGAAATATGCATTGATCAGAATTGGAGCTTGAGTAATTACAATTTTGATGTATTGAAAATCTTTCTTGGATTATATTGTCCACTCTATTTTAGCATCTTTAGTCAACATAGCATTCAATAGCTTGAAAATCTCTACAAATCTGAGAATGAATTTTCATAGAAATTATATCTTACCAAAGAAAGACTTCAACTCTTTCTTGTTGTTAAGAGGTGTTAGCTTTGAAATGGCCTAGATTCATTTTGAGTAAATGGAGATCCCATATTTAGTGATGATATGGCTTAATAGTTTTCCTTTAATGACTCCAAAGATGCTCTTATTTGGAGTGAGTGATCCACCATATCTTCTGCACCTGTCAAACACTCTTTGTAGATGGCATGCATGATCAACTCTATCCTTTACAAACACTGTTAAGTAATCCATATAGATTATGAAACATTTACCAATGAGTCCCTAAAAGGAAAAGTCCATAGATTGTTGGAAGGTTTCTCATGTATTTATTAGGCTAAAAGACATCTTTTTATATGTGAAATTTCCCCACTTGGTGGTGAAGGGAGTCTTCAGTCTATCTTTTGCTTCTACCAACTCTTGATTATAGCCTGAGAATCCATCTAAAGACTTCATCTCATATCCACTAACCATTTAAATTACCTCATATAGATAAGGGAGTATATTTATCTTTTTATGATGCTTGGTTTAGATTTTTAAAGTCAACACAAAACCTAATCTCTTCATTCTTCTTCCTAATTGGCACTAGGTTGACTATCCCGGTAGAGTGTTTGATTGGAAATATAATCTTAATGTCTGATAGAGTTTGTACTTTTGTCTAGATGAGAGATTATAAAATTGGATTTATTGACCCTTGTCTCTATGTGAAGGGCTTATGATTTGGTTTCAATGGGATGGTATGTGTGATGACCCTAGGATCGAAGATCTTCATATGTTCAAGTGATCAAATCTTTGTATTCTGTTAGTAGACCTCTCAACTTTTGTTTCTCACTTTTATTGCAACTTAAGCCAACGTTTACATACTGGGGATGTTCGCCAGTGCTTAGATTCTCCTTGACAAACTTAGACTCAGTCACTTTAAGCTATTTTTATTTTTGAGCTTGTGGATCCACGTCAAAAGCTCACTCTAGGGAGACCATTCCCATGGGGATGTAGTTTTATTTCAATTATAAGACACCATCTTCTCCAAGATCTTCTATGCTCATAGGTTCAACATCCTTTTCATCTATTATCTAAGATTCAAAGGCTCCAAAGTTGTTCATAAATTAGATAATTTGTTGATTGTCCTCAAATACTTAAAATTTATCCACATTATCTGGGACATAAGGATAAGGGACCAGCTCCACATAAAATTTATATATTTTGCATTCTTGGAGTGGTGCTAGATTGTAGCCAAAGCTACTAGTGAATTTGTTGTCTAGTTTCCTTCCCTTAGGATGGCCCTGATGTTAAATTATTCAAAATATTCGATCAGATGCCATGCTTAGTGTTTGTACTTATTCAAGTGAGTTTACATTGATATTTATTTTTAATCTGGTTAACAATTAGCTCTAAATCAATAAAAATTTACAATTACTTCATGTTGTGCTTAGTGCAAACTACAGGCCTAGAATTAGAGCTTCATACTCAACTCAATTATTGGTACAAGGGCATTACAGTCTATAGGAAATTAGATATCACTTCCCATTTGGATAAATCAAACCTACACCAACACCTGAACCTTGATTTGATCTGGCTCTGTTGAAATGGAGAGTTCATAACTGACAAGGACCTTCAAATTAATGTTCATGAGGTTCTTCCTTGGTAGTGAAAGTGTACACATTTGAAGGTGAAGCTAAAAGTCAACATTTTTGTTCTAAGCATTGCACTCTATGATCATTTAATTAATCTTATGTTCTCAATCTACTCGAATCTAGTTGGCTAACCCCTTCCAAGGCATCCACATGTGTGATAAATCCATGGCCATGTACCCATTTAGTGTCTTTGACCAATTGTGAATCAATAGTAAGTCGTAAGTTTCTAGAATGTCAATGACCATAATATCTATGTACTTTACATGTGGCTCTACTGCAAATTGAATGTGTACATTTTTCAATTATCCAACACATAGGATGAAAGACTTTTCTAGCTGTAGGACTGCTTTTTTGGACTTATCTAGGGTCAAACCCAATTTCTTTCATACATCTGTAGGCATTACATTAGCTGAGGCACCTAAGTCAACCAAACAATTATGTACATTCTTTTCAAACATTTTGAGTGTTAATAGGAAATGTGATACTTTAGGTTTGTCCTTATAAATAACCATGTTTACATGTGTCACTTTTTATTTGTCAATAGATGATCTGCTAGTCAAAGCATTGATTAGAAATTCTTTGAGTTCAATATTCTAGAATAGCTCATGAAGACTAATATTAGCCTTGATCTTCTTCATATCTTCAACAATATTGTATGCTCCTTTGCTCTGTGTATCTACACTCTACAACTGATTATTCCCTTTTGGAGGGGGAAGATTGTTGTTGGCCTTATGATATGGAGGATTAGTAGCACTATTTTTTAGGGCCATAGAGGTAGTAGTAGGATGTTTGTTCCTTAGATTATAATTATTCCTCTAGAACTATTGAAAAGCATTGATATCATCTATATTATCCTCTGGTTCATTCTCGTCCTCCATTGAGAATGAGAAGTCAAATGTCTAAAAGACCATGGTTGTGTTAAGAGGACCTAGAGCAGTAAAAAAATATGGTTATAATTGATTTACAAAACCTTCCTGCCTATCCATCTCTTTTTGAAAGATCTTAAAGGTTGTATGGAACTCTATGAAATCTAGGTCACCATGTTGTTTTGTGTTATGTACTCAGAACCAATTAGGAAGGGTTACTTCCAAGATATTTATCTTTGGCATCTTATTAGGTGGCTACTACTTTGTATTAATTTTAGGTCTGTTAAAAGCCCCGTTATACCTTTAAAATGCAAAGCTCTGATTGGAATTTTGTCCGATGGTATTTCTCATTCACTTATGCATACTAGAAAAATCATTTCTTAGCTTTTGTACCATTCACTGGATGGCATCTAATTTTATTGTTTTAGAATCAATAGTAATATCCTATGTAGTAGTAGTATTAACTAGTATCAAAGATTGGTTTTGATTTTACTAGTTGTGTATAGACAAAGGATTGTTCAGGAAGCTAAGGTGTTGGTTAGGTGGAGAATGGGCTAAGGTAAATTAGGTGTACACTTGGTTCTGGTTCTAAGCCACAACATTCTGATTAACATTTGGAATTGGGTTAAGGGCTGAAAAATTAGTACCAATATGGAGTGGACCAAATCTTGTGGCTGGGGATTTAATTTTTTTTTAATGTTAATAACTTTAACATAGGCTAGTGCCAATGAGGTAATGTTAGGTGCCCTAAGGATAAAGAAAATAGTCATAGGGTTTAGGGCATTTTTATATATTTCAAAGGTTAATGCCTTAGTGGGTTTATAGGTAGCTTCAATTTGGCTATACATTTTTTTAAATATTGCATTAAAAGCTCAAATTAGTTCATTTAATTCTCTCTTCATGTTTGCAAAGTGTTGGTATATGACACTTGGGTTGGTGACTTGTCCAAACTATGTTAGGAAAGTGTTTTGGCATTGATTCCAAGATGCAATCAAATCTTATGGGACATTGAGGAACTAATCATAGGTATCATCTTGCAATGTGAAGGGAAAGAGTCTACATGCCATGTCCTTGTGGACTACATTCAATATGGATAAAGTAGTCTTGAAAGCCTTTATGTATTCTTCAAAAGTCCTACCTCCCGAAGGAGAGAAGGAAGGAAGATATTTCTTAGGGTTTCTTGGTAGATCATGCACATCTCCATGGATGGACATAGTAGAATTGGTTAGCCAAGCATGGGCCATCAAGCATAGATGAATACAAAGTCATTTATTTGGGGAATATGAGTGGGCCCGAAGTACTCTCAAGACACCCTTATCTAACCTAACTTTTCTATAGATTTTCAAAGTGGATATAACAAGTTAGTATCTGAGGTGGACCTTGTTAATATTTTGGGTATATCAGTGCAAATCAAGTGATCTCTTTTAAGAAAATAAAAGGGGGCCCTTACTTATAACTCTAGATAAATTTTAATTTATGTGAGTTTATTCACATCAGGGAATATTACGAGCTAACCTATAATATTTTAGGATCAGTGAAAATATTCACTCCAAAGCATGATTTATTAGATGTTGAGTTTTATAAACAACCTGTTGATGGAATAACAATGAGCAAATTAGTTATTTATTTTGGATGGTTTGAATGTAATATGAATCTAGATCTACTTGAGATGGGGTGGATTGGTGATGGATCTAACCTAAGGTGGATAGGATCAAAAGAAACTAAAAATATAAGGAAAGGTAGGGAAGAAAACAAAGTCTGTGGATCAAACAAGATGAAACCTTTGTAAGCTAGCTCTTGAACTAGGGGTTGGATAAGCAATCAAGAACCAATGTTTGTTGTAAGATATTATAAGTATACAAACAATCAAGCATAATTAAGAGTCCAAGGGAACAAGAATACATTGAACTTTAGCATATATAATCAAAGCTTGTTGTGATTGTGAGATTGCAAATGCACCTATACAAGAGGAGATTATGATTATCACACAAAAGCTTTCAAATTAGTAATAGAAAAATATGAATAAAAATATTAAAATAATACTCATACACAACCAAAAGACTAAGATATTAGTTTGATGGAACTCCTTGCAAGATTCATAAGTTTAGAGAAAGACAAGATTTGCATATCAAGACCAATTGGAGAACAATCCATAAAATTTATTATTAATCTTAATAGCCAAAATTATCCTCCTTTGGAATTGAGAGGATACAAAAATGTATAGGCTTGGAGAGGGGGTGCCTCATCCTCCAAGTGAAGTCTAAATTAACATCTCCAAAAATAGAATTGTGTCAAAATCATGTAGAATATGCATGTACAAAAATGTATACATAAATAGGATTCCTTGACCAATATATATATATATATATATATATATATATATATATATATATATATATGCCAAATAAATTTAGAACTATTAGTCCCAACTTAATTTAAACATATAGATATATATACATACTTAAGGTGGTGTTGATGTGGCACCGTTAGAAGAGGAAAATAATTGAGTGACATTTGTTGAAACAAAAGTAGCCATTGTAAACCCTTGAGGGATAAAAATTGGCTCTGTTGGAGTATTCATTATTGCATATCCAAAAAACTGAGGACCCTACAATGACATGACAACACTTGTAGTTGATGGTGTGCTCGGTACTAACCCTAACATTCCCTTTATGGCTATGAGTTTTTCAAATAATGTGTGTGTTGTGTTAAACTCTTTATTAATAATATCAAATTTGAGGAAGGCAAGCTTAAATACTTTCATAACCTTAGCCATCAACCTTATATGCTCTACTTTTGAGTTTTTAAATTACACTCCAAGGGATTCAACATTAGTTAATCTATCTTTGACAAAATTAATCAATTAAAACATGTCATCATTCATTTTACATATAATTCCCTCAACTTCTTTCTTAAATCTATTTGTTGCTGCTTTACTTGGAGTGATTCAAAATTGGGCCTGTTTACTAACTATCTAGTAAGGTTATCATAATTATGACCCTCATATCTCTCAGAATTTCTAAGGCCTCATTCTCATGACTTACAAAATATTCTATCAAAACATTCATCTATGTATGTCAGTTAAGGGCACCATCCCTTTTTATAATTACATAGATTAAGGCCCATTCAACATCTTGGGAAGACATCAAGTTCAGGTGATTGAATGCACTACTTCTTGCACACTGAACTAGGAAGGTAAGCCTATTTTCAAATTCTTTTAACTAGTACCCAATTTTAAAAACCTTCACCCTCTTAGACTGAATTTCAACCCTAAAGTCTTGAATATTATTTAAAATGTTATACAGTCTTGTGGCTACACTCTGAACACTATCTATAATTTTATGAAGGGCATAGATGATTTGTCTTTGTAGTAGCTATTGATGTGATTCTTCCTTATTCCTATACATATCCATCATATCCTTCCCGACTATATCTATAAAAGAGCAAAAATACTTTGTGTATTCTGTAGGATCATTCAAAAAAATTTGGCCTTTTTTTTCCAAGGGAAATAAATTCTCTTTGTTGAAACGCTATATCCTCAATTGTACTTGTATTCACCACTTTCCTCTTTATTCCTTTGAATTTTGTCACTTGTTTATCAATTCGAGTAGAGATTGTGGGAAGATCAATGAGGCCCAAGTTTTATCTATCATCATTTTAGCATTGTAGCTATGTAACCCATTAGGGAGTAATAAGTTCCCCTTCTTCCTTAGGTTGGCTTAGGTCTTCAAAGGTAGCAAGTGGAGTGATCATTGGAGGGGGAGTTATTATTGGAGGTGTTAATGAAACACTTATTTGAATAGGGAATTATAAGGGCGGCTAATAATTCTTCACCAACCTAATGTTTTCCTGTAAGGGGTGACTTCAACCACATACTTATTCAAGCCTAGAGTTTTTACTATTGTCATTATGGTTAAACATACAAGTGCAAATTGTGGCAATTGTAGTTCCAATTGAGCTAAAGATTATAGGGGGATTGGTGGCCCTTATGGATCAAAAATAGAAACAAAAACCAATTTTTCAAAATTTGGATCCATTATTTGTGTTAATGTTGAAAGAATAGAAGAATCAACTGAACTAAAAGATAGTGGTATTGGAATGGCAGGCGATAAATTTATAGCTCGAGTATCTAAAAAAGTATGGAAGAAGCAAGAGAAGAAACTACCTTATTGATATTTTGTCTTTATTCTTCAAAGAGGCTCTACTGGTCTAGTGCCCCAATTGGAGTTTCTTCTTCTTGCAAGCTTTTCAAGCTCATTACTTTGGCACATTCTAACTCTTCCTCCTCTTCTATTTCATCTTGGCCCCTTTTATCACTTAACCTTTGCTTAAGTCCCTTCATTATTTTTTCATTATCTTCCTCCTCATTTGTAGGATAATCCACTAGTGATATTACATCTTCATGCTCTTCTTCCTCTGCTTACTCATCAAGGGATCCATGTAGATTTGCAAGATCTAATGATGATCTTTCCTCTAGTTGTTGGACTTTGAAGGAGGCAGGGAGGACTCTAAATATCCTTTGGTAGGTGACTATCGGGGGAATAGGAGGTGAGGGGGTAGATGAAACCAATGGAGGAACCATAGTGGTAGGGACTACCACTGTAGGTGGTGGTTAAGGAATGGGAAGTGGAAGAATAGTGTTAGAGGGAAGAATGGATGAAGAGGGGATTGATATAGCATGGAGAATTTGAGATGTCTCCACAATGGTAGTGATGGATAGAGATGGACCTTATTGAGGTGATTGAGGGGAAGGAGGAGTAGATGGAAGAGATGATAATAAACCTTGCAAAAAAATTAGGAGACTTACTTATGTAATTATTGTAAGTGGAGAGAGAGGTGCCAAAGAGAATATGCTCATTTGTCTGTCTTGAGGAAGTGCATTCCTCTCAACTATAGTGGTTTCGCCCATGATAGTAGTAGATGAATGGGTAGAGGGTAGATGAGGACCTCAAAGACCCCTAAGAATCTCCTTAATTTGGAGGTTTTCCTCCATTTGACCGCTAGACTCTCCCTCTAATATTTTTGTCTCTCCTTCTGTAGGAGGAGGCTAGTCATATTGTGCTAGCTCCTATGGCTATGTTGGAGTGCATTTATGACTCCATGCTTATTTTTCTTGCCTTACCATTTCATTTGTATGATCTTTGGTAATCTTTGGGTCATATTGAATGACTCGGGAAATAATCATTGACATCTATTTATCCCTTATATGGGTCCAAACTTCAGAATCATTTGATGCATTTTAAAAGACAACATCATGTTCATATTCCTGGTGACCATATCTAATGGTCATCTCATTTTTCTCTTTGAGGATTTGAAGGTAGTTTTTAATTTTTCACTAGGGGTCCCATTATTTGAATTAGACCACCTTTAAATTGTAATGGGATCAAACCTTTCCTAACTAATTGAAGTGTGCCCTCACTACAAACTAGATATACCTGATGTTTAGTGGGGTCTTATAGTAATAACTCTGATGCTTAAGGCCAATCTCCTCATCTACAATTTTGTATAACTAGTGGGTAGTATATTTTTTATCCATCTTATTTGGAATGTGGTGTGGTAAAAAAAGAGGGGGTGCCTTTTTTCTTTCAATTCTGACTATGGTATAATCTAGATAGTAGCATAAATCCCCCATTTTAGCTATACTTCTCAAATTCTTGGATATTCTAGGCATCTGAGTGTCATGAATGGCTTTGTAGATTTGAGGATAAATTTCATCACAAACTCTTTTAATCTCATTCCTAAATCTATAGACAAACATGAAAGAATAGTGCTCACAAATTTTATTATCCACATATTCTACAGACAACTATCATAGTTCTCTTTGGACCTTGTGGACTATCCCAAGGATTACATCCAATAGATATGACACCACATAAAAAAAATCATCATCTAGCCTTTGTTCATGTTTGAACATTTATACCTTCATTCTAACACTGATAATCTATCCTATGGCAATAATTTTGTCAAAAGATAGGGGAATGTCTAACAATGGGACCCATTTGACCTGCACGTAAATAATGCTATCAAAGCCATACAATATGTTCATAAGGGCCATGGATATTCTAATACCAAGCCTGAATTTGATTATAGTGATGGAGGAAATGCCTCCCTTGGGGTTCAACCTTTGGCCCTTTACTAGCCACTATTTCAATTTCCATTCTATAATGTTGTGCTTGATTCGTACATTAGCTGAGACTTGATTATAGGCAACCTCCGGCCATATAAGCCTAAGGTACCTCTCAAATGATCATCTAGAAACATATGTAATTGTATTTTTTCCTTTTTAAGATGTAGATAGTCCCTAGAGTAAGTACTATTTAAGAACAAATCATAAAGTAGGCTAATACAGGGCATTACTTCTAGTTTCACAACCACTTGATGGATCCCCATAGTTTTGATTGATAGCAAGTCATCAATGTACTACTTATCCTCCTAAGATAAATTATCTTGTGAAGAATATGATGTTATTGACTCCATTGCATTCTAGACAGCTAAATAATATAGAAACTTGAAATCCAAGGCACTTTTATCGATTATATGTTTGTGCATTTGGTGTTTCGAACAATGGAACATGTAGAAGGATGCTAGGTGCGTGGTGGTTTTGGGAAAGCTATTTTAGTAATTTAGGATCGTGTATTTCCTTTATAAACTATTTGAGCACTCTTATAGATTCACTGAAATAACTAGGGATTTTGGTCGCTTGAGAACTCAGAATTATAATGTTTGATTAATGGTAAAGTGACTTGTCTTTGCTTAGATTTCACATATATTACCAAAGCCTATACCTTGAATGCATAATTCATGTGACATCAATGGGAATAATGGTTTTTTATTTTGTTCCTATTTGGATTTAAATCTTCCATTCATCATTGGTGGGTTTTTGTTTGCCAATGGCAACTTTTTGTCACTTCATGTGTGTCCAGTTATCCCATTTAAGATAGGTGTAGGTGTCTTGCTTATCAACCTTTAGCTAAGTTGTCAAAATTATTTATGTGTACTTTGGCCACACATCTCTTTAATCATGAAACTCATTTATTTCTTATTCACATAGGGTATTCAGACTTACGATCTTGATTTATATGCTTCAGGGTTGCAAGTTAACAGAATAGAGCCATTTGGAGCACTCTCAGGGCTATGAGAACTTGAAGACTCAGGGCCACAACTGTTTGAACTTTAAACTATGTATGTCCGCCAAAAGGGATCTAGGTACCATGATGTTGATGGATGGCATGATCTCAAAGTTGTGGAGACTCAGAGACTTGGGACCATGGGGCCACAAGGCCATTAACTTGATATTTCCCCTCGAAGCTCCAGGTTAATGGAATTATGCCAACTATCAAGACCTCATATCTTGGAACCTCGAGGTAATTAGACTGTGGGGCTAAGGGGACATTAGGGTTTGCTTTGACCTTTTGGTTCGTGAGATTTCACCACATGGCTGAATATTAGAGCCTTGGAAACTTAGATGACTTAATCTCAGAGCCTTGGAAAATTTGTCTTGGTTATTGTGGTCTTACCACATAGACATCTTGCAATAACTCAACTATTGATAAGGTACAATTTTTTTTCTAAACTACAGTGCATTCTGAGTAATGTGATAGTGCCATCTATCTCAAAAAAATGAAATACTTAGGATTTTTTGTGAGCACTGAAGAGCCCCAAGTAATGTGACCCTTCCACTTGCCGAGATCTTGGAGCTCAGAAAGTTTTTGAAACATAATGAAGGTGGGGCCTAGAGTTAGATAGTTTGTAATTCTTTGCAAATAGTCCTACAAACATATGAAAATCAAAGAAACACTAGGATGCGACACATTAACTCCATTAGTCCATAAAAATCATAAAGTCCATTTTAAAGAAACATTTTGAAAGTCTAAGGTTTAAAATGAATCATAATTGATGCCCAAGCTTTGATTTTCATAATTTGAAATTATTTAAATTTAGACATCAAGGAAAATCGTAGTCTTATGCATATTAAAACCACTACCATGGATATCTAAGGCTTATAAGACCTTGAATAAAGATATTCAAACAATAGTGGGTCCCTATTTGAATTCAGAAAATGGGGTGTGTGTGTTAGGGCACAACAATTTCCTTGGATTCATATTATGTAATCATTATTTATTTATTATTATTAGTTTTATTATTTGATCTTGTCGTACTTATTTCATAGGTACCCCTTTAAGCTTATATTTATATTTTGAAATATTATGGGTATTGATAGATTGATACTTATGAACTGCATTTTAATTGGTGTATCTTTAATTTTAATATCACCACAATCAATAAGATCTTGATTTTGGTTCTTCAAAGCGAGGCATTGATTTTATGAATGATGTTTAACTTTATGCTACTCACAATAAAGTTCATGTGTCTTGATAGATGGAAAATTAATCATGTTAGAGTCAAGCGAATTATTCAAATTTGCACGTGGACTATCAACTTATTTGGTAAATAGCTTGCGTTCATTATGATAATGCACATGGCTTGTTCATGGTTGTTCTATATTATGTACTGATGTATTAGGATCATTCTTTTAAATCCCCTAGTCATTGATATTTTAATTATTTTGGATAATAGAACAATGTGAGTCACGTGTCTCATATACAAGTACATGTGATTATAAAATATTTTTTTCAAATGTCATGACCTTGTGACAAAGATCTTTTAAATATGAATAAACATAAAAACATATGATATTTGAGAGGGGGAAACAGAATTTTACCAAAGATGTTTTATTTTTCTAGATCCAATGGTTGATATAGTAATCAATGAATACTACCCTTAAAACTAAGAATATAATCATGAATTTTCTCATGTTGACCTTGTTGAAGATATGGGATATGATTATTTACCTTGTTGAAGCTATGGGATAAGCTTAAATGTAGCACATGGGCACTTATTAGTAATGAACTATGATAAGAAAGTGTCTTCCAACATAATGAAATAATGCATGGATCCAACTATTCCAAAGCATAACCACTCTTAACTTATTAGAAAAATCTTAAGCAATAATATATGATGATAAACATAAGATCCAAGAGAAGTATACAATTTTTTAAGGTGTACATAAGGATATCCATATCCATGAAGTAAAGAAAGCGTAGTCATTACAAAATAATTTAGAAAATGTGATCTTATAATCTTATGAGCTATGGGGTTGGATAATATGACATGAGAATTATCCCTAACATTACACATGTGGGATCCAAGACTCTTTCATTTTAATTCACCTATTTCACCCTTCATAATAACTTGTCATTATAATTCACCTATTTCACCTTTATAGTGACTATTTCATAAGTCTAGTTTGTTGTAGTATGGATTACATCACTTAAGGGAAGAGGTTGCACTAAAAGGTAGGGCATTTCCCATTGATATGGGATATTTTAGACCGAAAAGGATATTATATCCATTCATGACCGCTCTTGGATGCAAAAAAATTATTTCCACCATCTTTGTAGTGTAGATAAATATATGCACTTATATTAGGGTCACTTTCTATTGGTACAAATTTTCTTGATATGTTTTTTCTCATTTCACCAAAATCTTATTTGATGATAAAGATGCTTTTGACATCTCATCAAGGGATATATGAACCTCATTATGTTTAGGTAATGGAGTGGAAATTTAATTTATTAGGAAACACATGAAGAGACATACAATCATTATCAAGCACATTTAGCATCACAAAAGGAAAAGGAGATAAATTTCTAAAAATAATAGAAATATTATTTACAACACAAGTTAGATTGTTATTAGCTATTTATTTCAATATGTCCATAGTATTAGCAATACAATAAGGATTTTTTACAACATATATTTTAATAATTTCAATAAGGTCATTGTTATATTATGCATGTATTGCCTTTTTAAAAGCATAGTCAACCTTAATTTCATTTTCATTTTGAGAGACATTAGCATCATTATCATTATAATTATAGGCATTAAAATAAGAAGTAATAAGACAATAATTTTCAACATTTGCATTCAAAGAAAGATTAGAAAGACAATCATTTTAATTTATAATTTGCTCTACACAATAATCAACATTGTATTACATACATTTAGGTTTAAAACCAAAGTACTCTAGGCTAATTTTATTGAGACTAACATGTCTTTCCTTAGTAATTTATTTTGGAATATTAATATTTGGCATTCCATAATCATACGGGCTCATATAAGGATAACCAATATCCAAGACACTCATATTATTTGCATTTTTATTTGGTTTGATAGGGTTGAAATTTTGTTGTCCTAAATTTTTATCTATATCATCCTCACTATAATAATAATAATAATAATAATAATAATAATAATAATAATAATAATAATAATAATAATAATAATAATAATAATAATAATAATAATAATAATAATAATATCTCATCCTTTAAATCACAATTATTTACTTCTACATTATAATTTAAAGACATGCCATTTGTAGAAGTATTTACAACATCTTGAAACAATACATCCAAAGGGTGATAAATCAAAAGTATGTCAAAGTTTAAAAGATATGGACAACACACTAGGGCTAATGATGGAGAAATAAATAAACACAATCCTAGAAAAATCAGATCTATAACAACCACAATAAGAGCTAACCCTATAAGGGAATCTAGCATGCATGGAAATTTAAATAACACATAAACAAATTAGAACCTTAATAAGATGGAACAACCATGTAAGAATATATGAAACTTTAGGTAAAATTAGATTTAATATGAAATATAGACACAATTTAACCCTAAGAGGTGCAAGGGTATGAAACCCTAAGGTTGGATGGTTGAAATGACTGGGTTTACTAAAAATATTTTGATGAAAAGATGCATAAAGGATATTACACTTAGTAAAAGCACACTAATCCATCAAAATGTGCATAAAGGGAAGATGGGAGATAAATACATTAAATAAATATCTTCTCCATTGTTCAGGGGGTATAAAATGAAAGTACATAAAGTGATTGATAATTGATAAAGGGGTTTATAGGCACATACCTAATTTTTTACTCACCTGAACTCTGATAGAAGCTTCAAATGTTAAGAAAGTCTAGATATAGTGTAGAAGAAAATCCAAAAATAAGACAACGATCTGACAAAGTGACCATAAATGGACTATCTCAATAGTGATCAACCAATATCAAAATGTTTTGATAGTGATAGTATGTACCAAAATTGGTAGTCTTCTTTCAAAGGTGGATTTGTTGATTAGATCATTCTAAAACTCTTTGATCCCTTTATTTATGTTTTCTAAAAAAAACCTCTCCTAAATCATAAAATTGGCATGCAAAACGTCTAGAATGTATTCTTATTTGCCCAAGCCCTAATCCATGCTAAGAAGACCTAGAAAGGTTTTTTAAAAATTGGTCTTATTTATAGAGTCCTGCCTCAGTCAACCCATTACTTTATGACAAGTTGACAATCAACATTAATACGTTCCAAAAATAAGATTCATGTATATGATAGTTTCCAACCCTTATCCCTAGAATATTGGTACAAGGATGCAAAAATAACTCTTCATGGAGTAAAATGAAATAATTAAATGTGATATCTATATGTCTACCTTATAATTATAAGATTGATTGATTTGTATCATGTATTTATATTTTATGCCTTAGGGTCCCTTTATATATATAGACTCCTCAAATGTAAAATACCGACCTCTTGAAAAATAAGCAAACATAGAGATAAGATATTAAAAATGATTAAAAGAGGCTAAGAAATGATAACTTAGATCCAAGGGATAATGGGGCCCAAAAATTAAACTAATCAGTATCAAAATTATTCCAATACTAGAAAATGACCACAATTAAGAAGCACAAGGATCCCAAGGCTCATAAAGCATAAAGGGGAGAGAAAATTAGAAGAATTAGATCATCTCATGGCCACACATAGAATAATAAAGAGGTAAAAATGCAATAGAAAGTGCCAATAATATCTTAATTTGAACCAATGATCCATATGCACAAAAAATAGATAATGATTTTGCAATTACAAGGCATGACATAAGAAGTAATAATGCAACATTATCATTGATGCATGTAGCAAGTCATGGTCACCTCATGTAGAGGGATATGTACAACCTCACTTAAATTCTCCACATCATTAATTATAATCTATTATTATCTTTGTGTTTTACACTCCCACACATTTTACTCCTTGTTACTTTGTATTTCAATGTTGTCTAGTTTAGGCTCATATCATGGTTCACGAGTAATTGTAGGCCCTTTTGGTCAAACTATCTACATATCTACTTTAATGTTGATGGTAAAGGTGAAGACATAATGGATCATATATTTGGAGAAGATGGGTGTGACAATAGCCTGAGTGTCAAATGAATTGTTAGCATCATTAAACGTTAAGTTCTTTGGAAGATCGAAGTTGTGACTCCCACCTCCTACGTTTATCAACTCATTGTCAAAAAAGTATTTCATCTCTTGGTTTTTATACATGTGGAAGAAATAAAATAAATTTGGTTAGTATTTAATTAGGACATTTCACCCTCCATTAAGAACTAGGACAAGCCCACCTTTTCTTGGGAAGGCCTTACAAAGGAGCTCCTAGACTGGTATTTACCAGAACATGAGGTCTCTGCTCATCAAGCGGTTGGAAAGAACAATTCACTAGATAATAAATTTAATGTTATGGAACATCGAGTATGTGTATACTAAAATCACCTTAAAAAATTCAAAGTCTACTTGTAATTTTCTCTTCCTAGTTATTCTTCTTCTCTAGAATTTCTTAGTGCTCTTAATAGCTTCTTATTTCTTTTAGCTCCTTGATATTTGTATATATGGATGTTCATGTAGTTTAAATACAAGGGTGAGGGCCCCAATATAATCCCTCCTTTTAATTATAAATAAGACCCATGTTGAATAAGAATTTTTTTAACAAGAAAAACTATTATATTATAACATATATAATCGAAATTGTGTCTCAAGTGAATTGTTCACAGTATGCCTAGAGAACATTACATAGATATCAAGGAAAGTTTACAAACCCATCCAAAAAAAAATCACACTTTAGATTTGGGGATTGAAAACTACTCAATCAATTATTTAAAACCTTGCTTTGATCATGAGAAACATATACCTCTTCTCGTTTCCCTAACTGGATGGATAGATATTAATACAAGAAGGAAAAAGTTTGTGTTTCAAGGCCTTTTTACACAACTTGATCAGGGTCCTAAATGATGTATAATATTAAAAAAACTCTAATAAATGTAGTAACTCATCAACCAAATAAACCAATGTAATGCAATGTAACATGAAATTTAGTGCTAAAATGAATGCTCTAGTGTTTGCTTGATTTCTCTAAATTCTTATAAATGCTCAAAAGATTCATGTGAACACTAAATGCTATATTTATTTTTATTTCCTTTCAATTGATAGGTAATTTTATATCTAAATTGGTTAGAGTGATTGTGTATTATAGATGGATTTAATTCAAAATAAGTTTCTGTTAACATGCAATATGACATAAAGATGTTCCTTACATAATGAAAATAATGAGAGCATCCTAATTGAATGGGACCACACAAAACACTTGAAATGCAAAGTGCACAATTTTAGAAATACCACCATAAGACCATGAAATGTGTACCTTTATACAAAATGATAATCAAGGGATTGCCATGAAGAGATAATGCCACATTATGGCTTGGAAACCTTGAATGTATTTAAAGGAAATATAAACTTCCACTCATAATAAAGGTACTATGTGGCTATTGCAACTACTAGTGTTCCCATTTTATAGTAACAACCATCTACATGTTTTATAAAAATAAACTCAAGTTCTAAAAAAGTTATGCCAATTCTATTAAATATTGGCATAAGAAAAAACTAACCAAATAATACAAATACAATAATTCAGACTTACATGTGTGCTTGATAGGAAAGAAGAAATATAAATAGGTACTTTGAGATCGTAAAAAGATGGGTAAAGAGAGATGTGGTCCTGAATATGATTTGGGTTCTAAAAGTGATTGAGATTCTAGAAAATAGACTCTATAAAAATGCAAAATACCTTTAGGAAAAAAATGATTTTTTGTAATGATGATAAGTTTTCGAGTAGGTTCAAAAGTGGCAATGACTAGTTTCAGGTCTAAATGTGACAATCTCGACATAAAGTGGTGAGGAAACTACAAAAAAAAGTATTCATCCTTGAGGACCAAACTGTTTTGGGGTCCTTTATTGGAAATAGAAGTCCAAAATTATGTCTTCGTTGTTAGGAATATAGAAGACAAAGCAATATTAATGAATTAAAGATGAAAATAAAATACAAAAAACACAACACAATAGAGACACAAAATTTAACATGGTTCACCCAATATGGGCTACATCCATATAGAAATAGCCAGTCCTTATTATCTAGTCTAACAAATGAAGGAAAAAACTTACAATATATCCGCTAAAATATCTTCTTTACTCACACATAATATGTTACCATGATTACAATGGCCTCATATCAAAAGAGGGTTACATAGTAGGGCAAATGATCCAGATTTACTATAAAATTACAATCTCCCTAGACCCCCATGGTGACCCTTAGGGGGAGGGGGGTGCGGTTGGGGGGTGGTGTGAGGGGTGTGGAGGGCGGTGTTTCCCCCCCTCGCCCTCCCCCCCCCCTGTCAGGAACTGGGCATTATAATAAGATCAAGCTCCACCATTCAATATTCACTAAGCAAAATTGATGTGCACAATCATCTAAATATCTTCTCCTTTGATGTAACCTTGATTTAGCCTCAACACCTTGTAATACATCCAATAGAAAGGAACATGTGCAAAGTAAATTAGCATGAGCCACATGGGGGGTTACAACTATATATTAGTATTGAATCAGGGCTCAATGTAGTTCATATGCATTGGAGTGACCCAACCCATATGAGATAAGATTCCACCCTTTCTCCCCAAGATAATAAATATTGTTATATTCTCCTTAATCGATTTTTTTGGTACAAATATAAAACCACAAGAATTTAATAATTAAAGAGTGAAATAAATATAAGTTCCTTGATAACTGTACAATATATAGACTCAATGTGTGGCACAATAACTTGAATGCTTAGTGATAAATGGATTAGGGTACATGCATATATATATGATATTTTAAAATAAAATTAGGAAACATAGACAAACCATGGAAATGAGTGAAAGGTAATCATCAAAGCATGAGAGATCAACACACAGTGGCCCAATGGACCCACAAGGCACATGCCCATATTTAGACTGACTTTGAAATTGGTTAGATCAATTTTAGAAAGATTACAAAAATTATCAACATATAAAATATAAGGAATGAGAAATTAGATCATTCCAAGAACCCATGAATCTGAAGCATTCACAACAAAAATATCACAAGAGGATACACAGATGAAATGCAAAGACAAGAAAAATCAAATGATATTCAAAATAAAACATGCAAGTATAATGGAGAGACCTTGCATAAGTAGGCAAGGCAAAACAAGAAACAAGCCTAACTAACTAATGTGGGATAAATCCACACAAAGGGCAAAACTAAGAAAAGACAAAAAAATATATCTAGAACCTACTAAGCATGAGCAGATACTCTAACACCCCCCCCGCCCCCCCAAGTGAAGATAGGGGATAACAATAGCCAAAAAAATAAAGTGGCATATCCACATTATGAGTCCCAACAACAAGGCCTGATTAGGTACCCATAGACAATATATATCCATGAAATGAAGAATAAAGATGTCCTCACGAACACCTCACAAGGATAGCTTATAAAACCCCAAATATGCCACGTAACTCAATGAAATGAGGTGATGCAAAAGGCTTCATGAAGATGTTGGCAACCTATTGCTAAGTTAGAATGTAGTCCAAGCAAAGAATTTCATCTTGAATGTGTTGATGAATGAAGTGCATTTGTATCTCATTGTGCTTGGTCCATTGGTACTCAACTAGGTTGTAAGATATGTGGATCACACTCTGATTGCCACACCAAAGTATAGTGCATGAATCCTATGTGAAGCCAAACTCTGTTAATAATTGATGGATCCAAAGAACCTGCTGACTTGTTGTAACTCTTGCCTTGTACTTAGCCTTTGTAGATAAAAGTGAAATACCCTATTGCTTCTTACATACCCAAACAACTAGAGAAGAACCAAGAAAAAAGATGTATCCATAAGTGGAACACCTGTCATCAAGAGAACTTGTCCAATCTAAATCAGTGTACCCAACCAACTGAGTAGAACGTCTAGTGTAGTGTAATCCAAAATGAGTAGTGCCTCGTAGATATCATAAAATCCTCTTGGCATCATATCAATGATTGTCATGAGGAGCATGTGCAAATCTAGATACAAGCCCAATTACAAATGAAATGTTGGGACAAATATGAGTTAAATACTTAAGACTCCCAACCATCTACCTATACAATGTAGGATCATAAAGAGTAGTGTAAGGAGAAGTGAGAGTGACTCTAAACTAAAAAGGAGAGGGACTTGGCTTGCAATCAACCATGCCAAAACACTGAAGAAATCAAGGGTGTACTTTTGCTGACTCAAATGAATCCTTGAATATGATTGAGAGATATACAAACCAAGAAAGAAGTGTAAAAGATCAAGATCTATCATATCAAACCATGCTAAAAGTGTCTATTGAAAAGCTTGAATCTGAGAAAAGGAGTTGCCTATGAAGAACAAATCATCAACATACAATATCATTATAAAAAATTCCTCTCCAACATGATGGATGTATACTATGGGATTGGAATGGCAACGAACAAAGTCAGTAAAGAGAAGAAAGGAATCCATAATCTCATACCAATCTTGAGGGGCCTATTTGAGACCATAAAGAGACCTCCTAAGTCAATAAACAAGACAAGAATCATGAACAAACCCAACAGGCTATTTCATATAGATTTATTCCTGAAAATCCCCATGTAAGAAGGCACTCTTAACATCCCTCTGGTACACTGGCCAACCCTTTGATGCAACAAGAGAAATTACAAGGTGAAGAAAATCCATCTTGGAAATTAGTGCAAAAGTCTTAGAGTAATCAATACCTTCAACTTGTGAGAAACTATTTGTAACAAAACGTGCCTTATACTTATCAATGGACCCATTAGTTTCATACTTGGTGTGATATATCCACTTGCACCTAACCAACTTTCTTCCCTTAATAAGAGATACCAAATCTCAAGTATGATTCTTCTTCAAAGAATAATACTCATTTGTCATCGCATCATCCCACTCTTATATCCCATGAGCTTGTGAAAAATACTATAGATCTCCAAAGAATGCTTGACACAAAATTTTAGTACCTTTAGAATGTGCATGATGATGTCTAATGGGTGGAAGATCATGTATAAAAGGTGTTGATTTAAAAACTATAGTATAAACTCATAATAGCATAGTGACAACATCAGTGGGAAGGATCCTTAGCATCCATACCCTCCTCAGAGGCCTCCTGAACTGGCTCCTCAAAGAATGAATCCTCAAAAGGAGGTGAGGAATCAACAAAATAAGAAGACATGGAAGAAGAATAATCATGAGAAGTGAAGTGCTCATCAAATTGTACATGTGTTAAAAAAAAATTAGTATCAAGATCCAAAAGGTAATAAACTCTCATGTCCTTGCAATACCCTAAAAAGATCAAGGGTTTTATCTTCTTATCCAATGCTTTCCTTTTATTCTTTGGTATAAATGCCCAAGCATGGCTCTCAAAGACTCTAAAAAATGAGACATGGGGCTTGGTTTTATTCCAAGCCTCCTCTGAAGTCAAATGCTCAAGTGCTCTATGTGGTGTGCAATTTTGAATGTAATTCACAAAATTAACTACTTTTTTCCAATAGATGGAAAGTAAATCCCGTGAATGCATTATGTAATTAGCCATCTCCTTAAAAGTTTTGTTCTTTTGTTATACTAAGCTATTCTATTATGGAGCATGTGGAATAAAATGTTGCTAAACAATACCATGAGTTGTCAAAAAAGAAGATAACTCTCTACTAAAGTATTCTCTTCCATTATCAGTACGAAGCCTCTTGATACAAATAGAAGATTGTTTCTCAACCAAAGCCTTAAAGACTTTGAAGTGTGAAAAAACATCACTCTTGTACTTGAGAAAATAAACCCAAGTACGCCTTGAAAAATTATCAATAAAAATAAATACATACTTAGCTCCATTGAAAAGAGTAGGAAAGACCATCAAATCACTATGCACAAGTTTAAGTAGTGAATAAGCTCTCTTAGACATACCCTTATTAAATGGATCTTAGTGTTGTTTCCTTAATGTCTAACTAGGGCAAACTCCATCAAGACATGAAACTATGGGAAGACCATCAATCATATTATGAGTGTTCAACTCCTTCAAATATCTGTAATTAAGATGTTAGAATCACTCATGCCAAAGCCTACTTTCAGAATCTGCATGAGAGACCAAACATGTCTCTATAAGAGGAGTATCATCAAAACCCTCAAATTAATAGAGTCAAGAACTATGATCAATAACACTCTATGCAATGAGTGTGTGAGGCTCTATCAATGCCCGAACTTCAGCCTCTGGAGGTGTAAAAGTCATTATCTTACTCTGACTAGAATGACAAATCTGATAAATAGGAGGCTAATTTGTAGTGATGTTAGGGGCATATAGTGCATCATTGATGAGGCCACCCTCAATCTATATATCACCCTTTCTCTTAACAAAAATAAAGGAAAAATCTCCAACCTCAATGTTGGAAGTAGAACTCAAACCAAGATATGCAAAAAACTCCTTGGAAGGGTAAGTGCATAAAGTTGAGGGGTAAAAAGGGGTCTACCCATGGACATAATTTTCTTGAAATTTAAAAAATCTGAACTTTGATAGATAATTTTAGATATCTACACTTCAAATTTGAATATGGTGTAAAAACATGAAATGTAGCATTTTGAGTCTAGTTTTTAATTTTTTTTTAAAAGATGGTTAAGTATAATTAGGTCAAAGATCTAAAAATTGAAGATGAACTTTTATTTTTTTAAGAAAATAGAGCAGATATACAACCGTGTGGCACACCTTTTTGTGAGTAGCATATAATATTGTTTCAAACCCTTTGGTGAACATTTAGATAGGATCTTCTAGTTTGTGACCTATATTTTTTATATGTTTCAATGAATACTTATTTTTTAATGAATTTTACAAGTAGATCTTGAAAACTGATTTAAAAAATGGATAGTCAACTATGTGACTCTCCTAACTAGCTCAAAAAAAATGAAAATCATTTTTTTTAATGTGTGTAGTATTAGACCTAGTTTGTGACCATATAACTTGTTTTACATTTGGATCAATGAAAAATAAATTACATGAACATGTATATGCATGTATATTTATGGCATGTAGTGGCCTAAAAAAGCTATAGTTAGGAATCAACATAGTTCGAAACCTTAAATTAGTCAAAAATTTATAAAAATCATATTTTTGGAAAGAGAAAAACATTTTTATCATGATGGTATTAAGTTTTTGAATTGTACCGTTGAAATTCATAGTGTATTTGACAATTGAAGTTGATTTTTTTAATCAAAACTCTCAGACTCGGTTATAGATTGACAAGTCCAAACCTTTGGCTCGAGAATCTAAACCATTCCCAAGCCAAAAGGCTTGATGTTTCAATTCTAATTCAAATAACGCGATCGAGAGAATTAATCTCAACTTCAAGTTGCATGACTCTCATGTGATCTACTTTACAAAATAAACCCTTTAGTTTAGCCCATATATTGAATGGAGAATCACATCCATTTAAATGAAACAAAAGACTGTCACTCACATAACCCCTAATCAAACCCATACACTCTTCAAATTTACATTGGTGTTGAATTTTTTTATATTCTCTAGTGAACTGAGGTTGAATTTAATTCAGTAGGAACCAAATATTTTATGTTTAATGATTGTTTCTATTATAGATATCCATGTATGGTAATTATGTGTAGTCAAAGGCTCGCATTTATTTAAACCAAAAGAATAATCCATACTAAAAAATCACCAAATAATAGAAAGAATACAAAAGGGTGCACAAATCAGCACTGAGACAACCCTCCAAAAGATTTGTATTGACCCCCCAAATTTGGTACTTTATAAAATTAGTGCATTTTTACAAATAGATGACACCAATGGATAGATAATTGGAAACCATACACTTTTAAAAAAAAACTCAATTTTGAGTTATGGTTCAAAAGTTATAGATTTTGTGAATTCATGTAAATGGATCAAAATTAATAAAATTTACACTACAAGCTGATTTTTGTGACCAAATTTATAATGAACCTAGCTTTCCAACCACTCATTGGAACCAAAATTTAACCATTAATGTTTTCAATTCCACCAAAGTGAAAACATAATCTTCTAATGACCCATATACACGTGCAAGAAAAAAATGCTTCCTCTTAAAGAAAAAAATACAACGATTTAAAAAAAATGAATAAACAACTATTTTTGAGAGGAGAAGATAGTGGATTATAGGGGTCTTTGCCAATTGGATTCTAAGGAAGTTGGGGTGAGCAGAGAGATAGGATGCCAAAATGAAACAACCCTGATCTCCAACAGATCAAAAAGAAAAAGAGGATGCCTTGTTATATGGAACACCACCTTCAGGGAAAAACAATGTAGAATAATAGATCTATAGCTTTAACTTCCACGCTCTAGAAGAAGCCAATGCCACAAAGCAAATCTACAAAAAAATATTTAATGTATAATAAGAGGATGTCAAAGTGCCTTGGAATGCAAAAGCACCTTAGAACACAAGTCTTAATAATAACTTCAATGCAATTCCATTCCCAAAGTAGAGCCCTTGAAAAAGCCAATGCAGATCCAAACCATTCCAATGCACCAGTAGTTTCTAAAACCAGATCACAAAAAAATAATGTGTATTCAAGGAATGACGCAATACTCACAAGCTTGTCCTCCAACATAGTCCACAAGCTGATGATGCCAAAATCAATGGTGATGTGCTCCTGCAACAAAAAACCAGCTACATAGATAATAGGGAAAAAAGAATGTCGTCTCCAAGAATGGAAGATGTTGAGTTGGTTAATCTCCTTCCAATGATTTACTGCAGTACATCAATGTTCCAAGACATCAAAAAAAATAGGACACCACCTATGTAGACCTAAAACAATCTCCTTCAAAAGGACATAGACCTCCAAGATGCCATGGCTAGTATAAATGACACCAAATATGCAATAGATAGAGTTAGGACAAATAGAATTATCTAAAGAAACTTGCACAAACAAATGGATGGTTAGAATACCTCAAGGCTATGATACCATATAAGGAATGAAAAATAAGACCATTCTAAGAACCCATAAATCTGAAGCATTCACAACAAAAACATCACAAGAGGCTGTAAAGATGAAATGCAAAGACAAGGCAAATCATATGATATTTAGAATAAGACATGCAAGTACAATGGAGAGATGTTGCATAAGTAGGCAGGAAAAACAAAAAAACAAGCTTAACTAACTAATGTGGGATAAATTCACATGAAGGACAAAATTAGGAAAAGATGAAAAACTATCTAGAACTAAAAAAGACCATGAAACAAAGATCAAGTTGAACTGTAGGATGACTAGGTGAAATTAGAGGCAACAAATTTGTAGTTTTGTATATGTAAATATAAAGTGTACTAAAATGAACCTAAAGTAATCAAATTAACCAAACATACTAAGGCATGAAAAATATGACTCAATTATACGACTTGTACTAAAAATTAAATGTCAACATAACGCCCCACTTTGATGTGTGGATGTGTGTGTATCAAAGTATAAAACCTTAAATGTATGCCTAAGAATTATGTGAGATGGATTGAAGATGAACTTTGTATTTCTTGGTAATGAATCACCCACTCTTCAAATTTAATAACTTGAATGTACATGTGAGAAAATTGGAATGCACACAAGTATATATATGTCTCAATAAAATAGTACCAATGAAACCACATGATAGTGAAATTAAAAAATGAACAAAGAAAAAATGCACCTAGTAGTATGCAAACCATGTTGCCACCTCTGAAACTTTGGAACTAAGCCTCAATTATTGCAATTCGGCAAAAAATATGTTGAAAACTAAAATTGAACTCGAATGCCCCAATTTGACAACAAAGAAGTTGAAACTAAAAACTGAAAACTAGTTCATATGTTATGGGGAAAAATCTAATTCTTAGCCAAAGATAATGACGTATGTTACTTTTAACCTTTGTAACCTATAACTGGTGATAGAGTAAGCTAGATAGATTCTCCATTTTTGAGGTGAGGGATGGTCATGCATATCATTCATCTCAAAATAAAATAATTAAATGAATCACGTATAACATATATAGTAAGCAAAGTTGTTATAATCATTAAAAACATGTTTGTAAAAACAATTATAATCATATAAAGTTATCATCATGTAAGCATCAATAGTAATATGTAACCAAATACTTTTAGTTCACATTAGAAGCTTGGCAAGTAAGGGTGTAAAAAAAGGGAGAGGAAAGAAATAATCCCCAATGGTACCCTGCAAATAGGGATAGTTGATATGCCCCAATGCAACAACACTAATATGGACAAGATATAATAATAAATGTACCAAATACAATAACCACAATGTGAATAAAATGTATGAAAGACATTAGGAGAAAGTCTCATCCTAATATAATCAATGTAGGAACAATAGACACATGGGTACATCATGCCCCTAATAGCAAGATATATGTGATAAGCACAATAATCGTAAGGATGGTGAGATAAGTGATATACCTCTAATGTAACTAAAAATAAGGACAAATGATATGCTTCAATGTAACAATATGCCTCTATAAGGGTGAGATATAACAATGAAACACATGGTAGTAGTATGCCCAAATAGATACATGGTAGAGATAATGGAAAAATAGAAAACAAAAATAATATACTACAAATAGTAGCATGCATAATATGGCTCTATTGGATAGCGTAGTAGATTAAAAAACGTAACAGTAAAAAATGTAGCGGTAAAAATGTAGTATGATAAAAATGTCACAAGGAAAAATGTAGCAGTATTTGTAATGTCACAAAAATGTCGCGAAGAGTATAATTAGGACATTTTAGTGATTATCACATTGTTTATTTGTTGTCTAGTTCATTTTAGTGATAGTAATTAATATTTCATGGTGGAAAAGTAATGCACCAAATTTACAAGCAAAATAATAGACAAAAATGTGATTTCATGGGTTTGGACCTTTAGTTAAAATTTGTGTCATCTATTGTGTGAGTGCATCCTTTACTATGTTTTGTTCCTATGATATTTTATCGTCACTACATTTTTTTCTTACTTTTATCCTCGCTACAATTTTCACACTACATTTTTAATTGCTACGTTTTTGTCCACTACTTTTTCTATGGATGCCCATAATATAGATCATGGTACAAAGCATATGATACCACATGATATAGGCAATACATGTAACCACATATAGTAAAATAAACCATCCAACAAAGTAATATGGCAAAAAATAGTCAATCACATGAATGTGACATGACATGATGAGTAGTGGATCCTCTATGGGCATGATGCAACAATCAAAACTCATAAGCACACTCAACACACACATGAGAAAAATCAAGTAATCATAGGGCATGTAAGAGAACACATAGTTTAACCATATAACAATCATATGAAGCAATACAATGTTTTTTTGTAACTAAACACATATATATATATATATATATATATATATATATATATATATATATATATATATATATATATATAATGAAAATTGGGAATGATAGTACCATTATATATTTATATATATATATATGAAGCAATACAATGTTTTTTTGTAACTAAACACTATATATATATATATATATATATATATATATATATATATATATATATATATAATGAAAATTGGGAATGATAGTACCATAAATCCACTGAAAAATGCTCCTAGTATAGGCATGCCCCCAATAGAAGAATGTCCTTGTGTATAAGCATTGTGAAACTACGAAATATTCTGGTATGCATGATCATATGTATCATATATATCATGCATCTAACTCACAAAATACGATGAGAAGCATTATGTAATATTTATAATTAAACCTATAACATAGGTAGATAAGAAATGGTATGTAATCATGTCTAGCTGTGTAACCAACAAAGATAAAAACAAATATATTTGAATTTTTACATTTTATCATTTATTTTATTTATGATTTATAGAAGAAACCCACCCCCCTTATGGGTAATATATGACTAATTTGAGCACAATAAGGATATGCCCCAAATGTTGACAAGTGGCATTCAAATGTAAATATCTAAGTCTCTTGGACATGTATAATGGAAATGTAGGAAAAGACATAAAATACTCACATGATATGGATCATGCTAGATAAATAATCCATAGACAAGTGGAGACCCAAAAAAATAAGAGAAATAAAGATCAAACATGCACACAAAAATAAAATAAAAGGTAAAATAAATGAATTAAAATGTCAAGAAAATAAGACTCACAGGAGGAAAGGAAATAACCAAAGCCAAGTGGATAATAAGAACTATGAAAAAATTATCAAATCAACGAAAAATGACCGATCAAGAAAATATAAGCTAAATAAAATAAAAATTCTACCAAAATGTCCTCATAACCAACTGTGAATCCATGACCAAATGTATGTAGTGTGGGTCCAAAAAAACATAAAGAATTATCATAAGTTGTATGTTTAAAATCATATATTTTTATGACCAACAAGCGAATCTAGTAAGTCATCATTGCCCAAAGTGGTATCTACATTGCAATAATATGTAATACCGAATTAAATTTTTCTTGGAACCAATTTACGTAAAAATTATTGTTTTTTTTGGTCATTTAAATTTGATCTTGATCTAATTTTTTCTTAGATCCTCATTTTATCTCAAATGAAAGATTATATTTAGACATTGTGTGGGTATTGATAAATTACCTGCATTATTTATGAGAAGATTGAAAATTTATTTATGATTGCTCAATGTTATTAACTAATTTTGTAAGATTATTCATATGAATCATATGGCCATTGAGACTCAAATGTTGGATATTCATGATTTTTTTCACTTCTTGTGCATGACTCGTGTTGGATTTGAGAAAGTGAGTATAGAGAAATTGATCTTTTATAGCACTTTGATAAGTTCCATGATTCACTTTAGAATGTATATCATTTATTTTTGAATCTCCATTGTATCCAATACCTTGATTAAAGTTATAAGCATTTGGAAGAATAGGTTATTTAATGCCTTTCTCATGTTTATTTATACCATGACCTTTATATACCATTGTTTATGCACATGTAAATATAAATCCATATTTGTTAGATTATTGAATAATATTAGGAGGTTCTCTGGATTTAGTAGTGCTTCAAAATTTATCAATCATAGGTCCTTTACCTTTCCCACTATGAAAAGATGTATTGTTAGGTCCTGATGATTGAATAGGTTATCCACAATTTTTAAAAATAAGATCAATTTGGCCAATGCCAAATGTATGCATGTCATCTCTATATTCCCTAGGACTAATTGGAGTGAAATTAAGCTTTGATAAATGTTTTCCTATACTATCAAGTAGATAATAATCCTCCTCCTCATCTTGTGTTACTATAATTAAAAAATTAAAATGTGTGATTTGATCTATTGGAACAACTTGATTATGTGCCATAACAAATGGTTATGGTTTATCTAGCTATCAGATGATTCTCTTGGCGTGTTTTACCATCTTGTAAATAAAAAAGGAACATCATTCCCAAAACATATATGGATCACTCATATTTTTTCAATCAACTATGTAACGTAGAGGAGATTCCATTCATAACATGAATCCATGGCCTACCAAATAGAATATTATAAGTCACTTCATAAACTATCACTTGAAATTCCATAACTATTGATTATGGTCCAAGAATTATATCCAACGTAAGTATTCCTAAATACTTTCTTAGATGATTTTCAAAGTCTGTTATGATCCTTTCTAAAGATTTAAGAGTTTGTATTTGAAGTCAAAGTGTATTAAGAAAGGCCTCACTATAAATATTCAAGCCCAAACCATTACCTATAAGAACATATTTGATTCCTTTATTATGAATGATAGATTGAATGTACGAAGGTAAATGTTAGTTCATAATCTCTTTTAAAAGTGAATCCTTTTACTCAAAAGAGATAAGGTTCTCACTAGCTTTGAAAGTTTTAACAATTGAAACAAAGTAAGTAGGTTTGGTATCATGTGGTAAATTAATATCACACAAGGACTCATAAAATATGTCCTTGTAAATATTAGACCTTTGGAGCAACTAAAAAAAACATTTTAGCATATGTATTCTTAAATTGATCTATAATATCATAATTTTTAGTTACTTGGACTTTAATTATAGGAGCTTGAGGAAGTTTAGGAGAGATGTGTTGGTTAACCGTATCTTGGGGTTGCGAAGGAAAGAGGTGGAATAGAAACATTATGTCTTCTACCTATTTAGGTTATTACAAAATCTACCTCTTAGTGAACCATCATACAATGCTTAGACAAGATCTACCACTAGGAGAAAGAAAATCAAAGTTGTCAATTGAAAGGGTATTAACACATAAAGCATTGATATCACATTAAACTCTATAATCTTTCAAACCATACATTAATTTTCTATTATAATACAAATAAATAAATGTGGAAACATTGAAAAACATTTGCACAACAACCATATTATAAAGCCTAATAATATATAAAAGATTTGAACCTTCCATGTTTATGCAATCATAGAATTACATGATATATATAAATGACATCTACCCATGGGAAAAGGGAATAAACACAAGAATATACATAAGCTACCAAAAGGAAGTGAACCAAAGCTTATAAAAGTCAATATGTTCCAAGCAAGAGGAATAGAACCAAGGCTTGGAGAATCCAAAATGGTTCAAGAAAAAAGAACTAATAATAAGGCACAAGCAAGAGAGGGTTGAGAGAAAGATTAAAACAATAATAAATCAACAAAAATAACTTATAGAGGGATAGATATATGAAAAATTAAGGTTTATGTGTTTGAAAAAGTAGTTCGGCCAAATGTTTTATAAAAAGGGTGCACAAATTTTTAGAACACTATGCCAATTCTATAAAATAATCACACAAGGAAAATATAACTAAATACAATAAACACAATACTTTTGACTTGGTGATGTGTTTGATATGAATGTAGAAATAAAACTAGGCAACTTAAAATGGTAAAGATATTAGTTAAAAGAGATGCATACCTAAATATAACTTATCTTAGTTATGATAATAACCGAGTTACTAGAAAAAAGTCTTTGGACTAGTGTAGAAGACCTTCTAGGTAGTATACTATTTTTATGATGATGACAAGTTTCAAATTGGTTTCAAAATTGGGAGTGACTAGTTTTAAGTGCCAAAATTGATTGTATGGGTATAAATTGGTAAAAAAAGGTAATAAAATGGCTCAGTTGATCCATGGGGTGATGCAAAAAAATGAATCCAAACTTTTGGTTCGTAGCTTCGTTTAAACTCCCTTTCATGCCAAAATGACCGTCTCAAAAAGCTCAATGCAGCCATAACCTTCCCTATTTGGTTATGCATGTTTTTGATATTTTTTAGATGCCATACATGACCATATGAGGGTCTGAAAATGCATTTTAGTATTTTTTTATATTTTTCTATTTTTTAAAAATTGTATATTTTTGTAACTAGATTTGAACTTTAATTGAAATTTGTCCAATAGGTTGTTTAGAATAGTTTTAGAGATTTTTAGGGTTGTGTTCACTTACGTGTGAAACTTACTAAAAATAACAACTGCTAAAAATTACAAGTCGAGGTTTATTTTTTATTTTTTAGAGTTTCAAATTTTGCATGTCAATTCCAATTCTGAGTTGAAGGTCATTTATGCATGTGTATGTAATTATTTTAATTATTCAATACAATCAATACATAATATTATTTCATAATTATTTTGCCTATTGATTTCTTTGCCTTGATAGTATTTGGGTTCATTATTTAGTCAATAAATAGGGCTCAAAATGAGTGTTTATTATATGTTGATGAAACTGCTAGTATTTATAGGAGTGGTTGTGTAACCATATATTCCCTTAAGGTGTAGTTGTGTATCAATCAGTCTTCACATGTATTAATTTCATAATCACTAGCAAACATAGAGGTAGTTTTAAAATTTTAGGCTTGCTTAAAGTGGTAGTTTTCCCTGAGTGAGTTAAACAATCATAGTATTGATGGAATGGAAATGTTTCTTTAGTTTTGACTCATTTAGGATTCCTTTAGTGCATAAAAGGACACTTTTAGAGCATGGTAACGAGGTGAAAATATAACTACAAGCATAAGTGTGTGAAAAATAAAAATTTGGTTTTCAATTAGTTGTAGGATGGAGAAATCTTGCAAAGATAAGTTGATGAGAAGACAACATAGTGAATGTTGTATTTGTTTTGTTAATCTCTTTGTAAAATCTTATTTGGTCATAATAAATATCAATAAGTTATGATATTTCCACTTCTAATTGTTTTTTTTCATATAGTGGTTTTCCAAGCTAAATCCTTGTTTTCATTATTTTCTTTCTCTATGCTTGTTGTTCGTGGTTGTTACATTTATACTTTCAGTACTGTAAATTCTATTTTTTGTTTTTTGACAACACATTATTACACTAATTCTAAGTTCTTAAAGCATTCAAATTTTCAATTTAGAGCATAATTCAAGTTAAGATTTTATATTATAATTTTACAAATTATACATTAAAAATTTGAACTTAGAAGTTTAGAGACCAATTATTTTTAATAGTCATAAGTTGCATGTTATTCTCCAAAAGTTATTGAGCAAGTGTGATGCCCCTTCAATAAGAAGGAATATATGTTAACACATTGCTTATGTTTCAACATATCAATGTACAAGTTTATTAAATCTTTAAAATGTTGAGAATTTGATGCAGGAGCATCCGAGAGCGCTTAGATGTACACTTGTCAATAGGAGAAAGGATAGGTCTATTTGAGTCAAATTTAGTTATTTTAAAACTAAAAAGAGGTCGACAACCTTGTCACCATATAAAAATCAAGAGAATCCAGCCAAAAGTGGCGTAGGTTAGGTGGTAGCTGGATAATGTCTACGTTTAAAGCATATTGTTGAGTCTTTTTAGGAGTTGGTTGAGTGGTGTTAGTAATAAATTAGGATTATTTCAATATTGTGAGCAGCAATGTAAGAAGTATAGTAAGTAGAGTAGGAGGTTGTGTAGGAGGTAGTGTAGGAGCAAGTCTGGGAAAGGACTGCATACTGACGAATTGTAACAGATTGTGGAGATAATGATTATGGTGCATTTTCAAGCAAGTTGCAGGAGGTATTTATTAATGTTTAACTAAATCGTGTATGTAATGGTATTAAAATCTGTGTATCCTCTTGTTCTGTGTGTGTAATTGTTTTCTGAGACCGAATATATGAAGAGACGTTGTTGTTTTGCTTGAATATAAAACCCAAACAAATGTTTGGTCTGCGAACAATCGAACTCCTGTGAAGAGTTTTCTGTTTGGTTTTTTGCGGAAGTTGCCTAGGATGGCTGGGCCGTTTCAATGTATTGATTTTAATTCTGAATTTCAATGTTGGGCCGTATCAATTTTCCCGATGGATCTGTTTATTTTGTTGTTTCAATCAATGAAACATGTTGATATGAGATTTGATTCAAGATCCGAGTTGAACGGAGTCAGGTAGGGAGCGAGAATGCAGGCAAGGATGCGGAAGGGATATGTGAGGAAGATCAACACTCCACAAGTCTGTAGGAAATGTAGGAGGCCATTATTCTTTTAATAGAATCGCTTGGATGAGGTGAACCGGGAGCCGAAGAGGCATCTATTCATGAAGCGTAGATTAGTAACCCGAATGGATACAGATTCAATGTTATGAGAGGTGTGGGTGAAGCTCATTTTTGGGTATGGCTGTAGAAACTCACCAATCGATGGTGGTTGAGCAGAGAGATACAATTAGTGGTGGTGCCTAGTTCACACAGGTCATGAAGGTTTAGAAAGGTGCAAGAAATTGAATCTCATCATAGAAGATAGAGTGAGTCTGTATATTGATGGAGAATGAATCTTGTTAGCCAGGCTGTTCATTTGCATTGGGGCATGGTCAATCTACAAAGAATGTCACTGAGAGTTGATAATGGGAATCGCTTGTCAAGAATATATTGGCTGGACTTGAATATGGGAAACGTCTAAGGAGATCTACTTGTATAAATCAGTGTAATTGCAGAAATTGAAGTAAAAGCAATGGCACTTTGAGTTTGATGTCGCGCACCCTGGTATGACAGCGCACCATTTGGATGGAGAGTTTTTGTTGGAGAAGGTAAGCGTAGCATTTTCGCATCATTTAGGCTTAAATCTACGGACTGTGCAGGAGGAGAAAACTATGGACTCTGTAGGGTTGAATCTATGGACTCTGCAGGCGTAAATCTACGGACTGTGTAGAAGAAGGAGAAATCTATGGACTCTGTAGGCGTAAATCTACAGACTCTGTAGGTTTGAGAATTGAGTCCCCAGGGCCCGTCTAGCTCAGTTGGTAGAGCTGTTACAGTATGTTGGATCAGAAATTTCTTTTGTAGAGAAGGTCATTTTCATCAATTTTTGGAGAAGAGCGCACAGCAAGGGAAGTGTAGACTGCACTGTATGAAGACTAAGGTCAACATGTCATCATTTTGGTATCAGAGCAGTTTGAGGAAGATTTTAAATTCATTAGAATTTATGCATTAATATTTTGTTGGATTTTTTAATTTTTCGTAAGATAAAATCTTCTCTTCCTTATATATTGATTATTTTGTATATTCAGTATCATCCATGAACTCATTAGTAATCGAGTTAGAATTTACTAAGCTCTTGTACCTCATTTGAAATTTGAGACAAAATACTTTTCTTTAAAGATCATAGATACATTGGAGGTTGAATATATTTCCTTTCTTAATACAATCATTGCCTCAACTTTATTTTAAACTTAACTTCTTGAAAAACATCTTCATTTTATATCTTCTCCTTTGATACATATCTCATTTTCACATTTAGGTTTTACTAATGTATTGGAATCTATGAAGCTCTTATGCCTCATTTAAAATTTGAGACTAAATACTTTTCTTTAAAGATCATAGATAAATTGGAGGTTTGAATTTATTCCCTTTCTTAATACAATAATCACTTCAACTTTATTTTAAACTTAATTTCTTGAAAAACATATTTATTTTGTATCTTCTCCTTTTATACATCTCTCATTTTCACAGGGTTTGTTAATGTAAATTAATGGACTATTTGGGTTTTGAAGAAGCACATGTCTATGTTTAAAGTAAGGGTTATAGTTCAAGTGGTGAGAATATTAATTTGTTAGACCATCCATCATAAAAAAACTCTCTAGATATTTGACACAAATAGTCAAATAGATAGGACCAAGATCATTTACTCAGTGACTTTGTTGGATTAGATACCCCTAATCATAGCTTTGTAGCCAAAGGAGGACTCCAATTTAAATGTATCCTTACTCTAAAATTATAATCAACTATATGTAATCTAAAATATGAAAAGAAATATCGATATCTATATAATTTTGGGATATATGTATATAAGGACCAATTCTCATTGTCTAACTATTGTCTATAATCAATAATCACCTTTATGAATATTGATTTTCTCTATAAAGGTTTTGATACTTCAAATTAATACAAATATATATTAAGCTAAAATGTATTCATGTAACATCTAATGTTACCACAAAATCAATAATAAGAATAATTAATCTTTAAAAAGAGTTTTCACTTTTAAAAAAGTAAAGTATTTCTTTAAAATATATGAATTTAATGTGGCGTATATGTAAGTTCAATTTTAAAAAAAAAAAAAGATTAACTCTCAAAATTCGTATATCTATTCAAAATATTAAAAAAATGATTATAAGAAACCTTTAAAACTAAACATCAAATACTTTTTTTTATAAGCTTATGGAATTCAATATTAAATATTGTATAAGAAAAATTATAATTAGATTAGCATATTATACCATACTTATTAAAATTAAAATTATATCTACCAAAAATTATTTTTCATCTAAAATATCAAAAAATAAGTTAATAATAACTTTATACAATCAATTATTCCCAAAATTATTTTCTCCAATATTTTATATTAATTGTATTTTTTTCTCTTATTTTTTCTCATAATTCAAATTGTTCTCTTAACTCTACTCAAAGAAAAGTTTTTAAAAATATCTTCAAATACTCTCCTCGATTATAATAACATTATTAACTTGCTTGTACTACAAGAATAGATTATAATAAATTAAAATTATTTTCAAAAATGTATTTTAATTGGGATATATTTATTTCGTTCTTTTTAATTAAATAGGGAAAAGTATTTAAATAATTAATATATAAAATTATTTTTATTTTTAATTATTTTCAAAACAAAATGTAATATACAGTCGTGAAGTATTACTAAATACAATATGTGGGTTCTTCTAGGCTTGGATACGAGTTATGGAAGGAGTGCATACATATTCTCAAGTTATGGTGGGTGGAATAATAGGTTTTCTCATGGCAATTATTTGGCAATGTATGTGGAAAGTTGTTGAATTAAATTATTTATCACTTTTTAATAGAGTTCAAATATTTCTCCATATTGCTTCATTGGTTATTCTTTTTAAAATGTCATTTTTAAACAATAAACTAGGGCATTTATAATAATTATTTAGCATACTATTTACAATTTTATTCTATAAATCATAATGATTTATGATATTGTTTATATTTTACGATGTTGAAAGTTTATGACCATCATAATATACATGATAAAACAATTATACATTTATTATATTTGAACATTTGTTTAATTAATTTGAGTTTTCAATAAGTTATTAAACTTTTATAACATGAAAGATGATATTATATTTTATTGAAAATAATTGGCTTAAAACTTATATTTATTTTTTTATTGGTTTTAGAAAGACATTTTATTCTTACAGTTCATTTTATTTTATAAAAAATATTTATTTTTAAGACACTTATAATTAAGAATATCATGTTTTCTATATTGATAATAGTTTATAAATATTTTAGATAATAACATTTTAAATGAATTAGTTAAATATTTTATATAAGTTAAAAAAAACCTATAAAATAATTAGTATAGTTTTAAAAAATTACTCCCTCTACATAATATAGGTATTATTTGGATGGTTTATGTATAAACTAAAATACATTTATTTAACATATATAAATATGACACATGCATTTGCATTAATTTAATTGGTGTAGTATTAAAGTAAGGGTAATTCGTTTCATGTTGTGGTGTACTTCACATGCAAGTGGATTGTCAAGGTTTATTTTTACTTCCTTTTTTGTTTTATGACGCTGAAACTTTGGATTATAAAAGATAAGCAATTTATTTAAACAAAAGTAATGAAATGGTAAGTTTTTGTTAAGTTTTGATGATTGCATATATTATTTTGAATTATGTGTGTGACTTTGTATTTGGGTTTTTTTTTAAATATGTTTGTAAACATGAAATTTAGAAAAAATAAATATAACAATTAGTAAAAAATGAATAATTGTGAACTGTAAAGAAAGTAGTTACACATTAAAAAAAATGAAATGACCTTTCAAATTATACCAAAATGAAAAATTTTAATTAGTTTTTGAGAGTATTAATGTTTTATTGACATAAGATAAAATATTTAAAATTAAAAGATAAAAAATAAACAAAATGAGTCTAATGCAAGTAAACTTTAATTTTAGAATGATATGTAATCATAACTTAGTGTATATGCCTCCCATGAATATATAACATTGAGAACAATATACCAAGGTCCAAAGTAGGAATTAATAATAATAATAATAGAACATATTGTATTTTCTTATTTATAGTGAGCCATAATGAATGAGGAGGCACCCTGACCGCTTAAATATCAATCTAAAAGCTTATAATACAAAAGCATATCACAACCATTCTATAAATAATAAATACAATGCAACGATAATATATGTGAGCATCATGGTTTCCAATTTGAGGGTGAAAAAATTATTTACTAGAAAAAATGTGAATCCTTGAGCACGGTAAAAAAGTAGTTGCACATCCAACAAATGATTGGATTTTTTTTATAGTGGGTAGTAACTAGATGAAAAACATGTGCATCAATAGAAATGATAAAAAATGAAATAATGAATATGATATCCTACTGCATCATCCTTCAAGAGTGTGTTAAATTGGATGCTTCGCAACAAGGTATAAAGAGTGATCCAAAGTAAATTAAAAGCAATTTTTTTCTATAATTGCAGTGTGGAAGCTATAACTCGACATAATCCTCAATTAATATTAAAATCATGTTTTATTGATTTAATCTTACTATTTAATGCTACTTTTATATTTGAATATATATTATATGTTTTATGTATGCATGTGTTATGTTCATTTAGTTGACATTTCAAAAGTATGTAAATGATTTTCCCTCCCTAATGTAAATTGTATGAAAATAATGGAGGCTTGTGGTTAAAATGAGTGAAAATAAGAATTATTCAACAAAAATATCAATGCTAAAGTAAGGCCATGATCCTAAAAAAAATAACATTAAAATTTAAGGGGATAATAAAATTTAAGCCATCTAAATGAGAACACGAAGAAAATTATAATAATTATTAAGTATTAATTTAATTATAAGCAAAAAATAAAGATAAATATAATTTTATAAATTAATTTTTCTCTATGTATACAATCACAAAATCCTAAACATAAGATTCAATTTTATATTGGATAATAAAATGCCAATGAGTGAATGGCATGGAAACTATTGTGACCAATCTCATATATATAATCAATGACAAGGAGATGTACATATGATGATATATATGATAATATATTTATTGAAGTCCTACAATAAAAGAAATGTTAATGTGATGTAGAACATCTTTCAATTTCAACATATTATTATATTTATGAATTCATTTTGCCCATTTTGGTCATACATTGGTGTTAGAAGTCATATAGGGACCCAAGGAGGGTGTTAGAGTCATTAGGTGTCTTTGTTTTAGATGATCTTAGGCTTGTGAGAGTTTCTCGCCAAAACTCCAATTTGAAAATTTGAACTATGTTATTAGCTTTGGGAGGTGTTTTATGAATTCCAATGTTTATAATAGGTTCTTAAGGTCCTAGGTGGTCTTAGTTAGATGTGTGGATGTATTTTGAACTTACAAGTGCAATGTAATTTCAAGAATGAGAGGTGACTTGTAATTGCCCCTTCATTTATGCAGGTGGCCAAGAAGAGGGAAGTTGGTAGTTACATGCTTTGATGAATGTAAAAGTGGAAATACATGTATAAAGTAATTATGCATAGATAGGAGAGTAGTAGGGAGTTTAAGAAGTAGGAGTTTCAATAAGGATAGGAAAATGAAGCAAAAGAAGAATTGGTACTATCTATGAAGGACAAAGTATGATCTTGAACTGTATTGTGTACATATTCATCAAAAATCAATAGAAAATAAGTTATCATGTTTGTATGTTTTCATATTCAAAGTCTTGTGAATGTTTCTTGAATCTTGATAATGATTAGACATGACATTGAGGATTGTTAGAAAGGAATTTTGCATGAATGATAGAGGTCTGTGTTGTAGACAGGGAAGTGACAGATAGAAATGAAGAAGATTCCACAAATGGAGATTATTTGTATGAGAGAACCTTATGGTAAATAACCCTAAAGGTGTCTTGAGTGTAAATAGTCTTTATATGGTCATTAGTTGTCTTGTATATTGACTAATACCCTTATACAATCTATATTGTTTATGTTTCTAAGTTGACAATTATAGTCAAGAAGGGAAAACATAAGTTTTAGTGTTTTTAGAAGGTTACATAAGCTCAAGAACATTTGGAGGAGGTGTAACAAGGTTGGACAGACCCTATAAAGTGAACAAGAAGTTTTAAAATCATTCAAACTCAAATTAGACCAATTAATGATCTCTCGACCTATGTACAGGATTGAAACCCTTGAGGGAAATCAAAATGGTGTAACTCTGTGTTGATCTTGTCAAAGGTATTGGATTTGATAGTGGAGATAGGAGAGGTTATTTATAAATTATTAGAGGTGGTATTAGGTTGTTTGGTGGTGTATGAAGAAAAGAAACTTATATGCAAGGACTGTGTACCCTATTAAACCCTGTCAAAAAGCTAGATTTACATCAAAGTGAATGATTAGAGGAGTTTAGAGGTTAGATGAGACAATATAGTGATTGAAGAAGTTGACTAGGGTTAGAACAGACCTATTTCAGGCCTTAAAAGTGTTATAATAGGTGAAAGTTTCAATATTGTGCATTTTGAAAGGTCTCGGCCAATTCAGGGCTATCATTATCATAGAACTAGGGTTTTTAGAAAAAAAACTTGCATATCTAGAGTTGTAACCATACAAAATGACTTAAAATGGGTCATCACATGTAATTCATGGCGACAAAGAACATTTAAGAGGTTTTGGAGTTGTACCACCCCATACAGTATGGTCTATGTTGTTATGAGAGTGAATAGGCTTTATGAAGGGCTAATTATCAAGAGGAAGAGGTGAGAAAGTGGTTGAGCCAAGTGAGTTGGGTAATGAAACTTGGGGTGGAGATAGAAGAGGATAGAGAGTACTCATAAAGTACATTATATTTTGAATACTAATTTGTATTTATTTGTATAATTGAAAAAGGACCAACAAAGGGTTACAAGGAAGGGGTAGAGTTGAGAAGAGTTGCATAAGAGAGCTTAAGTAAAGAATGAGGAAAGTTAGACATGATCAAAGAATCCTATATAAGGCATAAGATGTGTCACATAAGTATAGATGAAGAATTGAGGGGTTTAAAGCATCAAGAACTAAGAAGAGAGAGTGAACTAAGAAGAGGAGACACTGAAAAGAGAATGCAAAAGATAGATAGTTGCAGATATCAGAGTCAGAGGTATATGAAGTGGAGAGAATGATGTCTCTACAGCATTTGGTATCAGAGCATCAAGTTCTTTGTGAAGAGGAGAAATATAGTCTTCAAAACAAAAAAGGTACATGTTTGATTTTATTTTTCATTTTATGTATTTGACTGAAGTGTAAGAGAAAGATTGACAGTGTGGTGAGCATCCCTGAAGCCACAGAGAGAGAGAGAGAGAGAGAGAGAGAGAGAGAGAGAGAGAGAGAGAGAGAGAGAGAGAGAGAGGAGAGAGGAGGAGAGAGAGAGAGAAGGAGAGAGAGAGAGAGAGAGAGAGAGAGAGAGAGAGAGAGAGAGAGAGAGAGAGAGAGAGAGAGAGAGAGAGAGAGAGAGAGAGAGAGAGAGAGAGAGAGGAGAGAGAGAGAGATGTAATCTCAAGAATAAGCTAAAGGAGAGTTTAGAGAGAGAAAGAAGAGTCATAGGCAAAGGACAAGAAAGTGAGAGAGAGACCCATGTAAGCTCATATAGTGAGAGAGACCTAGTTGAGGTCATGATAAGGAAAGTAGGTGAAGCTCATCAAGAGTAATATGTCCAAGTGAGACCAAAATATTGAGAGAAAGGTAAGAAAAAAAAGGACATGGATGAGATGAGTTACCATATAGTGAGGAAGGTGTAAGAAGACACCAAGAGGAGAGAAATAGAAGAAGAAATGACAGAGGTAAGACAATAGTTATATGAGTTGATTCTCATAATATAAAAAATGAAGGGAAAGGAGAACCCATACTATGGATGGGTTGTGAATAAGAAGACAATCAAGTGCCAATAAAGATACTAATGAAGGAAAAAAAGAGGAAAGTTGTGAGAGAAGAAAGAGCACGGAAAAAGTTACTTTGTAATCAACTTAAGAGAGAAATGAGCATGCTTTGGGTGAGTGAGCAACATAGTGTGCAATAGGATGAAGGTGAACAGTACCTTGAAAAGGATGAGATGAACTTGAGTGAGGAAAATTAAGTCAATTGAAGCGAGTTAGATAATGGGAAAGATAAAGAAGGGCATATTAGTTTGTATACCTCATTGAAGGTTTGGAAAAAGAAGTACAATTAATTGACAAAGGCATGAAATCAGATTATATGTTTGTTTATGAGAATCAAGAATAATTGTAGGCAGAAATAGCAATACTAGAACATGCCTTGAATGGATAAATGATGAAGAATGAAGAGAAGATACATGAGTTATATCATGAAGAAGTTGAAGATGAGGTAAAAGAAGTCAAAATAGAAAACCAATCTGATTGTCAATTGAAATGAGCAAAATGGATGGAAGAAGCAGAGAATGAGACTCAAGAGTCTCTAATTATGACAAGTTTTACTTTTCTTGGCTTTGTATGTTCAGGTTTGGTCATGGAGGTGATGAAATATATGAATAAAGAATATCTTGAAAGAGCTCAAGGAGAGACGGTACATGTTGCAGCAATTGAGAACCTCATGATGGAGGACAAATAACATGAAGAGGAAGAAGTGATGGCAGCAATGAGAGAGTTATAGCACAAAGAGTCATATGTAAGTCTTAAATTTAGTGAGGAAGTAGCTAGGCATGAAATTGTCTTTGTTCTTACTAGAAGATTGAAGATCACAACATGGAAAGATGAGAATCCATATGTACCAGTAGTGTTTTGGGGCATAGACTGCCCATATGATAGAGGAAAATATCAAGGTATGAGTGTACATCAAGTGCCAATTGGTACAAGACAGTAATGGAAGAAGGTAAGCAAAATGATCTTTAAGAGAGGCAAACTAGATAATGTGAACAAAGAATAGTGGAAGCATGATGAAACAGTAGCAGAGAAGGCAAATCCAAGAAGTAGAGATTAGAAGATCAAGAAGAAGCATAAAGTAATCCATTTGAGCAGGAGCTCAAATTCTTTTCTTGCCTAGGTTTGATACAGAGCATCTTTCAATTTCAAAAAATGATTATATTTATGAATTCATCTTGCCCATTTTGGTCTTACATTGGTGTTATAAGTCCTATAGGGACCCAAGGAGGGTGTTAGAGTCATTAGGTATCTTTGTGTTGGATGTTCTTAGGCTTGAGGAGTTTCCCGTCAAAACTCCCATTTGTAAATTTGAACTATATTATTAGCTTTGGGAGGTGTTTTGTGAAGTCTAATGTTTGTAATAGGTTCTTAAGGTTCTAGGTGGTCTTAGATAGATGTGTGGATGTATTTTCAATGTACAAGTGCAATGTAATTTCAAGAATGAGAAGTGACTTATAACTGCCCCTTCATTTATGGAGGTGGCCAAGAAGAGGGAAGTTAGTAGTTACATGTTTTAAGGAATGTGAAAGTGGGAATACATGCTATAGATTCATTATGTGTAGATAGGAGAGTAGTAGAGAGTTTAATAAGTAAGAGGTCCAACAAGGATAGGAAGATGAAGAAAAATATATGGTACTATCCATGAAGGACAGAGTATGATCTTGAATTGTATTGTGTACATATTCATCAAAAAGCAATAGAAAATGAGTTGTCTTATTTGTATGTTTTCATATTTAGAGTGTTTTGAATGTTTCTTGAATCTTGATAATGATCATACATGTCCTTGAGGATTGTTAGCATGGTATTTTGCATGAATACCATAGATTTGTGTTGTAGACAAGGAAGTGACAGACAAAAATGAAGAAGATTCCACAAATGGAGATTATTTGTATGAGAGAAGCTTATGAGAAAGAACCCTGAAGGTGTCTTGAGTGTATACAATATTTATATGGTCACCTGCATACTGACTAATACCCTTGCACAATCTCTATGGTTTATTTTTTTGAGTTAACAGTTACAGTCAAGAAGGAAAAATATGAGTTTCAGTGTTTAAGAAGGTTAGATAAGCTCAAGAACATTTGGAAGAGGTGTAAAAAGGTTGTGCAGACCCTACAAAGTGAATATTAAGTTTGATAAAGGAATCAAACTCAGATTAGACCAATTAATGATCTCTTAGCCTATGTACAGGTTTGAAACCCTAGAGGGAAGTCAAAATGGTGTAACTTTGTGTTGAACCAATCAAAGGTCTTGGATTTGATAGTGGAGATAGGAGAGGTTATTTATAAATGATTGGATGTGGTCTTATGGTTTTTGGTGGTGTATGGAGAAAGCAAACTTATATGCAAGGATTGTGTACCCCATTGAACCTTGTCAAGAAGATAAATTTCCATCAAAGTGAATGATTAGAGGAGTTTAGAGGTTGGATGAGACAATATAGTGATTGGAAAGGTTAACTAGGATTAGAACAGACCTATTTCAGGGCTTGAAAGTGTTATAATAGGTGAAAGTTTCAATATAGTGCATTTTGAAAGGTCTGAGCCAACTTAGGACTGTCACAGTCCTAAAACTAGGGTTTTAAGAAACAAACTTGTATATCTAGAGTTGTAACCATACAAAATGATTGAAAATGGGTAATTACATGTAATTCATGGTGATAAAGAATATTTAAGAGGTTTTGGAGTTGTACCACCCCATATAGTATAGTTTATGTTGTTATGAGAGTGAATAATCCTTAATAAAGGGCTAATTATTAAGAAGAAGAGGTGAGAAAATGGTTGAGCCATGTGAGTTGGGTAATGAAACTTGAGGTGGAGATAGAAGAGGATAGAGGGTCCTCAAAAATTATATTATATTTTCAATACCAATTTGTACTTGTCTATACAAATAAAAAGGACAAAAGAAGGCTACAAGGAAGGGGTAGAATTGAGAAGAGTTGCATAAGAGAGCTTAAGTAAAGAATGAGGGTTGGGATTGAAGTGACAAAAGCTAGACATGATTAAAGAATCCTATATAAGGCATAAGATGTCATATAAGTATAGATGAAGAATTGAGGGGTTTTAAGCTTCAAGAACTAACAAGACAGATTGAACTAAGAAGAGGAGACACTGAAAAGAGAATTCAAGAGATAGTTGTAGATATCAGAGTTAGAGGTATATAAAGAGCAGATAATGATGTCTCTCTACATAATTTCGTATCAAAAAAACAAGTTTTTTTGTAAGAGGAGAAAGATAGTCTTCAAACAAAAAAGGTACATGTTTGATTTTATTTTTCATTTTATGTATTTGATTGAAGTGTAAGTGAAAGGTTGAGAGTGTGGTAAGTAGCCTTGAAGCCATTGAGGCTTGATAAAGAGAGATAGAGAGCTATTGTAAGTTGAGAATAACCTCAAGGAGAGCTTAGAGAGAGAAAGAAGAGTCCTAGGCAAAGGACAAGAAAGTGAGAGAGAGACCCAGGTGAGGTCATAGAGTGAGAGAGACCTAGGTGAGGTCATGAGAAGGCAAGTAGGTGAAGATTTTCAAGAGTAATAGGTCTAAGTGAGACCAAAAGATTGAAATAAAGATAAGAGAAAATAGGGCATGGCTGAGATGAGTTACCATAGAGTGAGGGAGGTGAAAGAAGACACCAAGAGGAGAGAAATAGAAGAAGAAATAACATAGGTAAGACAATAGTTAGATGAGTTGATGCTCATAATAGAGAAAATGAAGGGAAAGGAGAACCCATACTATGGATGAGTCATGAAGAAGAAGACAATCAAGTGGCCAATAAAGCTACTAATGAAGAAAAGAAAGAGAAAAGCTATGAGAGAAGAAAGAGAGCAGAAAAGGTTGCTTTGTAAGAAACTTAAGAGATAGATGAATAGACTTTGGATGAGTGAGCAACATAGTGTGGAAGAGGATGAAGGTGAACAGTACCTTGAAAAGGATGAGATGAACTTGAGTGAGGAAAAAGAAGTTAGTTGCAGCCATCTAGATGATGGGAAAGATAAAGAAGAGGCAGATCAGTTTGTAGACCCCATTGAAGGTTTGGAAAAAGAAATACAATTGATTGAAAAACGCATAAAATCTAATTATATGTTTGTTTATGAGAATCAAGAACAATTGTAGGTAGAAATAGCAGTACTAGAACTAGCCTTGAATGGATAAATGACAAACAAGGAAGAGATGATACATGAGTTAGAGCATTAAGAAGTGGAAGATGAGGTAGAAGAAGTCAAAAAATAAAACCCAATAGATTGTTAGTTGAAAAGAGCAAAATGGATGGAAGAAGTAGATAATGAGACTCAAGAGTCTCCAATTATGACATGTTTTACATTTCTTGGCTTTGTATGTGTAGGTCTGGTCATGGAGGTGATGAAATATATGAAGAAAGAAGCTCTTGAGAGAGCTTAAAGAGAGAAGGTACAAGTTGTATCAATTGAGAACCTCATGATGGAGGAAAAATAATAGCTAAGTCTAAAATTTAGCGAGGAAGCAGCTAAGCATGAAATTGCCTTTGTTCTTACTAGAGGATTGAAGATCACAACATGGGAAGATGAGAATCCATATGTACCATCATTGTTTTTGGCATAGACTACCCATATAAAAGAGGAAAAGATCAAGTGCTAGTTGGTATAAGCAAGCAATGGAAGAAGGTAAGTAATATTGTTTTTGACCGAGGCAGACTAGAGAATGTGAACAAATAACAGTGCAATAATGATGAAGCAACAGTAGAAAAGGCAAATCCAATAAGTAGAGATTGGAAGATCAAGAAGAAGCATAAAGTAATCTATTTGAGCAGGAGCTCAAATTCTTTTTTTTGGGAGTTTCATGCAAAGCATATTTCAATTTTATCATATGATTATATTTATGAATTCATCTTGCCCATTTTGGTCATACATTGGTGTTATAAATCCTATAGGGACCCAAGGAGGGTGTTATAGTCATTAGGTGTCTTTGTGTTGGATGTTCTTAGGCTTGGGAGAGTTTCTCTCCAAAACTCCAATTTGAAAATTTGAACTATGTTATTAGTTTTGGGAGGTGTTTTTTGAAGTCCAATGTTTGTAATTGGTTCTTAAGGTCCTAGGTAGTCTTAGATAGATGTGTGGATGCATTTTTAATGTACAAGTGTAATTTAATTTCAATAATGAGAGGTGACTTATAATTGCCCCTTCATTTATGGAGGTGGCCAAGAAGAGGGAAGTTGGTAGTTACATGCTTTAAGGAATGTAAAAGTGGAAATACATGTTATAGAATCATTATGCATAGATAGGAGAGTAGTAGAGAGTTTAGGAAGTAGTAGGTTCAAGAAGGATAGGAAGATGAAGCAAAAGAAGATTTGGTACTATCCATGAAGACAGAGTATGATATTGAACTGTATTATGTACATATTCATAAAAAAGCAATAGAAAATGAGTTATCTTATTTGTATGTTTTCATATTCAAAATGATCTAAATGTTTCTTGAATCTTGATAATGATCAGACACGTGTTTGAGGATTGTTAGCAAGGTATTTTGCATGAATAACACATGTTTGTGTTGTAGACAGGGCAGTGATAGACAGAAATGAATAAGATTCCACAAATGGAGATTATTTATATGAGAGAACCTTATGAGAAAGAACCCTAAAGGTGTCTTGAGAGTATACAGTCTTTATATGGCCATTAGTTGTCTTATATACTGACTAATACCCTTGTACAATATCTATGGTTTATGTTTCTGAGTTGACAGTTACAGTCAAGAAGGGAAAAGGTGAGTTTCAGTGTTTTAGAAGGTTAGATAAGCTCAAAAAAATTTGGAGGAGGTGTTAACAGGGTTGGGTATACCCTATAAAGTGAAGAAAAAGTTTGAAAAATCAATCAAACATATATTAGACCAATTATTGAACTCTCGGCCTTTATGCAGGGTCGAAACCCTAGAGGGAAGTCAAAATGGTGTAACTCTATGTTGACACAGTCAAAGGTCTTGGATTTGATAGTGGAGATATGAGAGGTTATTTATAAATTATTAGAGGTGGTATTAGGTCGTTTGGTGGTGTATGAATAAAGGAAACTTAGATGCAAAGACTGTGTGTCCTGTTGAACCATGTCAAGAAGCTAGATTTCCATCAAAGTGAATGATTATAAGAGTTTAGAGGTTAGATGAGATAATCTAGTGATTGGAAAAGTTAACTAGGGTTATAACATACCTATTTCAGGTCTTGAAAGTGTTATAATAGGTGAAAGTTTCAATATAGTTCATTTTAAAAGGTCTTGAGTAACTTAGGACTGTCACAGTCCTAGAACTAGGGTTTTTAGAAAGAAACTTATATATCTAGAATTGTAACCATACAAAATGACATAAAATGGGTAATCACATGTAATTCATGGTGAAAAAGAAGATTTAAGAGGTTTTGTATTTATACCACCCTGTATAGTAAAGTCCATGTTGTTATGAGAGTGAATAGGCCTAATGAAGGGCTAATTATCAAGAGGAAGAGGTGAGAAAGTGGTTAGGCCAAGTGAGTTGGGTAATGAAACTTGGGGTGGAGATAGAAAATGATAGATGATACTAGAAATTACATTATATTTTTAATGCAAATCTCTACTTATCTGTAGAACTGAAAAAGGACAAAAAAAGGCTACAAAGAAGGGGTAGAATTGAGAAGAGTTGCATAAGAGAGCTTAAGGAAAGAATGAGGATTGTTATTGAAGTGAGGCATGTTATACATGATCAAAGAAGCCTATATAAGGCATAATATGTGTCACAAAAGTATAGATGAATAATTGAGAGGTTTGAAGCATCAAAAACTAAGAAGAGAGAGTGAACTAAGAAGAGGAGACACTGAAAAGAGAATGCAAGAGATAGATAGTTATAGATATCAAAGTCAGAGTTATATGAAGAGAAAAGAATGATGTCTCTATGCATCATAATGTATCCATCCCATAGAGTAGCAAAAAATTTGGTTCCCTACCAAAAATTATTTTGAATGATTCTTTTGCCAAAGAAAAATCAAAGCTGACGAAATATTTAATTTTTAACACCTATTTTAACTATCTTACCTGAAATACAAAAATAATGGACCCTTCAATGCTCTTCTCAATAATCCATAGAATAAAGTTTTGGTACACTACAAAATTAGTAATGTGACCTTGTCAAATACCCAAATAGTAAAATAAAATAAAAAAGTGTGAAGGAAACCATATAAAACATAAAATATGTCTCAAATAATGACAATACAAGAAATCCATCGTAGAAAAAGTATATTGCATTAATTGAGTTCAATCAGACTACATGTTTAGGATGGTTGGCACTATAAAATGTAGATCATTATTATCTTCAAATAAAGATGCCAACTAATTTAAATGGCACGCACAAACTCTTGTTAATACATTATTCTATAGGCATTTTAAGTAGGGAGGGCTACTTGGAAACGACCAATGCCTATTGATCTATAATCTAACTAAAAATGACCCAATCAAATACATGTGTGAAGATGATTTTACCTCATGGTGGTTGCATGATTTGCTCTAAATAACCCAAAAAGTAATATAAAATGACATTATAAGGTGAATAATATTCAAAAATAAATGTCGCCAATTATTAGAGGCACTTTAAGAACATATTCACCAATGATGCCCCTACTACTGATGACATAAAGAAGACTTTGTTTAGCATCAGTCTCCTTTTGATCTCCAACTCCAATGCTTCCATTCATTCCCTATTATGTTTTTGCATTGATATATCGCATCCCAAGTTTACAAACCAAATTGGTAGATTAACAAGTAGTGTAATGTATAATTATTTCCATTTATGAATGCTAAATGACAGTGTAATAAATGTTTAAGGACCATAAATTAATAGAAGTGGGGAAAAAACAAGTTTAATCCAAAATTGTCGGCATAAATAACCTTAATTTTTAAAGAACCTATTATGGTTACTTCCATTTGTGGATAGAGATCTTTCTTACAATTTTATCAGATTATAGGAATGCACAGTTTCACGACATAAATGGTGCATCAATAGAATGCAACTACCACCTTATAAACTAATAAGGCAATAGATATGTAGGCATCATACATTAATCAAAGCTAAGGGAAAATTACCTGAGTTCAAAATTGTTATTGGAAATAACCTTAATTGTATAAGATCACTTGTGGTTTCTTCCATTTACAATTTGAAACTTTCCTACAATTTCACCAGATCATAAGAATGCACCATTTCACAACCTAAACTATGAAACAATAGAATGTAGTCGTAACCCTACAAGTTAAACCTTTTCATTGTCTCTGTTAGATCAATCTTCACAGGTCAGTTGGCCATAAAGATTTTCTTACAATTTTCTTTATTCAGAAAAAGAGACCAAACTTTCAGAGGCTATAACTTTTGATCCGTAGCTCCATTTGAGCCCATCTTCATGCCAAAATGACCGTCTCAAAATTTCAATGTAATCATAACCCAACTTGTCCAGTTATGGATATTTTTGATATTTTTTAGAGGCTACAGGTGACCATATGAGGATCTAAAATTATAGTTTAATATTATTTTTGATATTTTTCTAATTTTAAAAATTGTTTTTTGTAACTGAAATTGAAAATCGATTGATATTCATTTGATAAGTTAATTTTAGTGTTTATTTTATTTTTTGATATTTTCAAAGCTACACACACTTACATGCAAAACTTACTAAAAATAGTAACTACTAAAAATAATAGGTCAAGTTTTATAATTTTTTAGAGTTCTGAATTTTGCATGTCAACTCCAATTTTGAGTTGAGGCTTATTTATGCATGATTTTTAATTATTTGAATAATTCAATACGAATCAATACAAGTTATTATTTCAGAAGATTTGCCTATTGATATTTTATTTTCTTGATAATTTTCAATTTCTTATATGGTATCATAACAAGTTCAATCTTAGAGTTATAAGAGATGGTGAGAGGACGAGGAGGAATCACTCAAATGAACCAGGTTGTGCAAGAGTTATATATGGAAGTAGAATAATTACTCGAGATCATTGTGAATCAAAGATAAAGGAGAGTAAAATATTATGTAAAAGATGACACAAATCATGAAGAGGAAATTATGCAAGAGGAGGAGCAACAGGAACAACCACCATCAATGGAAGAGAGGATGGTTAGATATTTAGAAAGAAGAAATGAAGGAATCAAGGTTGACATTCTAAATTATGGAGGAAGTTTAAAACCAAAGGAGTTAATATATTGGATGAATAATATGGAGATTTTTTTTTGAATGGATGAACAACACGAAGAAGTTTTTTGAAGAAGGTAAAGTTTGCATGCATGAAATCGAAGGGTCACGTAATGATTTGGTGGGATCACCTATAGAAAAAAGACAAAAAAAAGGTAAAAAGAAGATCAACTCATGGAAAAATATGGAGAATAGGTGAGAGAGAAATTTCTTCTTGTAGATTATGCACAAACTCTATACAGAAGATTCCAAAATTTGAGGCAGAAGGATCATAATATAAAATAATATACATATGAATTTTACATGATTTCCATATGAGTAGATCATGATGAAACAGAATAATAGATGGCCACAAGGTATGTAAATAGTTTAAAGTTTTTTATTCAAGATAAATTAAGCATGCATACTTTGCATAGAGGAAGCTTATCAATTAGATTTGAAAGTAGAAGATAAATAAAATAAATAGAATTTCAGTAGAACATTTATTAGGCCAAGAAGAGGACAATCCTGTCCAATATAGGGATGAGGTGGATTTAATACAAATAGAGGTGGGTTTAGTACCACTAGAGGAGAATCATCATGTGATTGAGAAAGATAAAATTTAATATACAATGGTTTCAATTCTTGAAAAGAGGAAGAGGATTTTAGAGAGGACGAAGCTATGGTGGTAGATGATAGTTTCCAAATCAACACAGATCTTATGTTTGTTATATATGTGGAGAATAAGGTCATAGAACATTTGAGTGTCCACACTACCAAGATCAAGAAAGGAGGCAAGAGGATCACCCAAGAATGAAATTAATTGAAGTTGAAATAGAAGGGTTAAATATTGAAGTTATAGCAACAGATATTGGAGAAAATCTCATGATGAGAAGAACCATGATTTCTCTAAAGAAATAACATGTATAGAATTAAGAAGGTGGTGTTGCATGGCTACAAATAAATATCTTTCAAACAAGGTGTAATTTAGGAGGTAATATATGCAAAGTAATTATAGATGGTTATAGTTTTAAAAATATGGTTTCTAAGGACATGATTAAGAAACTAGGTTTGCATTGTGAAAATCATCCTAATCCATATCATATTTCATAGTTTAAGAAAGGGAATGAAATTAAAATAGATAAAAGGTGATTAATCAAGTTTTCTATAGTTAAAACTTACAAAGATAAAATATGATGTGATGTTATACCAATGGATGCATGCCATGTGTTATTGGAAAGGACATGGTACTTTGTAAGAAAATCATTTCATGATGGAACAAAGAACACGTATAATTTCTAAAAAGGTGGTATGAAGTTAGTTTTGTTACCTCTTAAATAAGAAGGGTAGGCTAAAATCATGTTGAATGAAAAATAATTTATCAAAGATATGAAGATGACAGGTTGTTGTTATGCATTAGTATCAAAGAAAAAAGACATCAAAGTGGTGAAAGTACCAACAGAAGCAGCAGTAGTGTTGAAATAATATATAGATGTTATACTTGATGAGTTATCAGATGGTGTACCACCAAAGAAAGATATTCAAAATCATATTCATTTGCTTTCAGGATCGGCTCTATCCAATCAATATAGGATGAGTCCAACAGAACATGTAAAATTAAATAAACAGTTTACTAAATTACTGAGGAAGGGTGTAGTAATAAGGGAGAGCATGAGTCCATGTGCAACATCAGCATTTCTCACTCTAAATAAAGATAGAGGGTGGAAGATGTGTGTGAAACTATAGAGCAATCAATAAAATTACAATCAAACATAAGTTTTTAATACCTTATTTAGATGATATGATGGATGTTCTTGCAGGAGCAAAATATTTTACCAAGATTGATCTAAGGAGTGGATACTATCAGATTCAAATTCATGAAATAGATGAATAAAAAATAACAATTTAATACTAGAGCTGGTTTATATGAGTGGATGGTGGTGCCATTCAGATTATCTAATGCCCCCAACACATTTATGAGGGTGATGAACATAGTGCTACAAGAATACAGTGGTAAGTTTGTGGTGGTTTATTTTGATGATATTTTAATATTCAGTAAGACTAAAGAAGAACACTTACAACAATTGAGAATGGTATTAGAATTGTTAATAAAATAGAAGCTCTATGTGAATTTGAAGAAGTACATGTTTATGCAGAATAATTTGGTATTTTTAGGATTTGTAGTTTCAGCAGATGGTGTAAAAATGAATGAAAAAAAAGTAAATGCAATTGTTGAGTGGCCTATCCCAAAGAGCATCATAGAGGTAAGAAGTTTTCATGATTTAACAAATTTTCACATAAAGTTCATTAAGAATTTTAGTAGTCTTGTTTCACTAATAACAAATTGAATGAGAGGAAAATAATTTGCATGGACAAAAGCAAAAATAGAAAGATTTGAATTGTTGAAGAAGAAAATTACAGAAAAACATATTTTAGCATTACCAAATTTTAGAAAAGTATTTGAGGTTGATTGTGATGCTTCGTTTGTGAGAATTGGTGCTATGTTGAGTTAAGATGGGAATCCAATAGCATATTTCAGTGATAAATTGAATGAGATATGAACAAAGTATTCTATGTATGATGTTAAATTTTATGCCATTGTACAAGCATTAATAATTTGGAGACATTACCTAGTGCCTAAAGATTTTATCTTATTTACTGATCATGAGGCATTGAAGTATGTGAACACTCAAAAGAAGTTAAATAGTAGGGATGCAAAGTGTGTGTCTTTCTTATAGGGTTATACTTTTGTGTTGAAGCATAAATCAAGAAAACAGAAACAGGTAGCTGATGCTTTAAGCAGGCAAGTGTGGATGATAACTACTATGGTAAGTGAAGTAGTTAGATTTGAATTTGTTAAGTATATGATATTGAACCATATTTTGTCAAGATAGTTGAACAATGTAGGAACCAATTGATAGGTGATACACTAATGTTTATGATATCTAATGTAAGATGATTATCTCTTCAAAGGGAAAAAATTATGTATTCCAATTGGGTCTCTAAGAGATAATATTATAAGAGAATTACATAGTGGTGGTTTGGATGGATAATTTGGTAAGACAAAGACAATAGCTTTGGTGGAGGAGAAGTATATTTTATCAAATATGAAAAGAGATGTGACAAGATATGCTTCAAAGTGTAGGATATATTAGGTGGCAAAATGACATGCATAAAATATAGGGTTGTACATGTCATTACTGGTTCCAAGAGGACCATGGATAGATTTGAGTATGGATTTTGTGTTGGGATTACCAAACACATAGCAAGGTAATGGTTTAATTATTGTTATTGTAGATAGATTTTATAAGTTGGTTCATTCTATTTCATGTAATAAAACCAATAATGCCATGATAGTTGTAAAATTATTTTTTAAAGATAGTGTGAGATTACGTGGTGTTCCAAAAACCATTACATCAAATAAGGACACAAATTTTCTAAGTCATTTTTGGAGGACTTAATGGAGGAATATGGGAACCAAGCTATAATTCAGTAGTGCATAACACAAACAATGGAATTTTTATTTACCACAAGTTAAGTTTTGATGCTAAGGGAGAGAGTTAAACACATCAAATTACAAACTTGTTCAATTATGACTATCTCTTACACAACCCTTCCAAAGGACAAATCCATATGGTTTGAAACTTTTACAGGGTTTATAGTTAGATTAGGAATAGTTTTAAATACCCATTCCCATCTTAAAATATCACACAAATTTTATTGAATAGACTTTAAATGGAAACACACTATCTCACACTTGTATTTCACAATTAGGTTTCATCTTTGTAGCCCTCCTAGAGCACCTTTTTGGGTGGTTTAACAAATATACAAAGTTTCTGGTAAAACTATTTTTTTTAGATACCCATTAAGGGAATTCATACTTATACAATGTTTTGTGGCACAATTCTCAATGGAAGTATATTAATTTAACTTGACTTCTCCAAATTAGGTCTCTTGGTCTTAAAAATTGAGTTTTGGTTCCTACATTCACCCACACATGCCAAAACTCAAATTATATAGTTGATTCAATTTTAGGACACTAACACCAAGCTATAGATCAAATTTGAAACTTTGAAACAAAGACTAGATGCCTAAACCATAAAATGGTCAAATACCCCAAACTAGGTTCTTGCACAAACCGAGAGGTAACATAATGAGGTTTTAAAGGGAAAATGAATGTTTCAAGGACTAAAATTATATTATAGGGTCTATGACAACCTAATACACCTTATATAATTTTAATAGCACTCCACTTGCTAAAAAATAGACTTAGAAATCTCCTTTACTTGTTGGATTGTTCATAACATGGTAGTGTACAAGACTATTTGCAAACAAGTTTAGGTTTTTATGAAGTATTTCTCTCTTCAGGGATTCCAAAATGTTTAAACAGGTTCCTTTTACCTCAAATAGTCTAACCACAACCTTCAAACTATTAGAATACTTGAATTTTACCCAAAAGAGTCTCTTTACTAGTCTTTATCCTTGATTGTTCAGAATGTAAAATAAGGTACAGGACAAAGGGTTATAAACTTGGGGTTTGAATGATTTTTTGGTATCCTCCAAGGGATGAGAGTTTAAAAAAGCTTATTACACTTCTTAATAACTATCCAATACTTTGGAAATGATCAAACTCCTTAACTTAGTCTAGAGAAACCTTCTTTAACTCGTAAAGTTGATCGTGTAATACTCATAATTTTTAAGGATTGAACATCTCCTCTCTCACACCTGTAAATAAATGAACCAACTCAAAATACACCAAGGAAACAATTCATACAATTAATCACACTTACCAATGTTCTCAAAATCATTCACAAAAATCTTCAAATGCTTCTTTCATTCATGATCATTCTTGGTTTCAAACAATCATACTCAGAAAATTAAGATGCATAACCTTCTTTTTCAAAATTGATCAGCTTTATCTATTTATTGGAGATAACAACTCCTCTCACTTGGATAATGACCCTTTCGAACCTCTACATGCAATATATCATCCTAGAAACACTCTAATTATTTTTTGATAGCCTCCAACGTAGGCTTAAGCATGAATAAAATGCATTTTTAAAATGTTACAAAAGTTTCAACAAAACATAAGAGACCACAAAGGTGGACAAAAAAACCAAGATATAACTTTAAACCTATCAAAATCATGTTTAATACCTCAAAACTATAGCAAGAAATTCAAAATTTTGAGTTTGGCATTTTGGCAAGAAAATGCTTAGATGTCTTAAATTCAAATTTTAAGAACACCTAAGACCTAAAAATGACTCCTATGTGTCCTCTAAACCTTCTAAGACCTCTAATGACTCAATGTTGTGGTGTGGAGCTAAAAGCTTCAACTGTTTGCAGACACTAGAAGGAAGGATGCTGAAGAATCAGAGCCACCGGCGTCGGCAGTATGACCGACGTCGGTCAAGTTCAGTGGAGAAGGAGATTGGCGACGGCAGGAAGTCGGCCGATGTCGGCAGCACCAGACTAGCAGGGACCGACGTCGGTCGCCTGTGTATTTTCAGAACTGCTGTTGACGAACAGTCAGTTAGTTGAACCGAGTGTTTGCATGCTAAGGGGCTAATTTAAGTCACGAGCTGTGTGTCTAATTTTAGTAGTTATATTTCTATTTTTGTAAGCATGGGATCTTATTTATAGACCCATAAGGCATGTATTGTAATTAATTCTAGGCAAGTAAAAGCATTGAAGCTAGCAAGGTCAAGGAGATCTACAGGTGTAAGGCCAAGGAGATCAGCTGAAGCATTCAAGGAGGGATAGCAACTCAGGCTTTAGAGTTGTTGTGTTGAGCAAGAGAGAGAGGGAAGAAGGTCTTGAGGTGTGGCAAGCCTTTGAGGTGGAGGAAGAAGTGGCATCTTCCTTATTGTATTTTCTTCTAGTAATATCTAATACAAAGAGTGTGTATTGTCTCTCAAATTCTTTATTGTCTCAAGTTTCTAGCTACTTTATCATTCTGGTATAATTCCGTGTTTAATTGCATATAAGATAGTAATCAATTGTGCTCTAATTGGTAGAGCTACAGATCCCCTGACACTCAAAACATAAAAAGAACAAACCAAAATTGAGTAAAATGGTGATGCTCCTTCATCAAGTTTGCATATAATAGTTTAGTGAATAGATCAATAAAAAAATTAGCATTTCAAATTATTTATGGGAGAAATCTTATGAGTGTTTTAGATTTGGTACATTACCAATTGTAAAATGAGTTAGTGATGATGCAGAAGCATTTGTATAACATATACAATAGTTTCAAGAAGAAGTAAGAATAAAGTGACATGAAATCAATGAGAAGTATAAAGTAGCAGCAGATGTTAGAAGAAGGTCAAAAATATTTGAAGGACATTTAGTGATGGTTTACTTAAGGAAAGAGAGATTTCTGAAAGGCATATATAACAAGTTGAATTACAAGAAAATTAGGCCATGCAAAATTGTGAGGAAAATTAATGATAATGCTTATGAGGTGAATTTATCACATAATTTTGATATATCTCTAGTATTTAATGATTCATATTTGTATTGGTTTCTATGGAGAAGATGGCGAAGGTGAAGAAGATGAACAAGTAGATTGGCAACAATAAATGCCAAAGAAGAAAGAAAAGATAGTGCAGTAACTGGATAAGATGATAGTAAGTACAAGGCAAGGAATTTATGATAGATATTTGGTACAGTGAGAAGGTGTACAGTAGGAAGACAACACTTGGATTACAAAATGGGCGCTGAAGAATATTGATAAGAACCATGGCAATAATATAATCAAATCAACTCATAGGCGCTGAGTTGTTTTCAACCAGAGGAGAATGATGCAGAAAAAGAGGCCAAACTTTTGGAGGCCATCATTTTTTATCCATAGCTCCATTTGAGCCAAACTTCACATCAAAATCATAGTCTCAAAAAGTTTGGTGCAACCATAACTGGCCTATCTAGTTATGGATGTTTTCAATATTTTTTAGAGGCCGTATGTGACCATTTGAGGGTCCAAAATTGTAGTTTAATATCATTTTTGGTATTTTTCTAATTTTGGAAATTGTATAATTTTGTAACAAGACTTGAACTACAATTGATATTCATTTGATAGGTCAATTTTAGTGTTTAGTTTATTTTAAATTTTTTTTAGAGCTATGCATACTTACATGTAAAACTTACTAAAAATAGCAGGCTAAGTTTTATTATCTTTTAGAGTTCTAAATTTTGCATGTCAACTCTAATTATAATTTGAGGTTTATTTATGTATGGTTTGTAATTATTTTAATAATTTAATATGAATCAATACAAGTTATTGTTTCAGAAGCTTTGTCTATTGGTATTTTCTTGTTTTGATAGTATTTGGGTTCATTATTGCCCTGATATGGATTTTTTTGGTTGGATTAAATTATTGAAACAATTTTTTTTATTAAATTTAGTTGTTGTAGATGTTAATTATGTTTATAAAAATATTGAAATCAATGTGAGAAAATAAAATTATTAAAGAAAATTTATTATAAAACCTAGTTGTAAAAGTTAATTATATTTATAATAATATTAAACTCAGTGATAAAATACACCTTTAATATGTGTGCATAAGCAATATATATTAATGAATAGTAAATGACCAATTAAAAATGGCAATGTAATAAATATCTAAGCAACATATATTGATCAAAACAAAACACAAAAAATTAAAACAAAGTATAGGGCAAAACCAAAATATATACATGAAATTCAGACATTATTAAAAAAAAATTAAAAAGTTCATTTTTTTCTTGTTTTTTCCAGTATATTAAAAAATATTCATATAAAACCATATCTCTGTGAATGCAATGCATGACCCAACACAATGTATACATAGACTAACACACAATGCATCTTGTGCCATACAAGGCTATGAATTAACACTACAAGGTAACACAATTTTTATTACTTCTTGTGATATGTTTTCATTATATATGTAACATGTAGTTTAAAATGACGATACAATAAATATCCAGGAAACACACATTAACCAAAGGGACCAATTTTTTTACAACAAACTATAGATCAAAACAAAAATATATAGATTGCATATTATAATAAATGTATTTGATTGACCAAATAAAAATAAATAGTTCTATTGATTTCTATAGTACCTATTATGGTAGGGATAATAAGACTAGCAATTATACGCATTAAATATTTTGAAATTAAGTCATAAAATAATTTTTATTTTATTTTTTTAAATAATTAATTATGGTAAATAATTTTTATAGTTTTAAACACCTTAAAATGCCCCTTTGACTTTATTTAGTGTTATTTTATGAGTTTTGATGTCTTTGTTTGTGTATGGGTAAATTGGTTCAAATTAAACATTATTCAATTATTTTGTCAACTTTTGTTTTCTAAAACCCTCTTTCTTGATTCCTATGCTTTACCTCCTAAGCTATTTTTAAGTTTTCTTATCCTATGTTAGGACCATACACACTCGTGATGCCTATCCTGAATGTTTTTGCAATCATGTCACTTTGATTTTTATCATCACTTTTAGTTGGATTGGCACATCTATCCCTTTCCACATTTCCCATTTATAGCCTTTATCACCAAATTTTAATTTAAAGTCATCTATAAATATACAAGTGATTAGGTTCATTTGATAATCAATTAAACACAATCACTTCTCATTTTCTAGTCATCATTTTATTATAGAGTACATTTAGCATGCATGCTAGAATTATCTATATTATGATTTTTCTTTTAATTAATGTATTTATTCCAATCCAAGGGCTCTAATAAATTAGAGTATTTATCTAACATAAACTAATAATTTTATTCTCCTTAACACTCTAGGTGAACCATATTTATAGCATTTTATGAATACATGATTCAAAACAGATAAAATAAGGGTAAGATGCGAAGGAATAGAAGCATGTGAATAGGTATTGTGCATAATTTTACAAGTGGTGGTCACTAATTAATAGTGTTTGTATGATCTTGGTAGCAATATCATAATACTTTCAAATTACAATGAAAATGTGCCATAGCTTCAGGGGTGCATTTCTAGGTCCAAATTGTAGTGAAAGATTTAGTGACATTGTAGAAACTAGATATGAGAATTCTATTTTGCTTATGTCCTTATATGTTTGATTGAGAATTTAATTAGGAATTATTGAGGTATTATTTTACATGTGCGATCCTAAATTGGAGGTAATACATTTTTATATTATATTTTGGTGAACCTCAACTATTTACAGCTCCTATGGTTTCATTTTACATTGAATTTCATACCTCATAAGGTTTAATTATTATGCATGCTCCTAGATGTAAATGTTTTTTTTCCTCATTTTTGGTTGATCCCAAATCCAAGGTCCTTTAAAACTTTGGAAAAAAAAGCCTAGCATGTTTGGTCTTGCATGGTGTAGATGCCCAAATTTGATCAAGCAACGCAAGTAGTATGTTTTTTTGTGACTTTAAATCTAGAAACTCCTAATACTAAAAAATAATTTATTAGTACATATTTTCTTTCTGATTGTATTTACATTGATGTTATCATATGGATTTTGAAAGTGTTATTTTGTTATTCTAATTCTTATTCGCATCACAGGGATCTATGGTATTTTAATTATTTAATATTATTGTTTTTTAATTTCTAGATAAAACCACTTTTTATAGATGAACACACCCTACATGGTTGTTTGTAAACTATGATCTTGTCCCAACATATTTTATGGTCCTTATTTTGAGTCATGTTTTATTTTAGGTCTCTTTTTATGACCATTTTATTAATTTTGAGTCAAATTTTACATGCAAATAAGTTTTTAAAATTAAATTAGAATTATTCTATATATAGAGTGGTCAAAAGATTTTCCCATCTAACACTTATCTACCTAGCAAGAAAAAATGAATAAAAGCAAATCACAAGTATCCTTTCACAAGGATTTTGATATTTGAAGTTTATATTGTTACATCTACATTTCATGCTTAGACCAAAGGAGGACCTAGGCAAAAGAACATTTAGATTCATAATGCATATAATATAGTAACACACACACACAATAGGGAGAAATACATTAGCCTGATCCTATTTTGGTTATGTAGGCATCACTCAGTTATAGGGAGTTTTTGAGGCCAACTCAACTATTCCCTTAAACCTAAATTTCCCCTTTTGTATTTGATTTATGTACAATACCTTGGCAGGGATTCTTTGGTAAGAATATAAGATGAAACACATGTCACAACATAAGATTGGATATATCCAATGGATAAAAACCATCTACATGTAGTCTATCATAATTTTATTCACATATTTATCTCATAGTCAACATAGAAAAGACCATGCTATAAAGACAAGGCCGTAGGACATGGTGGTCCAAATCCATTGGTCACATCTCAACTAATCAAAATATTCACTATCGTAGGTCAAGATCATAATCAATTGTAGTCATATACAAACCTATGCACTCAGATTACAAATAAGTGTTCATCCCCTTTTCATTTATTGGGTTTAAAAAACCTAATTGTTCATTTTTTTACAGAATTAGATTTGTGTATGAATGATTATTTATTTACAATCTATTTTAGTCAACACTTTGTAATAATTAGATAAATACTCTCTTAATCTCCAATTTTGATAAAACATGTTGGTGGACTTGCTTTCTTTGTTAAAAATTATAAGCCCTAGTTTTCCTTAGGATTTCCTTCTAAAACATTTCTAGGGTTTCAAATATTTTTTTAGATTTCCTTCTTAAGTTGGAGTGTTTTTAACATTCATATGTATCTCTCCTCTTATTATCATTTTAGTCTTTGGAAATTAAAAATTTGATAAAAAACAATCTCTCCCTCCTCACCTCAATGATGAATTCTTAGAAAGTCCTTATAATTATAATATAAAAGGGACTAACTATCAAGATTGTGTGTTAGATGCTAATGAAGAACATGACTATGTGTATAATGATGACAATGAAGAATACTACCCAAGTGATGATCAATGTACTAAAGATAGTAATGTAGAAAAATGTTATTCTCCTACCTCTTCTATTATTTCTTTTAAAATCCATGTAAAAAAACTATCAATATAATTCTAAATGAATGTCTCATTAGTGATGCATGCTTTGATGATACTCCTAGGTTATCAAAAACTTTTGTTGTCTTTTTTTCACATTTTACGATATAAATCTGAAATAACCCAAAAAAAAATTGGAATTATTTATCAAAGTACATTTTTTGATGTGTTTTAGACCTAATACCTCACTTCTCGATGCAAGCAATAAATATTTAATGTACTCATATACGCACAATCGAAACCAAAAGAGGTGAACTGAGATAATTATCTATAAGTAAATATATACAAAGGGTGCTATGGGGAAGCATGTTACTTTCATTAATATTTATGGGGTTCAAGGCGTATCTATATATACATACATGATAAAACCTGAGCACCATATGTGGCACTCGTTCTTCCACATAAAACCATTTATAGGTCCTTAACCCTAGGTAAATACCTCACTCTACTCAGTGGGTTTTAGTTTTACTTGAGGATGGTTAAGATTTTAAGATCAGTCTAATTGAAAAGGATAACTCTAACAACCTATGTTATCGTTTAGGTTAAACAATTCTTCGTTAAGGGTACAAGTTAATTTATTGATCAAATCTCATAATCAAGTACGATTTCAAAAAAGTAAATCGTAAACAACAACCAGAAATTAATTCAACATATGCAAATTTATAAAAGTATACAACATAAAATAGAGTACAAACAAGGACATATTGAAATTTAAGGTTTTGTTGGCAACTATTAAGTGCCACCGGCCTAGGTTATTGATTCCTTTACAGCCTAAAAGTCACTACACCAATGCCAATGTGTTCCTTTTAATTTATACAACACTCAATTAATAAACATGAATATTTTTATTTGATTAACGAATAGTGATATAGTTATGATCAACATAGTTATTCATCAAATAACTTTCATGGGTAGCCTATAATTAAATTCATGTTACAATATTATATTGTCATAGCTAATATGATATGATAAAAATAAAGAGAATTCAAAACATATTACATCCAAGATAACTTATATTTAGATAAACATTGATCATACAATTATTTATAAGGTTAAGGGAAAGAACATATTCAACTCATATAAATTCATATATATTCCAATATTTTCAGCCATACTTTAACTTAAAATTTATTTAAACCAATAAACAACTATCACCTTAATCATTCACATAAAAAGGAATTCATTAAAGAAATAATCCTCTTTCAAGGTAATATTTTCCATTATCATCTAAGGTAATACATTTAATCATGAACAAGTATAATAAAATATCATATTCTATATTTGAACAAGTATAATCTAAGCTTGTATTCAATAAGTTTTTAAGTGAACTAGATGATTTAAAAGTACATGAACAACAAAATATTTTCATGAAATTGAATGTATACCACTCAGACAAACATGAATTCAACCGGGTTTTGAGTTGATTAGAATCCAAATAAAATATTTCACTTAAGGAAATTTTATAGAAATAATGTTGGGCTCACCATGGCAAACAAGTTTAGCTAGTGAAAGCACATGCAATTGGTAGGGATAAAATCCGCAAGTATGCAAACAACCATCATTCTTTTATACAACATCAAACAAAGTAGAATACAATATTCTGCCATTACATTTCCTTCATTAGAGTAATCTAAGATGGTTTCAAAATCAATTCTATATTAATTCATTTCATAATTCTAATTTAATTAATTCCCAGGCAACCCTTTTAATAAACTAACTTAGGAATTTTTACTCATTTCAATAAAATGTTTAATTTTAAATGAGATAATGAAAGCAACACTTTTAGATTTAATCTATTCAATATACATACCTTTATACATGACTAGATATGTCTGAAGTGTGTATTAGAGGAAAGGATTTCATCTATATTTTCTCATACACCAGCAACAAGTGTATTTGGACTAATCGAATAATCCATGTATAGTTGAAACATCTATGACATTTCCATGTTCTATACAACCTCTAATGGTTACCACATCATATATAAACAATTCACAAGTATCTATTGAAATACATCAATGATAATCATTATGATAATTTACTTTATCAAATAAAATATGTATGTTTCTACATCAAGAAAACATATGTATATGCCTAAGTAAACCTTTACTCATATTAACCATCAAGTACTCTTATCTAATAACAAGATCATTTAACTAAATCAAGGAACCAATACTGCATTGATAATATCAAAAGATTACTCTAAGTTAATAATATGAATGAAGTCTATAATAAATCAACATCTATATAAATGAATTACCTTCAGTAATATAAAAACTTCAACTTCATGCCAAAGAAGCAACATTTAAGCTTTTCATTCTTTTTCTTACATTCTATGAATAACACAGGGTAACACTAACATAATTAACCAATATCAAATCAAGATAGAATACTAACTATGTTCATGAATCAAATAACATTAAACATTAACAACTAATTAAGAATGTATAAATAACATAAAATAACTCATTACTACTTCACATTTTTTGTAAGATCATCCAAGAATGAGGCAACAACTATCTGAATTAGACAAACCCTCTAAACTAGTCCTATGATCCCAACCATCGATGACCCTTAGTACTCCAACCATCATCTAGATAGTGATTTCGATAACTAGGAATGAACAAAGAGTTATGAGCAAGTCAGATTCTAAACCATTAGACATCTCAACACAATAACATAACACAAATGAAAGACAAACAATCACCTTTTTGAGGTGAGATAGAAATAACCAACCCATCATCGATATAAATCAAAAGTGGAAATAACTGATTGCAGGTTGTCAAAGAATATAATAATGGATTAAACAACTAAATCCATTTCTATATCTTATAGAAAAACCAACTTGAATCCCCTCCAAGTATGTGGTTAGCCTAAGTTGTCCCAAATACAAATTTATAACCCATGTATACAAGCATACCAACTAATGATTAGTTATTTAGGTCTGGTTTAGGAATGGTGAACTAACAAGTATACACTAAACGCAATCAAAATGAAAAGTACAACATATAACTTAACAGTTATACTCAACTAGGTCACAATCAATAATTAAATCAAATAAGCATGATAACTAGTCAACCCATTCATTCAACATTCCAAACATCATTTAATAATTCTAGTAAACCTTAAACAATACTTAGAATCAATATAAAACCATTTCATCATACAAAAAACACTTGCAGGTTCAAAATCAAACCATCATATGCATTAATATGTAAATGAAATCCCAACAGACTCCACCCATAATCCTTAAAGTTTCCAACAAAATATAAACACAATATTCATGTTAAAACCCCACAGAGGCAGGTCATTAAGTCACACGTAGGAATTTTTCTAAAATGAAAAGCACAAAAAATTTCCACCACACAACCACCTAAAATGTGTCATTCAAATAGTACATAGAGGGCCATCAAAGAAAAACAAAGACCTAAATGTATATAAATATACAATGAAATCATTAAATCCATATAGTTGACTAAAAACCTAGTTGAAATCTTTGTTCCAAAGAACCAACAATTAATATATACATATAAAAACATAGTCAATGAGATAATAAAGAAACCCAATCGATTCCAAATTTAACCCAAAGCATAACTCATCATGTAATCACATGCAGGGTGCCTCGATGATTTTATAAATGAACTCAGTTTAATAACTTGCTTAAAGAAGCCATCCATATAACATAAAACTTAGCCTCAAAAGAATCCATGACTCCCATGTATAAAAAAAACCTAGTCATCAAACCTTAAAGAAACCCCCAAAAGATTTCCCATATAAGAATACATTCCAAAAATTCAAATTCAAATATAAACCCAGCCTTTATAATATAAATGACACCATGATTTACAAAATAGATTCAAATGAAATAAATATGTATACAGTCGACTTAAACAAGGGATGAGACCAATTTTAAACATTATTTCAACTTATATAAACCCAAAAGAATATAACCTTATATATATATATATATATATATATATATATATATATATATATATATATATATATATATATATATATATATATATATATATATATAACTCAAGGTGCAGGGTTAGTCAAATGACCCGTTGTTACATATTTCAAATGCATACAAATAAATCTATGAAACCTTTATAGACAGGTTGATGAAATAAATTCAAGGGTAAACTCCTAGAATGAAGTACATCAAGCACATAGGTATAAACAATAAAACCATTGACCCATTCCTTCATATAACAAAATCGATAACTTGCTTAAAGAAGCCATCCATATAACATAAAACTTAGCCTCAAAAGAATCCATGATTCCCATGTATAAAAAAAACCCAGTCATCAAACCTTAAAGAAACATCCAAAAGATTTCCCATATAAGAATACATTCCAAAAATTCAAATTCAAATATAAACCCAACCTTTATAATATAAATGACACCATGATTTACAAAATAGATTCAAATGAAATAAATATGTATACAGTCGACTTAAACAAGGGCTGAGACCCATTTTAAACATTATTTCAATTTATATAAACCCAAAAGAATATAACCTAATATATATATATATATATATATATATATATATATATATATATATATATATATATATATATATAACTCAAGGTGCAGGGTTAGTCAAATGACCCATTGTTACATATTTCAAATGCATACAAATAAATCCATGAAACCTTTATAGATAGGTTGATGAAATAAATTCAAGGGTAAACTCTGAGAATGAAGTACATCAAGCACATAGGTATAAACAATAAAACCATTGACCCATTCCTTCATATAATAGAATCGATAACCCAACTGGTGAATCATATTTAAAACCCACACATAGTCAACTCATTCAAATGGAGAACGAAAGCATGCAGTCATGAATCCACAGAAACTCATATAGTCCAAGATTCATCGAATATATAACTATATAGAAAAACCAGATGACATATATATATATATATATAATCTATTTTGTAAATTTACATGCAAAATGTGAATATCAACTATATCAAGTGTTGGATACACATTTTTAAGTCCTAAGACTTTCGAATGCATATACATCCTCCATTTTTTCTAAGATTTTTCTTAATAGAAAAGAATAACTATATGCAGTCTAAAAATGCTTACCCAAAAATATAGAAGGAAAACTAACAAAAAAAGCTAGCAAGTTTAAAACCAACATGAAATAGTCTTTTTTCTTCACATCGTGATGTTAAAACCACCATGCAAGCCTATGTTAAAAATTACTCAAGCACCTCCCACCATTTCCTTTCATTTTAATCCATCTTCCTATTCCCATCCAATCTTCCAATCCACTGCCTAACTCCCCATTCCTTCCATCCAACTCTCCATACCCTTTCAATTCCCACATTCAATATGAACTGAGATAAATCCTCCTACATTGATGCCAAACACTTCCCAAAGCAACCCCATCAAAAACTCTAATTAATGTAATGGTCATTAAATGACCGTCTAGAAAAGCTAAACCAATAAACAATAAACAAATAATTAAACAACCATTAACATAATAAACCCAATTAACCACTTAAACATAATTTGAATGATAATGCCATCGAACCAAATAACCATACTACCACATTTTACTAAGTGGTCTAGGTAATGCTCCATGGGGGGTGGGGTGTGTCATGGGTATATCTAGGTAAGTCTTTAGGAAGTCCATGTCCAAGTAAGCAAGTAAAGTCCAAGCAAGTAGAGTTTGCATGGAATGAGTGGAGAGTTATTCATGCAGGTGAGAGGAGTTTATTACAGACTGTTAAAACACAATAACATAGTCAAAATGACTCCAAGTCAATAATGTGACTATATACATAGCAGTACAAGATAGTACACAAAATGAAATGCAATAAAGTACAAATGATGAGATAAAGACATAACAAATGGATAATCAAGATCATCCAATGGTGGGGAATATAATCAAAAAACATGAATACTTATCAAAACTTGTTCGACTACCTAGAAACCACTCACCCTAATGTAGCACTTCTAACATCAGCCTAGCTCATAAGATGGTACCTATAGCCAAAGAAGTACATCAACAGTACCTGATCGAATAATCAATAAACAATTATAGAACTATAATGAAATATTGACTACAGTAGTAATCTATAAAACCATCAAGTGCTGAAATAAAATATGCCAAGTCATCAATCATGCAGTCTAAATATCACTACATCGAGTCCAACCACATAATCCAACTTAAACAAAGAAAAACAACAGTCAATTATACACCAATAACCATAATATTTTAAATAGTATAATAGATTATAAAAAGGTGGGGTCATAGCAAAATAAAAATAAAAATAAGTTTTCCCATCACATAATGAAAATGAAAATTATGTATCTGATGAGTTGCATCATAGTTATACCAATGTTCTTTTTACATATGATAATGCCTTTAACAAAGTAAAAAGTGAAAATACATCTACTACCCCTTCTTGTGAATATGAAAATATTATTATTTCAAATGTTGATTCTACAAGTGAAAAAGATGGTGATCATGATGAGTATTGGAATGATAATGATTATTAAGTTTATAGCTAAGAGGATAATGTTTTAACTACCCTAGTATAATATCTTATTTACCCTCCCCTCATTATGATTGTATGTTACATGATAAATAAAATGATAGCTTTCTTAATGTTCATGTCATTGTAAATTATGATGGTGTTCCTAGTTCCCCTTTAAAAGATAAAATTTGTGAACAGGTTTATTCTAGTGATGAAAATTATAATGTTATTTATTATATTTAAGTATAATGTAATATGTCTTTGAAAATTAAGGATATACTAAAAGGTAATGGATCTTCCAAACCTACCATTCTTAAGAACAAAATTATTCCTAGGCCTTCTTCTCCTATCTGAAATAGCGTACCAATGGCTAAAATCAATAATAAAATTAAATTACTAAATGAGCCCATTAAAGATCTTAATATGCCTTCACAGGATTTTTTTTCTTTAATGCATGTCCTTGGTGCTTTACAACATAAAGTACATCAACTCAACTTGGAAAGTAAGGAAAATCATTTTTCAGTTGATTTGAATGCTATATGTGGTAACCCTATAGTGCATAATATCTTGTATGCACTATTACCTCGCAATTTTAAGATACCAACATTTTCTAAGTTCAATGGAAGTGAAGATCATTATTTACATATCATAGATTATAGAAAAGTTATGAATGCCTATAAGCACAACATGGTATTATTACAATTGTTTCCAAAGAGTTTATAGGTTGAAGCATTGAATTGGTTTCATCATTCTCTTCCTAGTGTGTACTTACATGCATATTTTGAGTTAGATGAAGTATCTCTTATGCTTAATTATAATAAAGGACCAAAGTTACACATGAGATATTACCATCCCTACATCAAATAAAGTGAGGGCTAGTTTATGATTATATCTTATGATTTAAGATATGTATGTATCAATAAATTTATTAACCAACAGATTTGGAGACATAGTACATATTTTGTAGGGGTCTTATTTTTCCCCTCAAATAAAAATAGTTGTATCAAACATCTAAGTCATCTTATAATTTTTTTATGAGATTATTGCATTAGAGGAAAAATTGGTACTTGAATAAATAAATAAATAAAGAGGCACATTTTGATATTGAGTTTTTACCACTAGAGTCACCTAAAAATGTTGAAGATCCTAACCCACCTCTTTCTAGAACAAAGCTTGCACAAAAGCCACAAATTACGGTAATACATAAAGGGAAAGAATCAATTTTTAGATCAACTCTTACTATAACTAAACCACCTTATAGTAGAAGGTAACCCATTTAGTTTGATTCATTCAAAGAAATTATTAAGAAATTATTGGATAGGAGGAGGATTACACTTCCGCCTATTCATTATCATTCACTACATCGATTAGACAATATCATCAATAAACCTTATTGGAACTATCATCGCATTAATGGTCATTGAGATAATGTTTTTTGTGAACTTAGAAGTAAGATTAAGTAGTATGTTAATAGAGGTATTATCATGTTTTCTAAGGGGACATCTAGGTCTCCCTTTCCTTGTTCTGTTAGATCATATTCTACCATGAATGAGTTATCCTAGGATGTTCATTTTAAAGAACCAATGGTCACTCATCATGTAGCTATAAATGCATCTAGAGAACCATGTTATGAGAGTTTAATTGTATCATTAGTTCAATAAAAGTGGAACTTAGTGCTTAAAGCTAAACAACCATCAATCAAAGTTGTAATACAAGGAAATAAGAAGTAATTAATATTAACCGTATGATAACATATAAATATTTTTTTGACAGATGTTACACACGTTCCTAATACAATTATTCATAATAAGATAGTTCCACAACCAAAGTATAATGATTCAGATATGTAGAATGAATAATATGGTTTACTTTTTTTATTCCCTTCAGGTTGGTCAAATGATTTTTTTAAGGTATAATTAGTTCTTTATATGATTCTCAGATATAAATTTTTATTATAATTTAAAATGATAAAATATTAAATATGCAATAAAATCAAGCATACATTTTTTTAAAATACCATGTACTAAATCCATAACATAAAAAAATAAGTTTGAAATAATAAATAAACTCATATATAAAGTATCCAACAACTTGAAATACAATGTAGGTTTCTCAAATATAAAATAAATAGTAACTCAATAATTAGAGCACGGTCAACATGACCCTCTATCTCCATCTCAATATCCTCTATATCTAATAACAATGGATCCCTAGAAGTAGAAGCCTATAGATCTTCTCGAGTCGTCAACATGGATCTCTCCCTCTACTTGGTATCCTCATAGACAACTAGTCTTGCCTCGAGGTCTTAATGTTCTCTATATAATTGAATATACTCATCTAATAACCTAATACCTAAGGTAAGAAATGGATCAGGAGGGGGAATTTGTGCTCTAGCCAACTATGCCCTCAGGGTATCTTATTTTTTGATGGCCCAAACATAAGCAATAATGTCAATGACATCTTGATCAAATAGTGGAGCATGTACATTTACATCCTCTATAGCTTGATCGATCAAACCTCCATTGACAACATCATCAGGAAGATACTGAGTAAGTTCTCACAATGTGGACTCAATTTTCATGGTCCAATACTTCTCTTCCTCTATATAGGCACAAAAATGCAAAACATTGACTATTATTAAAAACCCTAATCAAAATTTTCAAAAAACACTAAGATTCAATCCCAGTACTCACTTGTCCAACATCTTCCTCCATTATATTCAACAACTTGATCTCCTTGTATTGATTGTAGGTAATCACTTTCTTTTGAGGCATTTTTCTATCTCAGAGCTCAAAAAATTCAATATTTTTAATATTCAAATGAATATAAATTTTGTCAATTCAAAGTGTGTGTGTGTGTGTGTGTGTGTGTGTGTGTGTGTGTGTGTGTGTGTGTGTGTGTGTGTGTGTGTGTGTGTGTGTGTGTGTTTGCAAAAAATTCCATACTACTATAGAACATGCTCAACATTATCAAAATGCATGGATTACCACACTAAATGGCTTATATTTGGTCATCCATAACTCTTATTCAAACCTCTTTCTTCCATACAGAATATGATCACATTATTCCTTGAATGTCCCATTTTTTTACCTCACTTCAAATGTTTTGATACGCTGGTAGCTCATACTTCACTTCTCCATAGCATTTCCTTGATTTCTATGACTACCCACATACTTTCCAAACTCATTAAATTATCTTACGAATAAAAAAAATGGTAACAAATGTTGTCAAATCAAAAACTAAGTCAATAATTTTAAATATATCAAACTATTACTTTTGGTTCAATCTATTTACACCAATTTCATCCCTCTCACCAAGGGAACACATAGAGGTACTATTTCTGTAAACTTAGTAAATAGGAGGTAGTTGACTTAGAGCAAATAAACTACACATCTCTTTTGGACTCAGATTGCACTTTAGGTTACTTAGTACATACATAATATATTTCAATTTTGTCTAAATTATGCTTCAATTTACATAGATTTTTGCTCAGAATATTACAATTATGTTCAAATTATGCATAGTTGATATAGCTTATGCATAGTTGATATAGCTTATGCATAGATTATAAATAATTATTGCATAGTATGACTCATTCTATAAGTAAATTGCTGTAATATACTCACAGCATGCTCAGTTGATCTTAAATTTTACCCAAATTTTTAGTATTTAGACAAGTTCACAACCTAAAAATAGTAGCATAGGTGTATTATTATCCAAAATAGGATAGTATCATCCATATTTACTTATAAATAGTCATTTTAGACTGTCATAGATTATCATAGTTACTATAATGTTGTCACAGTTTATACAATTCACTATGGATAGGGGAATGTGCATAGCATGTGTTCACATTTGGCATAGTTTAACTCAATTTTATGCAAACTATGATGATGGGGGCATGGGCACAACACTTGTATACATTACTACAAAATTATTAATTAGAATTTAGATTTATTACTTAGACTGTATGAGTTAGTATGATTAATTACTAGATTAGGGGCACGTGTGTGGCATATGGTCTCATCTCATAGTTTTTGCACCATACTCTATATGATCTCATCTCTCAGTTTTTGCATAGTCATAATTTTCATCTCATTCTCATAACATTATAAAGCAAGTGTGTTTCACCTTCAATAAGAAGGAAGATATGTTAACATATTACTTATGTTTCAACATATCAATGGAAAAATATATCAAATCTTCATTATGTTGAGAATTCTCTACATTAATAATATATTGGATTTTTTTTATTTTAATAAGATAGAATCTTCTCTACCTTATACATTGATTATTTTGTATACTCATTACCATCCATAACTCACTAGCAATCGGGTTAGAATTTATGAAGCTCTTGTGCCTCATCTAAAATCTGGGAAAAATATTTTTCTTTAAAGATCATAGATAGATTGGAGGTTGAATAGATTCCCTTTCTTAATATGATCATCACCTCAACTTCATTTTAAACTTAACTTCTTGAAAAACATCTTTATTTTGTATCTTCTCCTTTGATACATCTCTCATTTTCACATTTAGGGTTTGTTAATGTATTGGAATTTATGAAGCTCTTGTGCCTCATATAAAATTTGAGACAGAATACTTTTATTTAAAGATCATAGATAGATTGGGGATTTGAATAGATTCCATTTCTTAATACCATCAACGCCTCAACTTTTTAAACTTAAAATTATTGACAAACATCTTCATTTTGTATCTTCTCCTTTGATACATCTCTCATTTTCACATTTAGGATTTTTTAATGTATTGGAATTTATAAAGCTCTTGTGCCTCATATAAAATTTGAGACAAAATACTTTTATTTAAATATCATAGATAGATTGGAGGTTTGAATAAATTCCATTTCTTAATATAATCAACGCCTCAACTTTATTTTAATATTAAGTATATTGAAAAACATCTTCATTTTGTATCTTCTCCTTTAATACATCTCTCATTTTCACATTTAGGGTTTGTTAATGTAAATTGATGGATTGTGTGGGTTTTGAAGAAATATGTGCCCATGTTTATTGTAAGGGTTATAGTTCAAGTGGTGAGAATAACAATTTGTTAGACCATCCATTATAAAAAAACTCTCTAGATATTTGACGCAAATAGTCAAATGGATGGGGCCAAGATCATTTACTCAATGATTTTGATGGATTGGATACCCCTAATCATAGCTACATAGCCAAAAGAAGACTCCAATTTATATATATGCTTACTCAAAAATTATAATCAACTATATATAATCTAAAACATATATATATATATATATATATATATATATATATATATATATATATATATATATATATATATATATCGTAAAAGACCAATTCTCATTATCTAACTATTGTTATAATCAATAATCACCTTTATGAATATTGATTTTCTCTATAAAAGTTTTGATACTTCAACTTAATACACATACATTTTAGCATGGACCATCTAATGTTACCACAAAATCAATAATAACAATAATTAATCTTTGAAAATATTTTTAAAAAATTATATATATATATATATATATATATATATATATATATATATATATATATATATATATATATAAATATATATAAGTTCCATTATTTTTAAAAGTGAGATCCACTCTCAAAATTCCTATATCTATTCAAAATATTAAAAAATTGATTATAAGAAACCTTTATAATCAAAAATCAAATACTTTTTTTATAAACTTATGGAATTCAATATTATATAATAAAAAATGATTAAATTAGTAGATTATAACATAGTTATTATTAATATATAATTATATCTACCAAAAATTATTTTTCATCTAAAATATTAAAAAATAAGTTAATAATAACTTTATACAATTAATTGGTTGCATAATTATTTTCTCCAAAATAATTTATATATTAACTATATTTTTTTATCTCTTATTTTTTCTCATAATTAAATTTGTTCTCTTAACATATTCAAACAAAAGTTTATGAAAATATCTTTGAATACTCTCCCTGTTAATAATAACATTCTTAACTAGCTTGCCCTACAATAATAGATTATGATAAATTAGAATTGTTTTCAAAAACTTATTTTAATTGGGATATATTTGTTTGGTACTTTATAATTAAAATAGGTAAAAGTGTCTCAACAACTAAAATTAAAAAATATTTTTATTTTTCATTATTTTTTAAATAAAATGTAATATATGGATATGAAGTGTTACTAAATATAATATATGGGTTCTCTTAGGCTTGGGTATGAGTTATGAAAGGAGTGTATACATATTATCAAGTTATGATGGGTGGAATAATAGTTTTTCTCACATAAATTATTTATCAATACACACATAGAAAGTTATTGAATTTAATTATTTATCATCTTTTAATAGATTTCACATACTTCTTCATTTCTTCATTTGGTAGCCTGTTTAAAAAATCATTTTTAGATAATAAACTAGGTCATACATAATAATTATTTAACATACCATTTAAGTTTTGAAACAACCCCAATTTTTTTTTGAAGTTGCATATCAGAGTACGCAATGAATGCATAATGGACCCAAACCTCAGTTGTTAAATAAAGTGATACACACTTAGCGTACTCACATGCAATCGAAAAGGTTAAACTTGGCATTCAATCCCATCATTGGGTCAAATAAGCTCATGACATGCAAAGCAATAGATCATTTTCCTAATTGATAATCAGACATAATATCTAGCATGCTAAATTCACATAGCAACTAGCTATCAATTTGAGTATATACGGATTACGCTAAGACTCATAAGCATATAGAAAAATACCATTTGCATGAAGATATTTTAATCAATTTAATGGCATGCTTAATGCAACCTAAGATAATGGTTGTATGTATAAATGGGGTTAACTCAACATTTAACCGATAAAGGTATAATGAAACCATTCATGTAATTGATATAAATGATTCTATATTGGCAAGTAGCCAATAAGCTACCATAATTAAAGGGGGGATCAAATAATCCAAAGTACATGGCATCTAAACATAAATATACCATAACATTGATAAAAAAATTCAACCAATGGTTTAGGTAAGGAAGGCATATTAGTCATTCCAACTCACACATGTGCTTTAGTGATTTTTGGTCATAAATGTAATCAAGAATTAATAAGAATAAATAACTCTTGAGACAACAACTCTCCTACAACTAAGGGGTTAGTAAGGAAGTAGTCCCAACCTCAACTAAGTATGCTCAACATGAATAGGTAATGTAATTCCCATAAGACAAGTACCAAGTACATGCATACATCAAATTTCTAATTACATCCAAAAATAGCCGAGTTAGACATTTTTCATGAATGCCATTGTGATTTGTTCAAGCCTACAACACGTTCCATCATGAACCATTTTATAGAACTTATAAACACTGAGGTTCTACATGAATTAAATGCACATACCATCTCGTACCAATAACAACGCCTTATTGAGAAAATTTTAACCAACAAAAGATAAAAATATGCATACATACTCAATAGAATGATATCCATCATATATACTTAGTCACATTCATGCATATAAGCATCCTATCAAAGGATGAGGCCTCACATAATATTACCATTTACTTTACATTATGGATGGTTTAAGATTTCTTTCATCATCCATGAACTAGCAACTTGTTCCAATTGTAAAATGTACATACTCTCATAATACCACATATAAGTTGAACATCCAAGGAGTCTCTATGTTCCATTCACAATTGGAAATCACAAAGTATAATTCCATCTAATCAAGCTAACATAATATTCATTCCAATGGATATAAAGGAAAATGAGCTAAAAGCATATATATAGATCCCATGGAAATATATAGATAACACTCAACAACTAGCATTCCATTTAAGATTATAGCTTGTAAATAATCCAAGACAACATACTCAAGCATGCTTGATTTACCAAAACAAGTGAACTATGGAAACACACCAATGATAATCATTACGCCCATTTAATTTATTAACACATCTGAAGGTTTCTCTCAAGCAAAGATATGTGTATGCCTGAGTAACTCTACTCATAATATCCACCAACAATATTATCCACCTAAACAAGATTATATGACTAATTCAAGAAAGAAACATTGTAATGTTAAAGTCCCAGGTTACTCTTAATAATAACATGAAGTTTGTATCAACTCTAATAAGATCGTATAATTTAATGAGAGAGTAATGTTGCATTAGTTATATCCTTACAATACTTCAATAATAGGAAGGAAAACTAACTAAACATTTAATAATCTTAACATATGAAATGGGTTACCTTTAGAAACGTAACAATTTTAGCTTCTTATTATTAATCTTGCATTCCTTTATATCCATATTCCACTAACAACTAGGTTAGCATATCACATGACACTAACATGATTAACCAATATAGAATTAAAATAACATATTAACCATGTCTATGAAAAAATGGCATTAACATCTAAGTAAGGATGTATAATTACATAAATTAATTCAAAAACACTTACTTCACATGTTCATAAAATCATCCAAGCATGGATCAACAAGTAACTAAACTAGACAAACCCTCCAAATTAACCCTATGAGCATAACCATTGGTGGCCCTCACCACCCCAACCATGATGGTGGTTTCGGCAAATAGGGTTAAGGAAAAAATTTTGAGCAATTTGGATTCCAAACCAAAGGCCATCACAATGAAATAACATAGACCAACAAAGGCATGAACACCATCAAGAGTACACTCCACACAATCAAATATAAAAATCATAATGTATAACTCAATCATTATACGCTACCTAGTCAAGATCAAACAATAAATTCAACCAAGTGTGATAAACAAAAATTCAGCCATACAATAATCCCAAGGCAACAATGAAGGACTCCAACAATCAATTGATACCATAATCAATTATAAATCATAACCAATTCAAAAAATTAAATAGGAACATAAAACACTTGGTTCAGACATTCACCTTAAATTTTTAATAATGCCAACAAGTTCAAAAAAGGAAACAAATTAACACAATAAGCATTCAAATAATAAAGTGATTTTTAAGCCAATGATCGATAAGGGGGGTTCAAAATATCATCATGAGGTCTCACGATCTCATATGATCTTTGAATATTAAAATTGAGTCAACATGGGTAGACGATACAATAACCTTTTAAATGTCTTAAATTAAAATTGAAACCCCTCACTAAAGATAATAAATTCAAAAGGCCTTTTCCCATACTCTAAAGAACCAATAGTAAGAAAAAATGTAGGAATTTACAAAAGGGCCATAATAAAACTGTACCATAAAATAGCACCCAAAATCTCCCATCAAAACCACATATAACATTTTATGATGAAAATCGAACTCATACAAAGACATGGTTAACTAGTTTGTGAAACTGGAAAGAATTAAACCATGTTTCATGCATATATATAACCACTGGTTCCATATTAAATAAAATATACAAAACTTTACTCTAAAAGCTGATAACATAATCAGATATCCATAATTATGTCATTTAATATGTACACACAACCAACTCGAAGTAAACCTCCATCTACTTTTGATTTAAGGGAACGTGTGAACAAGAATAAAATTCACCCATTTAATTTTTAAGAGACCCAAATCAATTTTAATTCATTATCAAGGATTATAATGGCAATCCCAACCCATACAACTCATAACAAACTCAACTCTTGTTAAACATTTAAAACCCCAATTCTACTTTTGCATAATTTTGAGAACATATGGCCACCAAAATATTTGCTCTTATTATTTAAAGACATGGGTTGATTTAAATTAAATCAAGGAGATATATTAGCAAAGGTAATCTATCTTAAAGAGTTAAACAAAAACCCAAGTCACTTTCTTCCAAATTCAACTCATGGGTTGAGCCCTCATGATATCAGTCATTAAAATAGGGTAGCAACCCATAGGGGTATACACAGGCCATAAGAAAGGAAAAATCATGCCCTCAATGAATCCCACGTATATATTGGGTTTCAATAAGGATCTAGGATGCATTATTCATATACAAAGGTTAATAAAAACACCTAGGGTGCATTTATACAGCCACATCATGGCACACACAGAATGAACCAAACTTGAATCATATAAATGATAATATGAAAAAACACTCAGTATTGCTAGTCCATATTGTACGATGTTGCAGGTGGGTTCCACAAACATAAAAATGCTCAGCTAACTAAATGGAGTTACAAGTTGGAAATTTCCAAGTTTTTGCATAGACATAATAAAATGAAATACATAGCCATTATTTAATAATGCATTCCTAGGTCAAAGTATAACCAAGTCGATGAGTGTGAAAAAACAACAGTTTAATTGATTCTTCTTTTTACAAGGTAATAGGCAAGAGATTATTATCAGACTTATATTAATTTCAAAAACATATTTATTCATTCCAAGAGAAATACCTAGCTTACAACCAAAAAGGGCTTACCTGGTAGAAACACCTAAGTCCTCCCTTGCATTTTTTTCTTTTCCTTACCCTTGCGTTTCTTTTCATCTTTTCTATCTACTTTGTTTTCTTCCCCTATGCATCCTTCTTTGCCCCATGTCTATTCTCTTCCCTAAAATTTTATTTTCCTTTTAACTACTACATTACCTTTCTCCTCCTCCAATATGTGTCATTTTTTCTTTCTTTCACCCAACACATCCCCTTCTCTCTACACATTCTTCCTTCTCCCTCACACCTTACATTTCTCCCTACACTTCCTTCCACTCTCAAACACCACCTAACTTTATCCTTACTCCCTACCCCCTCACCATACTCTCTCCTCCTCCCACATTAAATGTGGATAGAGAAAGTCTCCCCAACCCATCAACTTACTTCCCCGAAGACACCCTCACCAATGATTATTAATGGCCTTTTTCAAATTCGATCCTGAAAGCTAATAAAACCATAAACATAAATAATAACAATTTGAATAATAAAATTAGGTATTATTTTAAATGATTATTAATGTTTAAAGGTCATAATGACCCATTAATTAGGTTATCCTATAAAAATAGTAAACAATTAATAATAATTAAAATAATAGAAATAGGTATTATTTCAAAGGTTATCAAATGTTTAAATGCCACATGATCAATTAACTAGGTTGATAGTAATTATCAAGTCACCATGGTTAATAATTCATGAAGAAGTGGTGTCATGGAGACGTAGGTCCAGGTAGGTCTCTTAGGGAGTTTGAGATAAATGAGGGTGAATCGAGTGGAGCTAGGGTGGAAAAGAGTACACAGAGGAGAGAAAGAGGATGATAAGTTTGAGCAGATAAATACAATACGAGTAACACATAGGGATCACAAAAATATGATAGGGCATAAGGAGCAAAAATTAATAAGGCACAATCAAATATGACTACATAAATGAATAACAAAATTATATAAAATCATGACACAAATCAAGAATACTAGGTTACCTATCAAAACTCATTCAACTACTCAGAAGCACTCTGCTACCCCATAATTTGATGCCAACATCTAGCCTAGCTCACAAGCAGCACCTATAACCACTGAGTGTATCCATCAACAGTATCTAATCTAAAAATTGATAAAATTATAACATGGTAAAGAAATTCAATCTAATATCAATTACATCATGTAATTCATACAATACCGATGTAGATTTATAAGCATGATAAATACACCACTACAGTTAAATATCATAGCATCAGAATCTAACAATACGATCCATCTAAATAAGGAAGTGCAAAAATCAATAATATATACACTATATCAATGTTCAACTAATCAAGTCAAGGTGCACAAGGGTGGGGTCGTAACATCCTTCCCCTCTTAGATATGATTCATTCGAGTGACCATATCAACAATCAAAGACACGGTTGTCCCTGAAAACTTAATCACTCTCTATACAAAGATTTCATCTACTCAATCATCAGTGGATGAGCTTTAACAAGCATGGTTACCTTTGGTACTTACCAAAATCCTCCAAGTAATGCTAAGTCTCATGTGCACTTACACAACTAAATCATAAGACTAACTAGAAAACCATTAGCTCACATAACATTAAGCAAGAGGATGTAATACACCATCTAGGTAAGATACATTTGTTATTCCCAACATAAATTATAATCACAGGCATAAGAATAGTATTATCAAATCACACGTTGTTTTATGACACTAGAAGAATAATAAGGAGCTTATCATAAGTCCTTACAACAATAAATGTTCACATACACATCTCAACTAGAGATACAATCTAAGTTTATGACACACAGGTCATTTAATAATAGCCAAAATAGATAATCACAATCTTGGAAAAAGGTCTAACAACTCTAAATCTATTCTTGTTTAGCACAAAAACCAGCGGTATACCACCACTTTATCATAGTTATAAAGAACTATTAAAATTCAGACACCCATCCTAGGCATTAATTTTCAAGCAAAACAACATTACCAACCATGGGAATGAATCTTCTTATCTTAATAAAGGCCAAAAAAAGCTTTTGATGCCTTCCAAACACACCTCTTTCATTTGAAAGGTTGTGAAGATAGGTAGATTTAACAAATTTTAAATATATAGATCGAAAAAAATTTAGAGAATGAAACACTAGCTAAACATCCCACTTATCAAGAGGAGAACATACTATAAAAATCTTCAACTTTTATGATAGCAGTTACAAATCATACAATCCCATTGAGATTTTAAACATATATCCAAATCTGAAATAGTGTTCCCACCAACACACATTATACCTCATATATAATTTAACCAGGATTCATCATAGAATGCTATTACATGACAGTAATCCATTTTGAATAGTTACTTCCAAATCAAACCAATACCATTCAGGGAATAGTGTAGCATCCCACACTATCTGCACTAAACAATAGGAAAAGCCAACCCAGGGCTTACATGCTACCTAAAGGTTTACTACATGCTCTCTAATAACATTGTGAGCTCACATGATGGTTATAGGAATCATAGTTCCACCATCATACTGCACTTACTTCATGGTAGTAAAAGACAAGAAAGAAAAAGACATGGATAGCCAAGAATACAAAATCTGTCTGATTAGGACCTATAACATTCATTCTGAACATAAAACTAGCATGATTTTTAGTCATGCATAAATCAATATAGAAATATATATTCATACCAAAATATATGTACATCAGGTATTGCAAGGAAATACCTTAATCATAGCATGTTTACATGCACTTTCCAACACATGTATGCATATTAGTAAGTGCCTCCTTACTGATTTGCATGCACATCCATAATGCAGGACCAGTTAGTGCTCCACATGGCTTACACAATAAAATTACACATAAGTGTTTAACAACAACCTATAAGATGTAGCTAAAGGAAAACTAAATCATAAGGCAACTTTTATGCAAGAGGGTCCCATGGCCAATACATGGCTCATGTGGTGCACACCCTAAATGAATCAAGCAGTTGCCTCATGTAAAGGGGTGGAGTGGATTTTGAGCCTACGATAGACTCCACTCCCTATCCAATACCATGTCTAAACCATTATAAAAATAGTGTCTTGTTACCCTTAACCTCAGACTTGCATCAATGTTCATTACTAGAACAATGATGTAAGATTATAAAATACAATAAAACATTATACCTTGGCAACTTAACAAGAAATTTTGCTTCCAAAACAAAAATTATACTACACAAGTGCTTTAGATTCATAATTATAGTTTAACAACATAAAATCACACATAAATATAACATAACTAGAACAATAAGACAATTAGTTGGATAGTAAAATAAGTTCACACATTTCATGTGGTTAAGCACTTTCATACCTCACAAGATTTATACAATAAACACATAACAATGTACATGAATGAAGACGATGCACAAAATGAGTACACATTCGGGTATAAGTAACTATGCCAAAATATTTTCCACGTCACAATACTCAAACACATATATTTTTTAAGCACAAGGATCCATGAATCTACATTGGTCCACCCAATGTGTAGATGCCATACAAAAGACATCAAATACCCTTCAATGGTATCACATAATTAATCCTCAAATCTCTTAATTCACTCATGTAAGTCAATCAAACTCACCCCATCAATACCTCCAGGCTTAAGCCACACCCTTGGTCCTCCCAAGATATCATACCTCATCCTCATCAGATGGCTTGCTCATGCAAGCAATCAATGGACATCCAAGCATTATCATATAATTCTAACAGTAAGCTTATTATAATTCAACTGATTGAATAAATCTAACATGTCAAAGGTTAAATAGAGATAATTGTTTTAATGCAACATCAATTTTTGAAAGGTGAGCTTAGCCAAGGCTCAAGGAGAGTACAATATCACTACTGTGAGAATCACAAATTCTTAAAATTAGCAAGTTCAATCAAAACTTGTAATAAACATCCTCATAGATGTAGGACATATCCAATGTCTCATTAGATATCTTCATAGGTGTCAAGATGAAGAAAAACTTGAATAGCATCTAGGATCAATCAACATATACATGAAATCAATCATATCCATGAATAAAACATACGTCATAGATATAAAATTGATTCATGATCGTAATAAACATGCCAAACTAGTTAACTTCAGCCCTTTTGAAGTTATAAAGGCACTTTCTTCATTAACTTAACTCAAAATAGGCCAACATGATCATGCTCAACATAGATACATTGCATAAGTCTTCAACATCGCATAAGCTTACATATATACAAGATGCATAACAACTACAATCCACCAACCAAACAACATGTTAGAAAGTGAAACCTCCTCAGTTTACTTAAAAGTCCAATACATTGGATGAGTTAATGCCTCTCAGGCATTTTCACCATAATAAAAATTATTGTATTGTTATCCCCAGTCATGTATAGTGACACCTAGGTCAAGCCATAACCTATGGTTGTTCACCATATCTATCATCACAATGAGACTATGAGAAACTTCTGCATAACAAACTTGTTATAAACAAAAAAAGTAGGATAGTCTTGTTATCCACAAGAAACTCACTCCATGGAGACATTTACACTCCACTAAAACCATCCATAGAATAACCACTAGCTAGCACATCCATGCAAGTTCATAGGTTACCAACATCTCAAGGGAATTCTTCTCACGAGTAGAGATGTCAAGCTTTGTTGACTTGCCCATGAAATTCAATCCTTTTCTTACCCTATTATGCCCTCCAAGTTTAGGTTAAACCTTTGATCTTCTTTGGGTCATAATGTTCTAAGTATCTAAGGAAGGCTCACCCATACAAGCCAACCATAGATACCTGGACATCATTCCCCATGATTCTAATAGTAAGTCTATATCACCTAACTTCCATTGACTTGCCTATACAAGTCAATTTTGATAAGTGAGACTTGCCCTAATGTAATCGAATTTGGGAAGGGTTAACCCCAACCAAGGCTAGGAGATGACAACAACTGACATAGGAGAAAATCTTGATTCCTTGGAATCATATCTTCTGAGTGATGCACGGTACATTACAGTTGTAAGTAAAATAACATAACACCCTAACCTTCAGCTTGAAAGGGTAAGTGTCTTATTAATTACTTCATAATTCCACCTGATTGGGATAATTTTTTAGTTACCATGTAGTAACTCTACCAATCCCAGAGTTCCCTAGAGTAGAAACACTACTCTAATACCAGATGAAATAGCCCTAATTTTTTTTTGATATTGCATATCAGAGTATGCAATGAATGCATAATGGACCCAAACCTTGCTTGTTGAATCAAGTGATACACACTTAGCATACTCACATATGCATAATCAAAAAGGTTAAATTTGGCATTAAATGCCATCATTAGATCAAACAAGCCCATGATATGGAAACCAATAGAACATTATCTTAATTGACAATCAGGCATAATATCTAGCATGTTAAACTCACATAGCAACTAGTTATCAGTTTGAGTACATATGGATTAAGATAGGACTCATAAGCATACAACAAAATACCATTTGCATGAACATATTTCAATCAATTTAACAACATGCTTGACGTGACCTAAGATAATGGTCGGATGTACAAATGGGGTTGACTCAACATTTAACCAATAAAGATATAATGATAACCATTCATGAAATTGATATAAATGATTCCATATTGGCAAATAGCCTATACGCTACCATAATTAAAGTGGGGATCAAATCATCCAAAGTACATGGTATCTAAACATAAATATACCATAACATTGATAAATTTTGTCAACCAACAATTTAGGTAAGGAAAGCATATTAGTCATTCCAACTCACACATGTACTTCAGTGATTTTTGGTCATAAATGTAATCAATAATCAATAAACATAAATAACTCTTAAGATAACAACTCTCCTACGACCAAGGGGTTGGTATATAAGTAATCCCAACCTCAACTAAGTATGTTCAACATGATTAGGTAATGTAATTCCCATAAGACAAGTACCAAGTATACATGCATACATCATATTTCTAATTATGTTAAAAATAGGAGAGTATGATGTTTTTCATGAATGCCATTGTGATTTTTTCAATCCTAAAACAATTTCCATCATGAACCATTTTATAGAACTCATAAACACTGAGGTTATACATAAATTTATTGCATATACCATCTCATACCAATAACAATGCATTACTGAGAAAATTTCAACCAACAAAAGATAATAATATGCATACATACTCAATAGAATGATATCCAACATATACATTTAGTCACATCCATGCATATAAGTATCCTATCAATGGAGGAAGCCTCACATAATATTACCATTTACTTCACATTGTGGATGGTTTAATATTTCTTTTGTCATCCATGTAATAGCAATTTTTTCCAATAGTAAAATGTATAGACTCTCATAATACCAAATACAAGTTGAGCATCCAAGGAGTCTCTATGCTCCATACACAATTGGAAATCACTAAGTATAATTCCATCTACTCAAGCTAACATGAGATTCATTCTGATGTATCTAAAGGAAAATGAGCCAAAAGCTTATATATATATATATATATATATATATATATATATATATATATATATATATATATATATATATATATATATATATATATATATATATATATCCCATAGAAATAAATAGATAACACTCAACAACTATCATTTCATTTAAGATTCTAGCTTGCAAATAATCCAAGACAACATACTCAAGCATGCTCAATTTACCAAAACAAGTGAATTATGGAAACACACCAATGATAATCATTATGCCCATCTAATTTATTAACAAGTCTGAAGTTTTTTATCTCAAGTAAACATATGTGTAAAACTCAACAACTATCATTCCATTTAAGATTCTATCTTGCAAATAATCCAAGACAACATACTCAAGCATGCTCAATTTACCAAAACAAGTGAACTATGGAAACACACCAATGATAAGCATTATGCCCATCTACTTTATTAACAAGCCTAAAGGTTCCTATCTCAAGTAAACATATGTGTATGCCTGAGTAACTCTACTCGTAATATCCACCAACAATCTTATCCACCTAAACAAGATTATATGACTAATTCAAGAAAGCAACATTGTAATGGTAAAGTCCCAAGGCTACTCTTAGTTAGTAATAACATGAAGTTTGCATCAACTCTAATAAGATCATATGATTTAATCAAAGAGTAATGTTGCGTTAGTTATATCCGCATGATACTTCAATAATAGGAAGGGAAACTAACTAAACATTCAATAATCTTAACATATGAAATGGATTACCTTTACAAATGTAATAATTTTAGTTTCTTGTTATTAAGCTTGCATTCCTTTATTTCCATGTTCCACTAACAACCAGGTTATCATATCATATGACACTAACATAATTAACCAATATAGAATTAAAATAACATATTAAAAATGTCTATGAAACAAATGACATTAACATCTAAGTAAAGATGCACAATTACATAAATTGATTCAATGGCACCTACTTCACATATTTGTAAGATCATCCAAGCATGGAACAACAAGCAAATAAATTGGAAAAACCCTCCCAACCAACCTTATGAGCCAACCATCGGTGGCCCTCACCACCCCATCCATCAGCTAGATGGTGGTTTTGGCAAACAGGGTCAAAGAGAAATTCTGAGTAAGTTGGATTCCAAACCAAAGGACATCACAACAAAATAACATACACCAACAAAGGCATTAACACCATCAAAGATACACTCCATGCAATCAAAGACAAAAATCATAACATATAACTCAACCATAATATGCCACCCAGTCAAGATCCAACAATAAATCCAACCAAGTGTGATAAATGGCAACTCAGCCATACAACAATCCCAAGGCAACAATAGTGGACTCCAACAATCAATTAAGACCATAATCAAGTATAAATCATAATCAATTCAAAAAAAAAAGGTAACATAAAACACTCAGTTCACACATTCACCTTAAATTTTCTATAATTCCAACAAGTTCAAAAAAGGCAACAAATTAACACAAACATGCATTCAAACAATAAAGCAATTTTTAAGCTAATGACAAATAAGGGGGATTCAAAAGATCATCATGAGATCTCATGACCTCATATGATATCTGAATATTAAAATTGGGTCAACATGGGTAGATAGTACATCAACCTTTTAAATGGATTAAATTAAAATCAAAACCCCTCATTAAAGACTCTAAATTCAATAGGGCTTCGCCCATTCTCTAAAGAACTAATAGTAAGCAAAAATGTAGGTATTTACAAAAGGACCATAATAAAATTATACCATAAAATAGCACCCAGACTCTTCCATCACAACCACATACAACATTTTGTGATGGAAATGGAACTCATACAAGGAGCATGAATAACCAGTTTATGAAATAGGGAAGAATCAAACCATGTTTCATATATATATATATATATATATATATATATATATATATATATATATATATATATATATATATATATATATATATCCACTAGTTCCATATTAAATAAAATATATGGAACTTTACTCCAAAATCCAAAAACATTATTGGATATCCATAACATGTCATTTAATATGTACACACAACCAACTTCAAGGAAACCTCCAGCGAATTTCAATTTAGTGAACATGAATAAAATTCACCCATTTAATTTTTGAGAGACCTAAATCAGCTTTAATTCAGTATCGACTATTATAATGAAAATCCAAACCCATACAACTCATAACAAACTCAGCTCTTGTTAAACATTTAAAACCCCAATTCTACTTTTCTATGATTATGAGAACGTATAGCCACCAAAAGATTTGCTCTTATTATTTAAATACATGGGTTCATTTAAATTATATCAAGGAGATATATTAGCAAAGGTAATATCTCTTAAGGATTTAAACAAAAACTCAAGTTGCTTTCTTCTCAAATCAGCTCATGGATTGAGCCTTCATGATAGTAGTCATTAAAATAGGGAAAGGACCCACAGGCGTATACACAGGACACAAGAAAGGAAAAAGCAAGCCCTTAATGAATCCCAAGTATATATAGGGTTTAAATAAGGAACCAAGATGCATTATTCATATACAGCGATTAGTAAAAACACCTAAGGTGCATTTATTTAGCCACATTGTGGCACACACAGAATGAACCAAACTTGAATCATATAAATGATAATATGAAAAAACACTCAATAATGCTAGTCCACATTGTACGGTGTTGTAGGGGGGTTCCACAAACACAAAATTACTCAGATAACTAAATGGAGTTATAGGTTGGAAATTGTTAGGTATTTTCATAGACAATAAAATCAAACACACAACCATTATTTAATAATGCATTCCCAGGTCAAAGTATAACCAAGTCGATGAGTGTGAAAAACTAGAAGTTTAAATGATTCTTCTTTTTACAAGGTAATAGGCAAGAGAGTATTATCAAACTTACATTAATTTCAAAAACCTCTTTATTCATTCTAGGAGAAATACCTAGCTTACAACCAGAAAGGTCTTACCTAGTAGAAACACCCACGTCCTCCATTGAATTTTTTCTTTTCCTTAACCCTATGTTTCCTTTCTTCTTTTCTATCTACTATGTTTTCTTCCCTTATGCATCCTTCCTTGACCCACACCTATTCTTTTCCCTAAACTTTTCATTTCCTTTTCTCTACTGTGTTACCTCTTTCCTCCTCCCATATGCATCCTTTTTTCTTTCCTTCACCCAATGCATCCCCTTCTCTCTACGTGTTGTTCCTTCTTTCTACATGTTATTCCTTCTCTCTATGTGTTCTTCCCTCTCCCTCATGCCTTACATTTCTCCTTATGCCTTCTTCTACTCTCAACCACCACTTGACTTCCTCCTTACTCCCTACCCCCTTGACATACTCTCTCCCCCTCCCACATTCAATGTGGAGAGAAAAAGTCTCCCCAACCTGTTGACTTACTTCCCCCAAGACACCCCCACTAGTGGTCATTAATGGCCTTTTTCAAATTCGATCCCAAAAGCCAATAAAACCATAAACATAAATAATAGAAATTTAAATAATAAACTTAGGTATTATTTAAAATGTTTATTAATGTTTAAAGGTCACATCAACCCATTAATCAAGTTATCAACTATAAAAATAGTAAACAATTAATAAAAATTAAAATAATAGACATAGGTACTATTTCAAAGGTTATCAAATATTTAAATTCCATAAGATCAATTAACCAACCCAATAGTAATTATCAAGTCACCATGATTAATAATTCATAAGGAAAGGGTGTCATGGGGAGGTAGGTCTAAGTAGGTTTCTTAGGGAGTTTGTGGTAAGTGAGGATGAGTCGAGTGGAGTTGGGGTGGTGAAAAGTATGCAAAGGAGAGAAAGATAATGATAAGTTTGAGCAGATGGATGCAACACCAATAACATGCAAAAATCACAAAATATGATAGGACACAAGAAGCAAAAAGCAACAAGGCATAATCAAATATGACTACATAAATGCATAACTATATAAAAGTATGACATAAATTAAGAATGCTAGGTTACCTATCAGAACTCATCTGACTACTCAGAACCACTTCACTACCCCAAAAGTTAATGCCAGTGTCCAGCCTAGCTCATGAGCAACACTTGTAACCATCGAGTGTATCCATCAGTAGTATTTAATTTAAAATTTGATAAAATGATAAAGTGGTAAAGAATTATAATCTAATATCAATTACATTATTTAATCCATACATCACTAATGCATAATTATAATCATGATAAATACACCATTGCAATCAAATATCATAGTATCAAAAATATAATAATAAGATCCAACTAAATAAGGAAGTGCAGAAATCAATAATACATACACTATATCAATGTTCAACCAGTCAAGTCAAGGTGCATAAGTTCAGGGTGTAACATCCTCCCCCTCTTAGAGAGGAGCCATCCTAATGACCATATCAACAACTAAGGACATGGTTGTCCCTGGGGACTTAGTCACTCTATATACAATGATTTCATCTACTCAATCATCAGTAGATAAGCTTTAACAAAAGTGGTTGCCCTCAATAATTACTAAAATCTACCAAGTAATGCTAAGTCTCGCATAAACTTACACAACTAAATCATAATACTAACTAGAAAACTATTAGCTCACATAATAGTAAGCAAGAGGATGTAATATACCATATAGATAAGATACATTTATTATTCCCAACATAAATCGTAATCATAGCCATAAGAATAGTCTTAACAACTCACATGTCATTTTATGACACTAGAAGAACAATGAGTTTATCATAAGTCCTTACAGCAATAAATTCTCACATACACATCTCAACTCAAGATACAATCCAAGTTCATGATGCATAGGTCATTTAATAATAGACAAAATAAATAATCACAACATTGGAAAAAGTTCTAACAGCTCTAAATCTATTCTTATTTAACACAAAAACCAATGGTATACCACTCCTTTATCATAGTTATAAATAAATATTGGAATTCAACCACCCATCTTAAGCATGGGTTTCCAAGCAAAACAACATTACCAAAGATGGGAATGAATCCTCCCATCTTAATAAAGGCCAATAAAAGCTTTTTTGTCCTTCCAAGCACACCTTTTTTAGTTGAAAGCTTGTGAAAGATAGGCAGATTTAACAAATTTTGATTATATAGATAAAAAATTTGCTAGATAACCAAACACTAGCTAAATATCCCACTTATCAAGAGGAGAGCATATCGTAGAAATCTACAACTTTTATGATAGCAATTGCAAATCATACAATCCCATTGAGATTTTAAAAATATATTTGAACTTGAAATAGTGTTCCCACCAACACCAATTATGCCTCAAGCATAATTTAACTAGCATTCATCATAGAATGCTAACATAGGACAAAATTCATTTTGAATGGTTACTTCCAAACCAAACCAATACCATTCAGGGGATAGTGTAGTGTCCCATACTATCTACACTGAATAATAAAAGAAGCCAACTCGGGCTTTACATGCTACCCAAAGGTTTATTGTATGCTCTCCAACAAAATTTTTGAGCTCACATGATGGTTACAAGAATCACAATTCCACCATCATATTGCACTTACCTCATGGCAGCAAAGGATAAGATAGAAAAAGGCATGGGTACCCAAGAATACAAAATCTGTCTAATCAAGACTTATAATATTTTTTTCGAACATAAAACTAGCATGATTTTCAGTCATACATAAATCAATATAGAAATATATACTCATACCAGAATATGTGTACATCAAGTATTACAAGGCAATACCTTAATCACAACATATTTAAATTCACATGCCAACACATGCATGCATTTTAGCAAGTGTCCCTTTGCTTATTTTCATACACGCTCATAATGTAGGACCAATTAGTGCTCCATAAGGATTACATAATAAAATTTCACATAGGTTGTTTAACAACAACCTCCAAGAGGTGGCTAATGGAACACTAAACCATAAGCTGACCTTATGTAAGAGGGTCTCATGGCCAATACTTGGCTCATGTGGTGCACACCCTGAATGAATCAAAGGGGTGGAGTGGATTTTAAGCCTATGAGAGACTCCACTCCCTAGCCCATACCTGAACTAAACCATTATACAAATAGTGTCTCTTTACCCTCAACCTCACACTTGCATCAATGTTTATTGCTAGAATAACGATGCAAAACTAAACACATATATTTGTGAAGCACAAAGGTCCATGAATCTAGATCAATCCACCCAATATGTAGATACCATGCAAAAGACATCAGATCTCCATCAATGGTATCACATAATTAATCCCCAAATCTCTTAACTCACTCATGCAAGTCAATCACACTCACCCCATCAAGCCTTCCAGGCTTGAGCCACACCCTTGGTGTTCCTAGGATATCATACCTCAGCCTCATTAGATGGCTTGCTCATGCGAGCAATCAATGGACATCCAAGCATTATCATAGAATTCCAACAACAAACTTATCGTAATTCAATCGATTGACTAAATCTAACATGTCAAAGTTTGAATGGAGATGATTATTTTAATGCAACATTGGTTTGGGAAAGATAAGTTTATCCAAAGCTCAAGGAGAGTACAATATCATTATTATAGGAATCACAAATTCCCAAAATCAGCAACTTCAATCAAAACTTGCAATAAACATCCTCATGGATGCATGACATATCCAATGTCTCATTAGACATCCTCATAGGTGTCAATATGAAGTCAAACTTGAATAAACATCTATGTGGGTGTATAAACCATCCAATATCAATCAACATACACATGAAATCAATCATGTCTGTGAACAAAATTACATTATAGATGTAAAATCGATCCATGATCACAATAAACATGCCAAACTAGTTAACTTCAGCCCTTTTGGAGTTATGAAACCACCTACTTCATCAACTTAACTCAAAAGAGACCAAAATGATCATGCTTAACTTAGTTATAATGCATAATTTTTCAACATCACATAAGCTTGCCTATACACAGGATGCATAATAAATACAATCCACCAACTAGGCAACACATTAGATTGTAAAACCTCATTAGTTTGCTTAAAAATCCAATACATTGGATGAGCCAATTCCTCCCAGACATTGTTGCCATAATAAAAAATTATTATATTTTTGCCTCGAGTCATGTATAATGACACCTAGGTCAAGCCATAACCTATGGATATTCACCATAGCTATCATTGCAATGACACTGTGAGAAACTTTTGCATAACAAACTTGTTATAAATAGAAAAGGAAGAAGGACATCCTTGTTATTTATAAGCAACTCACCCCATGGAGATGTTTCCACTCCACTAAAACCATCCATAGAACAACCATTGGTTAGCATACCCATGCAAGTTCATAGGTTACCAACATCTCAAGGAAATCTTTTTCATGAGCAAAAAACTCAAGCTTTGTTGACTTACCCATAAAATTTAGTCCTTTTCATACCCTATTATGCCATCTAAGTTTAGGTTGAACCCTCGATCTTCCCTGGGTCATAATGTTTCAAGTATCTAAGGGTCATCCATACAAGTCAACCATAAATACCCAGACAGCATTCCCCATAGTTCTAAGAGCAAAGTCTATATCACTTAACTCCCATTGACCCACCCATACAAGTCAATGGTTGACAAGTGAGACTTGCCTTGACGCAACTAGATTTAGGAAGGGTTAACCCTAACCAAGGCTAGGGGTGATAACAACTGACATAGGAGAAAATCCTGATTCCTTAGAATCATTTCTTCTGAGCGATGCATGGAACATTACAGTAGCAAGCAAAACAACATAACAGCTTAACCTTAAATCAAAAAGGCTAAGTGTCTTATGAATTACTTCATAATTACACCTGATTGGGACAACTCCTTGGTCACTATGTAGTAGATTTCCCTAGATCAAAAACATTGCTCTAATAATAGATGAAACAACCCCAAATTTTTTTTGAAGTTTCATATTAGAAGTCATAATGAATGCATGATGGACCCAAACCTTGCTTGTTGAAGCAAGTGAAACACACTTAGAGTGTTTGTGTACACAAAATCAAAAATGTTAAACTTGGTATTCAATTCCATCATTAGTTCAAACAAGCCCATGATATGAAAATCAATAGAACATTATCCTAATTGACAATCAAGCATAATATCTAGCATGCTAAACTCACGTAGCAACTAGCTATCAGTTTGAGTACATATGGATTAGCGTAGGACACATAAGCATATAGAAAAATACCATTTGCATGAAGATATTTCAATCAATTTAATAGCATACTTTATGTGATCTAAGATAATGATCGGATGTACAAACAGGGTTAACTCAACATTTAACCAATAAAGGTATAATGGTAGCCATTCATGGAATCGATATAAATGATTCCATATTGGCAAATAACCAATATGTTACCATAATTAAAGGTGGGGTAAATCATCTAAAGTACATGGCATCTAAACATAAATATACCATAATATTGATAAATTTTGTCAACCAATAGTTTAGGGAAGGAAGGCATATTAGCCATTCCAACTCACACATGTACTTCAGTGATTTCTGGTCATAAATGTAATCAGGAATTAATAGGCATATATTGCTATTAAGACAACAACTCTCCTACAACCAAGGGTTTGGTAAGGAAGTAATCCCAACCTCAACTAAGTATTCTCAACATGATTAGGTAATGTAATTCCCATAAGATAAGTACCAAATATACATACATACATCAGATTTATAATTACGTCCAAAAATAGGAGAGTAGGACATTTTTCATGAATGCCATTGTGATTTGTTCATGCCTACAACAAGTTATATCATGAACCATTTTATAGAACTCATAAAAACCAAGGTTCTACATGAATTAAACACACATACCATATCGTACCAATAACAATACCTTACTGAGAAAATTTCAGCCAACAAAAGATAACAATATGCATACATACTCAATAAAATGATATCCAACATATACATTTAGTCACATCCATGCATTTAAGTATCCTAGAAAAGGTGGAGGCCTCACATAATATTATTGTTTACTTCACAATGTGGATGGTTTAAGATTTTTTTGTCATCCATGAACCATCAACTTGTTCCAATAGTAAAATGTACATACTCTCATAATACCACATATAAGTTGAACATTTAAGGAATCTCTATGCTCCATACACAATTGGAAATCACTAAGTATAATTCCATCTACTCAAGATAACATAAGATTCATTCCAATGTATATAAAGGAAAATAATCCAAAAGCATATATATATATATATATATATATATATATATATATATATATATATATATCCCATGAAAATAAATAGATAACACTCAACAACTATCATTCCATTTAAGATTCTATCTTGCAAATAATCCAAGACAACATACTCAAGCATGCTCAATTTACCACAACAAGTGAACTATGGAAACACACCAATGATAATCATTATGCCCATTTAATTTATTAACAAGTCTGAAGGTTTCCATCTCAAGTAAACATATGTGTATGCAGAAGTAACTCTGCTCGTATTATCCACCAACAATATTATCCACCTAAACAAGATTATATGACTGATTCAATAAACCAACACTGTAATGGTAAAGTCCCAAGGTTACTCTTAGTTAGTAATAACATGAAGTTTGTATCAACTCTAATAAGATCATATCATTTAATGAGAGAGTAATGTTGTGTTATTTATATCCATACAATACTTCAATAATAGGAAGGGAAACTAATGAAACATTCAATAATCTTAACATATGAAATGGATTGCCTCTAGAAATGTAACAATTTCAGCTTCTTATTATTAAGCTTGCATACTTTTTTTTCCATGTTCCACTAACAACCATGTTAGCATATCACATGGCACTAATATGATTAACCAATATATAATTAAAATAACATATTAACCATGTCTTTGAAACAAATGACATTAACATCTGAGTAAGGATGTAACCAATATAGAATTAAAATAACATATTGACCATGTCTATGAAACAAATGATATTAACATCTGAGTAGGGATGTATAATTACATAAATTAATTCAACAACACTTCATATGTTCATAAGATCATCCAAGCATGGATCAACAAGTAATTGAATTGGACAAACTCTCCAAACCAACCCTATGATCCCGACCATCGTGGCCCTCACCACCCTAACCATCAGCTAGATGGTGGTTTTGGCAAACAGGGTCAAGGAGGAAATTCTGAGCAAATTAGATTCCAAACCAAAGGACATCACAAAAAAATAGCATACACCAAAAAAAGCATGAACACCATTAAATGTACACTTCATGCAATCAAAGACAAAAAGCATAATTTATAACTTAACAGTTATATGCCACCTAGTCAAGATACAACAATAAATTCAACCAAGTGTGATAAATGACAACTCAGCCATATAATAATCCCAAGGCAATAATGAAGGACTCCAGTAATCAATCATTACCATAATTGATTATAAATCACAACCAATTCAAAAATGAAATAGAGAAATAAAATATTTAGTTCACGCATTCGCCTTAAATTTTCAATAATGCCAACACGTTCTAAAAAGATAATAAATTAACACAATAGGCATTCAAACAATAAAGCAATTTTTAAGCCAATGACTGATAAAGGGGATTTTAAATATCATCATGAGGTCTCATGACCTCATATGATCTCCAAATATCAAAATCGGGTCAACATGGGTAGATAGTATAACAACCTTTTAAATGGATTAAATTAAAATCAAAAACCCTCATTAAAGACAATAAATTCAATAGGGCTTCACCCATACTCTAAAGAACCAATAGTAAGCAAAAATGTAGTAATTTATAAAAAGGCCACAATAAAACCGTACCATAAAATAACACCTATAATCTTCCATCAAAACCACATACAATATTTTGTGACGAAAATCAAACTCATACAAGGAACATGAATAACTAGTTTGTGAAATGGGAAAGAATCAAACCATGTTTCATTCATATATATATAACCACTAGTTTTATATTAAATAAAATATATGAAACTTTACTCCAAAAGATGAAAACATAATCGGATATCCATAATGTGTCATTTAATATGTACACACAATCAACTCGAAGGAAGACTCCAGCCAATTTCGATTTAAGGGAATATGTAAACAAGAATAAAATTCACCCATTTAATTTTTGGGAGACCCAAATCAATTTTAATTAGGTATCAAGGATTATAATGGCAATCCCAACCCATAGATTTGATAACAAACTCGGCTCTTGTTAAACATAAAAAACCCCAATTCTACTTTTTTATAATTATGAGAACATACAACCACCAAAAGATTTGCTCTTATTATTTAAAGACGTGGGTTGATTTAAATTAAATCGAGGATATGTATTGGCAAAGGTAATCTATCTTAAAGATTTAAGTAAAAACCCAAGTCACTTTCTTCTAAATTTAGCTTAGGGATCGAGCCCTCATGACAGTAGTCATTAAAATAGGGCAGTGACCCATAGGGGTATACACAAGCCACAAGAAAGGAAAAAGCATTCCCTCAATGAATCCCAAGTATATACAAGGTTTAAATAAGGATCTAGGATGCATTATTCATATACACAGGTTAATAAAAACACCCAGGGTGCATTTATATAGCCATATCATGACACACACAGAATGAACCAAACTCAAATCATATAAATGATAATATGAAAAAACACTCAGTATTGCCAGTCCATATTGTACGACATTATAGGGGGTTCCACAAACACAAAAATACTCAGCTAACTAAATGAAGCTGCTAGTTGGAAATTGCCAAGTCTTTGTATAGACATAATAAAATGAAATACATAGCCATTATTTAATAATGCATTCCCAGGTCAAAGTATAACTAAGTCGATGTGTGTGAAAAACTAGATGTTCAATTGATTCTTCTTTTTTCAAGGTAATAGGCTTGAGAGTATTATCAGACTTACATTAATTTCAAAAATCTCTTTATTCATTCTAGGAGAAATACCCAGCTTACAGCCAGAAAGGGCTTACCTGGTAGAAACACCCAAGTCTTCCCTTGCATTTTTTTCCCCTACCCCTGCATTTCCTTTCTTCTTTCTTATATGTTGTGTTTGCTTCCCCTATGCATCCTTCCCTTCCCCACACCTATTCTCTTCCATGTATTTTTCTTTTCCTTTTCTCTACTACATTACATCTTTCCTCTTACCATATGTATCCTTTTTTCTTTCCTTCACCTAACTCGTCCCATTTTCTCTACACATTTTTCCTTCTCTCTACATGTTATTCCTTCTCTGTCATGCCTTGCATTTTTCCCTTCACCTCCTTCCACTCTCAACCACCACCTGACTTCCTCCTTACTCCCTACCCCCTCACCATACTCTCTCCCCCTCCCACATTCAATGTGGAGAGATAAAGTCTCCCCAACCCATCAACTTATTTCCCCCAAGACACCCCCGCCAATGGTCATTAATGGCCTTTGTCAAATTTGAGCCCAAAAGCCAATAAAACCATAAACATAAATAATATCAATTTAAATAATAAAATTAGGTATTATTTAAAATGCTTATTAATATTTAAAGGTCATAATGACCCATTAATTAGGTTATCAACTATAAAAATAGTAAATAATTAATAACAATTAAAATAATAGAAATAGGTACTATTTCAAAGGTTATCAAATGTTTAAATGCTATAGGATAAATTAACCAAGCCAATAGTAATTATCAAGTCACCATGGTTAATAATTCATGAGGAAGGGGTATCATGGGGAGGTAGGTCTAGATAAGTCTCTTAGGGAGTCTAGGGTAAGCGAGGGCAAGTCAAGTGGAGCTAGGGTGTTGAAGAGTATGCAAAGGAGAGAAAGAGAATGATAAGTTTTAGTGAATCAATACAACACCAGTAACACGTAGGCATCACAAAAATGTAATAAAACATTAGAAGCAAAACACAACAAGGCACAATAAAATACAACTGCACAAATATATAACACAATGATATAAAATCATGACATAAATCAAGAATACCAAGTTACCTATCAAAATTCATCTGACTACTCAAAACCACTCTGGTACCCCAAAAGTTGATGCCAGCATCCAACCTAGCTCATGAGCAGCACCTGCAAAAACTGAGTGTATCCATCAACAATATCTAATCTAAAATTGATAAATAACTATAATCCAATATCAATTACATCATGTAATCCATACATCACCAATATAAAATTATAAGCATGATAAATGTACCACTATAGTCAAATATCATAGCATCAAAATCTAACAATACGATCTAGCTAAATAAGGAAGTGCATAAATCAATAATACATATGTTATATCAATGTTCAATGAGTTAAGTCAGGGTGCACAAGGGTGGGGTCATAATTTTTTTTTATTTTATAAATCATGTGATTTATGATACTATTTATACTTTATGATGTTCAAGGTTTTGGCCATCATAATATGCGTGATAAAATAACTATAAATTTGTTATATTTGAACATTTGTTTAATTAATTTGAGTTTTCAATTAATTATTAAGATTTTATAACATGAAAGATGACATTACATTTTGTCAAAAATAGTTGGATCAAGAATTGTATATCTTTTTTATTGGTCTTGCCTTTATAGATAAAGATATTATGTTCCTTACATTTCATTTTATTTTATAAAAGATATTTATTTTTAGGACATTTATAGAAAAAAAATCATGTTTGTTAAATTGATTATAGTTTATAAATATCTTTCTTAAGGCAATACAAATATTTCACACACACTCCAATCAATCACTCTTCCTCTAATTACAACAAGAGAAAGGATCACATACAACATTATATTCATGGACTAAACATTATACGCTTTTTCTTTTTGCTTCCTACCCAAGCACTTGCACTTTATTTTAATGTTGACTCTAACTCCTACTTTCTTGCTTGCAAACATTCGTGTATCTTTTGTGATTGTTGGAGTGACTCTTGGAATCCTCCTTGATCTTGAAAATGCTCAAAATGGGTATTTGAACATTTATGGAATATTACTAAGAGTATACAATTGTTGCAAGTAAAATTGTTGATTAATGCAAAGTGATTATTTCATAACCATTAGTTAACACAAATACATAATAAAAAATAGTTTCATCAACCGATTCTCCTATATTAAAATGGCCTACTAAAGTGTGATGGGTCCTTGAAGGTCTTCTTCATATAATCAAATTGGGTTTGGATACATGTAAACACTACTTAATAATTTATGTAATGCAATATTTCTTGATTGAATGGATGCACCTGCATTAGTATTGCCTTAATCACACAACACACTTAATTTACCTTATATTCCTTATTCTCAACATATTGACATTGTTAGTATACACAATATTTATTTTTTTCTATTAGCACTATTGAGGAGGTTGCAACCACTTGTGCTACTTGTCATTTCTTTCAACTCTATATATGTTAACCTCGTTTGATCTGTAGAGTTTACTAACTATCTTGACATGAAAATGGTTTACACTTCACATTTATTTTAAGATAAGGGAGCAATTAAGACTTGATTATAAATTCAAAATATGCATTTTTTTTCCTTCTCGAAACATCTTTTTAAGGACTTGTGGCCTTTCCAAATAGTTCACATGCATTACATATATTGGTAATTCAAAACTATTTACATAAAATCTGAAACCATGGCTACATATATTTATGTAGTTCAAGTTAACTTGAGCTAAAATTAACGTGACACAAAAGTTAGTATTAGTTAGAATTAGTTATCTTATGCATTCATAAACTAAAACAATAGGCATGCTCATTCATAGTATATAGTACATAGTGTTTCTTACTCTAACTTCTCTTATTTATATAAATGTAATAGAAACATTTTTTATAGTTTATGCATATCTCTCTATTCTATACCGCTTTACTTTTTATTTTATTTCCACTCTTGACTAATCTATTAAAAAATTTACTATGGTTTGTAACCTTTTAATTTGATGCTTTATTACACTTCAAATATTTTATGCTATATCTACTATATTACAATGTTATAGTATAAAGAATGATTGGCTACCTCTACAACTTAATAGTCATATATGTGTGAGAAATGCATTTTATTCAATCAAATCATCTTATGTTACTGTAATGTCCACTCATTGCTACATTTTCAAGTTAGTAAAAGCCTTTATCCGATCAGCCTAGAGATGTATTCTTATGTTATGGTTAAGTGAAATATTCTACGGTGATCTTGTTTTGGTCCTTAACTACTAAATAATCCTACCAACATTTTTCTAACTTTTGTTTGTTTGTCTCATCCTCGAAACAACTTTTAAAGATCTTGACAGGTACAAAAAATAATCCATCTAACTTAATGAAAAAAACTTACTTATCAAAATTGTGATTCATGAAGTGAATTTCCCCTCCTTGGGTCGATGCTTTCTATTATCTAAGAATTTTACTCAAGAGAGGATGGTTAGTATGGTGTTGGTTACAAAATGAAAACAAGATGAAATATACACACTAATAACATAACATCTTTAGGCCTAGACACTACGGAGAGCTTAGTTAACAAACACAAATGACAAGCACAACTAGAAAGCAAGGAATGAAAACACAAGAATTCCTTCACCTTCCTTGGATGCTCCAAATGCCTTTATAGTAGTGGCTTTCTCATCTTGTGCTCATGAAGTCCTTGGCAATGGAAGCTTGGCTACCTCCATTTCTCCTTGGCACCTTTGGCTTGTGGCTTGGCTTGGCTTGGAATCAATTTGGTGTGGTAACATTAGTTTCTTGAAGCTTTTGGAACCAATCATGCATTATAAATTTGCACTAATTAAGCTTTAAATATATTTGATCATAATAAATTTGTACCAAAATAGTTTAGAAATGATGTTATGAGGCCTCTTCTTTATAGATTTTTGGATTTGGCTAGAATCAACCTAAACCATCCATCTCAAGATTGAGATGTTTGGTTGAAGATTAATTCAATTTTTAGAATTAAGTTTGTAATTATCCTCATAATGGTATTGGAAGAAGTGGAATTTAAGAGGCATGGAAGGCATTGATGAGACATGGAGGGCATGATCCTAATATTTGTGGTATTTATGGCCTAGAGATGTCTTCCCAAGAAATGAGGTCACTTGATGATGTAGATATTCAATATTCATTTCTAAAAACAAGTATTCAACAAGTTTTCATGGATTTATTAATTATGCCTTGATTTGGATTAGTTAGCTCTTAAGCATGATTAAGCACATTGTGTACAAATTACCCAAATTGATCAAAATGCCCTATTATTGGTCCAAAATTTGACTAGATTGGAATTAAAAAGTGATGTTAGATGCGTTGGAACTATATTCCCATTTAGGACATTGACAAAAACAAATAACAAAGGCACATGTCTTGTGTATAAGATTTGATAGGGAAGCACAATCCAGAGCACCCAGGTGCAAATTTGACTTTTTGACTCAAAATGAACTGTTCAAAGTTAGTTGGCCCATAAATTACATTGCCCCATTTAGGGATACCCTAGCCAAAATTGGCACTTGAATATGTCAATTTATCATCATTTAATGTGTTTTAGTGGTTTTAGGCCAAATTATGTATTTCAAGGGGAAATTGGCCAAAAGCCTGATTGGAGGTTATCGGTGGCCAGTTTTAGGTGTCTACACTTTCCATACTTGATTATCATTTACTTAAAAAAAAATTCCTAGTTCATAATTATTTCCTTGACATCTATAATTTTATTATCAATTACCACATTTTCTTTAACTGCCATTACTATTTCTATTTGGGCTACAGATTTCTCTAGCATGTGTAAATATGATTCATGTCCCTTGATCTGAATTTCCATTTTCTCCATCTAGGTATTCAATAAAGTCAAATAATCTTCCATGTTCTCATAGATAAGTATGCACTAAGATTCTTTCTATTTATATTATTTGTGCAAGCTTATCATTTTGGCCCATTCTACCTTAGAGGGAATTTTGTGAGATCCAACATTGGTAGAAGAAATAATTAACTATCTATCTATCTCCTCCAACTCCTTATTTATGTCTTTGGTCCATATGGGCCAACAAATTGAGTAGGAAAAATAGATCGTTGAATTTTCCATTGCTTTATACAATTTTCCCACTTGCTCTTTGTATTCCATTTTTCTAACCTAATTTTCTCCTAGTAGTAGGCCCAACAATTCTTCCTCATATTTCAATCTAAGCTTTAATTTGATTAGGATTTTATTCATTGTAGCTCTTGCATGATTGATGAAATTATCCATAGTATCCTCTAATTGTCTCTCTATCAGCCATGTTATGTCCAAATCATACTGAGGTCTGGCAGTGGATAAGGTATTTCAACACTTTTTGATGCCTTCTTCTAAGTTTACACATTATATTATCTAGTTTACCTTAGCACCCTGGATAAGAGTTTCTCTGATTGTTTCTTTATCTATTAGGGTCAATTTCTATAGGGTTACTATAATGTGTCCTCTTATAGAGAGTTGAATAAAATTTGGTGGCACCATGATCATGGATGTTAACTATTTGTGTCACATTAATTATGTTTTTATCCATCTTAGGGGATACATCGAAGTACTTATACTACTCTGTCCCATTCCTATGGATCTTATAGCACTTTGCAATGATACCATATTAGTGCCCCATGTTTTTGTAGAGCTTGCAAAAGGGATGCTAGCCTCTTTTGCATTCTTTCCTTTTATTTCTTTCTTTGATTTTAACTTTTCTTCCTTCCTTTTTCTCTCTGCCTCCTCTTCATTTTACTTCTCCTCTAATTTTATTCTCCCCTCTTGTTTATTTTTCCCTTCCTCTATTTTTTATTTTTTCTTCCTCTTATTTATGTTATGCCTATTTCTTCTTCTCCTCTTCTTCTATTTTATTTTTCTTCTCCTCCTCAGCTTTCCTTTTCTTCATCTTCTATTTTTATTTTGTTTTCCTCTTATGATTTCCTTTTTTTGCTTTTGTTTCTCCAAAGTATCTGCTAAAAAATTAATTTTATGTTTTTTCCTTAGATATCTTTGTTGGATTTGTTTTAGCCTTTCCATATCTATAAGAGACATAGATGAATCCCCTACTACCATTTTGTGTCATGCCCATTTCACGACTCAATTAAGCATAGAAACACACCATTTTTTAACACCTTAGTACACTGCCACCTATGCTTAAAGAAAGAATGATATCAAAGAATAACAATATCAATGAAAAGATTGTCAAACACATTCTCACTTCATGATCATGACAAACATTAAATGTCACATCATATTTTCATGAAATAAAGGACATGCATAGATTCTAAGATCCATTTTAAACTAGTATGACTATTATACAACACTAGTATCAATATGTTTCATACTCAACTATGTAGATAAGGTAACATAAATTAAATCTAGGATAAATTATATCATGATCCTCTCAAGCCCGCTTACTCACTAGAATGCTCAGTTTCACTATTAAATTCATTTAAATCTGAATCCACATCAAAAATAAAACAAGGTTCTGAGGGAAGGTGAAAATCTATCAAGGTGAAGCTATCTCATCATGATTACCACTTGAGTGAAAAAATGCAAATGGTAATATGATGAACCAGGTTGTGCTCCATTTTATAAAACCACTATGATCTTTAATGACAAGGTGGGGAAGGAACTCTAATTTATACACCTTCCTTAACAAGGTAAGGCATGATCCTAACACTTTACAATTAAAGAATGTCATCATAAGAGATGTTAAAATCAACTTAGGATCATACTAAGGTAGTGTAACAATTGTTAAGGAAGGGATACTCCTATAACCATGAAGGGACAACCATACAAAAGGGGTCACAAGAAAGCCCTGGAATAAATACCTCGAAAAAGAAATACTTTTTATAAATCTACTAATCAATTTTATGAGCTAAGTAAATATTAATAGAGACATTAAAATAAATTTAGGGTAAATAATATGAAAAACTAAAAGTTATCAAACCAAACTAGACTTGACGGTGACAAACTACCTTTCTTAGAAAATTATAACAACTAGGTTCGAAATTAACCTATTAAAAATATCAAATGTCAAGATAAAGTTAATCTTAAGGTTCCTAGGATAATATGAAGCTAAATGGTTTATTAATCAACCTTTGGTTTTACGTAATTAAACTCTCGACAATTTAATTAACGTTAATTCTAAATCAACTCCATAGGTTAAAATGGGACAAGGAGTTTTTCCTTTGCAAGAGTCCTTCAAAATGGGTGATAGTTTCAGCTCTGAAAGGACTAAAATTAATTTGGTAACAAATATCAATTCTCATAGCCTAAGAGATTAGTGTTAAGGCTTAGGTTTAGATTTAGGCAAATTTAGCTATTTATTAAAGTCATATTCTTAAAGGCATATAATGACTTAAACCAAGAAAATATCACTCAATTAGAGGAATATATATAAACATGAACCTTCAAAAGGAGTGAAGGGTTGAAAAATCATACACACACACACAAACCTTCGAAAGGAGTGAAGGGCTTAAAAATCAGCCACCGCTTGTATAACTTGGGAATCATGAAGACTCAAACCAATAGGAGATTTATGACCATACATAGCTTTGGTGTAAAATGTTAAATCAAGGAGAAAAAATTCATATATATGAAGTTTTTCTCTTTGATTTAACATTTTACACCAGAGCTATGTATGGTCACATATATATGGGGTATTATGTTGGAAAGCTTCATTATACAGGTGGTCACTAATTTTTAAACCCGTCACTCCTCTTGAAGGTTTTTTTTTTTTTTTTATGTGTGTGTGTGTACATACATACACAAACCTTCGAGAGGAGTGAAGGATTTAAAAATCAGCCATCACTTGTATAACTTAGGAATAATGAAGACTCCAACAAAAAAGAGACTTATAGCCATACATAGCTCTGGTGAAAATTGTTAAATCAAGGAATAAAACTTCATATACATGAATTTAAGAAAAGATCACAATGTTTAAACTACACTACACAAGGCAAGGAAGAGTGAGATATAAACATAGTTTTATCACATACACATGCATATAAATTATATACCTATATTAAATATTAAATTATTAGAAATTTCACAAGAAAGGAAAGGGAGCTACATCCCACTGAGAGGAAATATCTAATACTACTGAAAAGAAAGGCACAAAATAGCACAAAAAGACATAATGAATGAATCCAACTTCAACCAACAACAAATTAAGGAGGAAGGGAGATCTAATCATCAGATAGATATGATTATTTTTTTTTCCATCCCTCCATGTCATTGTTTTTTATTAAAATATTTGTCTCACTATTCAAAATGCATAGAGGTGAAAACTACACAACTAATCATGTGTCCTACACAAAGTAGCTTTAGTGGCATATTCTTACATCATTTAAGGTGACTAACTATACCTCGAAAGGCCTCAAAATAGATCAATTCAATCTATAATGGCACAATAAGGATAAACACTTTCCCATCAGAGCTAGAAACAAATAAAAATATCATAAATAGATTGACAGTCCATTAATCCAGTGCTTTCAATAATTATCAAAGATTGAATAACAACTGAACATCTACTCACCCAACCCCAAAATAAGGTGTAAACAAAGGTAAAACTCAAAATTTATGTAGAATAAAAATGTAACCAAAGAATAACTATAACATATACTATCATTTCCTTATTTTATAATGTAAAACCATTATTTATTTCTTTGAATAGTAAGCTGAAGATCTAGGATAAGATTCATTTGCCTATAGTTGGGCACCCTTTGTTACTCCTTCTTTGTTGATTTCTCTTTCTTTTTTATTACTACATTAAACTCATGAGCTCCTCTTCTCCTTCCTTCCATTATATCTAAAATAAAAAACATCCTCTTAAGATAAGACTTCCCCCCATTGTACTTAATTTCAAGCAAAAGACAAAATATCCATTTGGGTGAGGTTGAAGAGATTTTAACTACAACATTAAACTCAATTTTTAACTTCCTCCCTTAATGGTGGTGTACTAGGGAGATATTTCATTATTATGGGTTCAAATAATTAAGGAAAAACTACAGTCTTACACTATGGTGTAATCCATGTGTTTATCCAACTCAACTAGCTTTATAAATTACTTTAACCAAACCATAGCTAAGTTGTCACCATGGGTTCAAAGCCATATAAAATGATTCAATATATATATATATATATATATATATATATATGATCAAATAAAGGACATTCAAAACCACTTGACTAAAACTAGCTTCTCATCTAGTGTGGTCATTGGAACAATGGACAAAAGTAAGATTGAAACACATAGATACCTAAAAATTGCTTCATCAAAGAACTCTTGTATAAAACACATTCACATTCCCATAAATAGAACTTGTTGGTGCCCCATCTGAGGCTAACAATGTCTAAACTCAATATCATCCTCCAAGAGGACAAGGTGAAAAATAACTCGACACACCTATCAAAGAACAATTATAACCACATGATCCTCTCAAAGGTTATATTTATGCAAACTAGAGACATCTTTTAGAGCAAAGTGGTTTTCCCAAAATATTAACAATATCTAGTTTTCTAATAAGAAGAGGTAAATGTATCGTTATATCGATTCATGGAGATAAAATTAACTCCTGAGACTTGGTCACCTTCAAATACTCACTAGCTTATAACCAGTGGTGAAGGACTAAGCAAAGATTGACAACTAAAATTTTTGTCACTAACACTAATGGAATAACCATAATGATCTTAAACTATTTTCAAGTGAGTTGGTACCACCTTAATATCCCTTTAAGGCAACCCAAGGACCATGTTTGTTATGTTTAATAATTCCCTCATCCAACACAACCCCCACAAGGGTTGCAATTGACACAGCGAAACTAACTCAATATGATGTCTTCAATAATATACTATTGCATATGAGAGGGGTATTACATTTTGATTGCCTCCTCTTTATATTTTCTAACTATCATTTGAGCTTTTTTGCTTTTGTCTTCTATTTTTATTTTAATCTCCTATAGGTAGGCATGGATTCCTACTATTGTATCATCAAGAGTAAATGGATTGAGCTATGTATAATCTAAAATTACTTTGACTATCCTATGTTAACCCTCCACATTTGCATCCTTATAAATATTTCCAAATCTAGGTATACTTGATTTCTTTGTGCACATCACTGAGTGTGTACATGTCAGGGACTACTAATGTAGTATTCATCTCTTCACTTGTCAATATTTCTTCTTTTTACCCCTTTTGATGATTCAATTTTTGAATATGTCACAAGTGTTTCTTTTAAACCTAATATTTAAACCATTTTTTTTCTTTTCATTTCTATTTTATGTAGTCTATAATAAAAAAACTCATTTTTCTCTTTTTTGCACTCATTTGTAATAAGTTTTGTCCTACTACCAAAGATGATGTAGGAGATGTTTCTCATTCTTCCTCTATCTGAATTTTTCTTTTAATTTTTTTAAAATTCCCCTCCCCTGTCTTAGATCCATTTGCCTTCAAAGAATATGGGTGGGTGCCTTTCACTAAAATTTATTTTCCCTCTAATATCTTACCCATAATGGATTCTTTGACTAAAAAAATAGTAGTCTACTCCTCTTGTTCCATTTTTAATGGTTCTAAACCTTGAATTTATTTTTACAACTGAGATTATCTACATACTATGGGACATATCTGTGATTTTTATGTCCCCTTTATTCTAATTACCACTTAGATTTTGATGTTGAATTTACATCTTCTATAGTAGATTGGGAACTAACCCCTACTTCACTCATGAATTATATGATTCTAGGCTCCTATGGTAATCTTCTAGCTTCAAAAATGACTGCCTCAATATTATCATCACTAACTTCATAGGGGAGGGGCATAAGTGGTGTGGTTTTCCTAGAGAAGGGTTCTATGTAGACATTATCTCTATCCATTATAAACTTTACTTTTATAAAGTATTTATGAGTTATTCCTTGGGATATTATAAATCTATCAGCCACCATGTATCTAATTATTCTCTAACATGCAATAAAATGTCCTACCTCCTCCTCTATTTTTGGTATGGATCTCAATGTAACTTTTTATTTTTTATCCTATTGGGGTATTATGGTCACATTGAATTAACCCTTGATGGGCTATAATAGTGTGTGTAAAATACATGGTTAGAACTGATATGAAAGAGACACAATAGAAATCGTGTATACCTTTCTTGATTTTGTGGAGGTTCTCCTACATTGTTTGTTGAGTGAGGTATATAAGTTGTATTGCATCTCAGTGGTCACTATGTCCTTGATAATTTATACACTCTTTGCAGTAGTTAAATCTTTCATATTTTTATAATAAACCTTCCATGCAATTACTTTTTTGGCATACCGCACTCTAGAGTCTTTAATTTTTTGAATGAAAAGAGATCATAAATTGAAAACCATACTTGTGAGTTTGGCCATCAATTTTTTTATAATTTTATTTTTAGCATCATATTTTTTAGTGTCATTCCCTTGATTTATCATCCCTATCACTGTATGGATTGATTATGCTATAATACAATAGGGTTTATCTAAATATAGGACATATGCATGTGCTCAACTAAGTATTACCTTTGTATACTCGCCATCAATTTGAAATAACAGAACCAACTCTATGAATCTAATTTCATTCTTGGGAGGATGCCATACCCTACCATATATTCCAATTGTTGTGTCTATGGATTTTGTTGCATCATTTCCCTTCTTTCAGGTTCCATATCCCCATGATCAATCTAACCCAAGTGTGAATGAATGTTTTTATGTGTTACCAATGATGGAATCATGGAAAATACACCTTGGGGATTAGGTGTTTCTAATTTCATTGAGTGCTTATATTTTGGTTGCTTAATTTCCTCTATACTCACAACTTGTGGCACCTCAATCTCTCATGTTTAGTACTAAAAAAGTTAAAATAGAGTATTTTACTTCATTCAAAATCTAAGTAGAGTGTCATTATCAAAATATTGTATAACTTTTTTAAAGTGAAACCCTTGTTTTATAATACCCATAATATGGTTGTTAATCATGGGGTTCCAATGATGTATTTATTGTCATTTATTACTTTTATCTATTTTTACCTACTTCATCCACTTTGTTTCTTAATTACCTTACTTTTCACTCTTTCATTTGTTTACTTTCATACTTATTTGTATTACACCATCACCTTTTCGTCTTAACTATTTTCATAATTTTAGCCAACCACCTAGTTTTACTTTTAGTTATGTTCTAGATTTCTAACTTGCAAGATATGTCTTTATGTAGAGATAAATAACTACATTGTGTCCTTTAAATCTTATTTTATTTACCACTATTTTGAGATCCTTTCCAAAATAACTTCTACTTTTATCTATGTTTACATAGCCTTATATTTTTAGATTCATTTCCTTGGGGCTCTATATTATACCTATTACTTTATATTTGTCTCTAAAATCTTTTTGTCTACTTTTTTTTTTCCAAATTGTTTTAAATTTTTTCTCATTTTTTTCAAAAATTATTTTTATCTTTTTCCTTTCTTTTATTGCCCCTTTTTCCTATTTTATACTCTTCCCATATTTACCACTAGGGGTGTTGACATGATCAACAACCAAGTACGTGGACATTTGACATAAGATACCACAATATCCTCACTCGACTTACCTAGTTGGAAGGACAATATCTTCTTAGTGGGGTTAACATGATCAATGACCAGGTACTTAGATATATGATATAAATTACTACAATACCCTCACTCTACTTGCCTGGATGGAAGGATAGTGTCACCCCTTAAGTTTCATTATTATTTTTCACCATAGCTATCTACGATATAGAGTTTCAATCAAGCTCAATTTACAAACCTTTTTCTTAGTGTGACTTCAAGTATTCTCAATTTTATTCCTTCAAAGTCCAATATGTCCTCAATTATATATGGACTCAACCATATTATCTTTAGCTTTCTTGACTTTTTATATTTACTATCACAAATTAATACCTTATCTCCGATTTGAAATTCCTTAACCTTAATACGTTTGTCATGCCAAGCTTTTTGGAATCTTTTTTCTTGAGTTTCATTTTATTCTACTAATAATATTTTCTCATCAAGTTTTTCAAATCTCTCTTGAAGGGAATCCTTCTCATTTAATTTAAATTTCACCACTATTCTCAAACTAAGTAGTATATACTCCATTAGTATTATCGCTTCTAAACCATATACTAATTGAAAAGGACAGTATTTAGTTAATGTTTTATATGTGGTGTGGTAAGCCCATAGTACTTCTAGTATTTTAGTTTCCCAATCTCCAATATTTGTATTTCAAACCTATGTTAATATCTTCTCCAATACTTTGTTAAATGCCTCAACAATTCCATAAACTTGAAGGTGACAAGGAATACTTATATTATGTTGGATCAAAAAATGTTTAAGTAATTCCATAATTATATTATTGACAAAATGCTTACCTTGATCACTCGTTATAATTAGTGGATGATTAAACTATGTTATTATATTCTCATATAGGAACTTTAAGTCATTCTTAACCATATAATCCTTCGTAGGTATCGATTTTACCCACCTTATCAAATATTCATTTTCGATAATAATAAATCTTACATTACTTTTCCATGCCTGAAGTTTAGTAAGACCGATGAAATGAATGGCCCATTTCAAATGGGGTTAGTGCCAATACTAGACGGAGTGTAATTTCATCACTTGCATTTGGTTTACCCACTCTTTGACTTATGTCATAATTTATAGCATATTTATGTGCATCATTGAATAGTGTTGGCCACCATAAGCCTACAAGCAGTATCTTCTTACCCATACTTTATATCGAGTTATGTCCTGCTATAACTCTATCATGGGATTATCTTAGAATTTTATCTTATTCATGCAGTAACTCTAATCTTATCAATACTTTGTCTCTTCCTTTTTTGTATAGTGCTCCATTAATTATAGTCAAATGGAAATCCCAAATAATCATATTTTTTATTCTAATATATGATATTATTCTAGAAACTCACTATGAAAAATAAATTGGGCGCTAATTTCCATATCTTTGGGAATAACCTCAATGTGGAAAAGGTGAGCTCCAAGGAATTCATCTTCAATTGGTCTTTTGTCTTCCCCTATTGTAATGCAAGATAAGTAATCAGACCCATTATTTATCCTATTGGGTTTTACCACAATTTTAAACTCAAATTATTGAAAGAACATTAACTACAAATAATTTATATCCTAAATAATTGGTCTATTAGTCAAGTATTTGATTGGCTCATGATCGATAAAGAATATGAATGGGGTTTCCATTAAGTAATGTTTAAACTTTTGCATTGCATACACCATAGCCAATAGTTTATTTCCATCTTTGTCAATGTCTTGCTTGTAAATGATATATGATGTTCTATGTTACCATGGCATTGTGCATACACTGATCTTATTGACATTCCAGAAGCATAAACATGAACGTGAAATGAAATCTTCTAATCCAAGAATACTAATATTGGTGTATCCCCAATCTTATTTTTAACTTATCAAAACATTCTTGGCACTGTGTAGACCATTATAATGGTTGATTATTCTACTTCTAAAGTATAAATTATATCATTTCACTAATTGTTGCATAATTTATAATAAACTAGTGGTGATAATTGGTGTAACCTAATATTATTTTAACTTATTTTTGTATCTTGGGTGGTGGTAGATTTATTATGATAGTTTTTTTAGTGGATCTACCATCAATCCCTCATAGATTATATACCTTATCAATGAACCAAATGGTGTGTAAAAAATGCATTTATTTAGGTTGAGAGAGATTTTAATGTGCCTACATATTTTGAACATTAACCAGAACACCTGAACATGATAATTTAGCAAGCCATACATTATCTAATCATCAAGGTATACTTCTAAAAACTCATGGATAAAATCTTTGAATGCATTCACCATTATTATACTAAACACTAATGGAGTTTTTTTCAATCTAAAAGCATTATCATATATATAAAGGATCCCCATTCAGTTGAAAATGTTGTTTTTGGTAGATCTTTAGGGATTATCCTTACTTGGTGATATCTAGAGAATAACAATATATCTCTATTTCCACAACACTTTCTAATATTTATTTTGTGAATGGTGTTGGGAAGGGATCGTGTAAACATGCTTTATTCAACTCCATATAATCAATGCATATGTGATTCTATCATATATCATTATTTTGGATAGCTAAAGGGATTATCCATTCTATGTCCTCAATGGGGGATATCATTCCATCGACTAACATTTTATACAGTTCTATTTTCACCTTAGCCTTCACATTCAAATTTAGTTTGTAAGGCATTTTGTGTAATGGATTTTCATCTCCTTTTAGCTATATTTTCATGGTATTGATCTCTTCCTTTAATCCTTTTAGTTCAATGAATATTCATGGAAATAAATCCTCAAACTCCCTTAGTAATTCAAGTAAATTTTCAATCTCTTTTTCAACCCAATAATTTCTGACTTTTACAACTTTGGGGTTGCCTTCTTTGGCTATATTTTCTTCCCTTATTTTGAGGAGTTGATAAAAGAATTGTGTTTTATCCCCTGTAGTATTAATCAATTATCTTTCTACTTCTTCTATTTTTATTTTTATATTTTTATTTCACCTCATTGTCATATACTTCTTGCTTTGTGATTTTTCTACAATGTATCTAATTCTCAACTTCTCTTTTGTGACTATATGTTTTTGCATTTTTAGGTAGTTATCTTGTGATTGTGCTAATGGGTTTTCAGTCATATATATGTCCCAATATTGTTTCTCATGATTTCAATTTCCTAGATTGTTGTTTTGTGGTAGATTTTGAAGGACTCTGGTTTAATTCCAAGTGATGCCACCAAATGTTGACATAAAATCTGAAACAATGGCTACAAATGTTTATGTAGTTAAAATTAATTTTAGTTGAAATTAATGTGATACAAATGTAGTATTAGTTAGAATCAATTATCTTATGCATTCATAAATAAATTAAGTAGGTATGCTCATTCACATTAAATAGTACATAATGTTTCCTACTCTAGCTTCTATTTAATTATATAATATAATAGAAATAATCATTATAGTTTCTATAGATTCTCTATTATATGCCTCCTTACTCTTTAATCTATTTCCACTCTTCACTAAGGTATTACAAAGGTTATTGTGCTCTATAACTTTTTAATTCACTACTTTATTACACTTCAACTCTTTTATGTTATATCTATTTTATTACGATGCTACAGTATAAATACCAACTAGCTACCTCTACAACATAATAGTCATGTCTATGTGAGACATGACTTTTCTTCATGAAATTCATCCTATGTTATTGTAAGGTCCACCCTTTATTGCATTACCTAGGTTGGTAGAAGTCTCTGTCTCATTGGCCTAGAGATGTATTATGTTGCTATGGTAAAGTCAGGGATTATGCAGTGATTATGTTTTGGTCCTTAACTACTGAAGAATCTTGCCAACAAAAAATTTCAACAAACTTGTATTAATCCTCAAGTTGGGTACCCAAGTCTAAGTATTGACACCCTTTTAGGCATACCTAACCCAAAATACTAGATTTAATACAATATAAATAAAAATTTGATGTAGCTAATATAAAATAGGAGATTCCAAACATAATTACACTTGTCAACATGGTCATGGTTCACATGGAAATATCTGTAGACTTTCATACTGCCATCAAAAATTACACTCCAACTTTTATTACATTTTATTTATTAAAACATTAAGAAAAGGAATAAATTTAAGTTCAATTGTATATGACTTTGGATGAACTGAGGACCCTTAGGTATGTCATAAAAATGAATGGAGGTCAATGTTCTCAATGAAGCTACCCAAGATGTGTGTTTTAAGAAGGTAATTGGATATTTTTTCCTTCAAGTGGGTTTGATCTATTTGTTATTATTTTTCCTTGATTTAAATCTCCATAACCTTTCCTTCACAATTATTCTTAAAGTCATAACAAACTTTATATTGTATTGGTAATGTTTTCTTTGATACAAATTAAACATTCATCACATGTTGGATTTCTTGTTTTTTTCAATGATTGCTTAGCTTTGTGTTTTTTCAAGCTTTGAAAATTAGATGAAAGTAGCATAATGAAAAATAAAAATGTTATAACATGAAAAACTTTAGGGATTCTAATATTTTCATAATAGTTGAATGCATTGATCATAATCAAGGTTTTATACATTATAATATTTACATGATAATTGAGTGTATCAATAAATATGTATGGATTCATTATGTTTGAGAGTGTCATGCTATTTTATTGCATTTTTCTTCTCTATAAAGTACTACTCATAATGGCAAGTTAAAATACACTAAATCAACTATTGAATTCATAACGTATTCTCAAATAAACATAAGGTGGAATCATATTCAACATCAATTTACATGACCAATGTATGATACATGTTGAGTCATGTAAGGCATGAAAAATCAAGTTTGATTTACTATTCCATTGAGTATACACGTGTATGCTACTTTCTCATGGCTTTAATGTATTCTAAGCATCATAATTACAATGGACTAATATATATATATATATATATATATATATATATATATATATATATATATATATATCTTAACAAGCCAATGCCCTTAACTTTTTCATATGTTTTTTTTCTAAATCCTCACATAGGATAATTTGGAAAAAAAAGGTTTTATCATTCCAAATAGATGTGTTTTATGTGAAAGTGATGTTGAGTCAATTAATCATCTCTTGCTTAATTTCCCCTTTGTGTCCAACATTATTATGATGATTTTATCTAAATTTGAAGTCATATGGGTTTAACATTCTTATGTTTTAGAGTTTATCACTTCATGGGATTCTCCCTTTTCAAGTAAGCAACTAAATAATATTTCAAAACTAGCCATCTTGCATGTTTTCTAAGATCTATGGTGAGAGGAAAACCTTAGAATCTTATAAAATAAGAAAAAGAGTTCTTCTAGGGTGGGTTCAATGATTTTTGAAGCAATCAAGGAGAACTTTGGTGTGATTAAGGTTAGTAATAAATGAATGATTAAATATTGTGAAGCAAGTATATTTCTAAATTGAACCCCCCTAACTTTGAGGTTATTGAGAAGGAAATTAATAAGGTGGATAGAAAATTGGTAAAATAGAGCTGACCCCCTCCTGACTAGGTTAAGCTAAACTTTGATATTCTTCTATAGGCAACCCAAGATAGGTTGGGGGAGGTGGAATAATAAGGGATGGTAGAGGGAATATTTTGGTGGTATACCAAGGCTATCTTGGTATTTAAACTAACCACTTTACTAAGACAAAAACAACATTATGGGGAGTTCTAGTAGCTAAGAATATGAACATCAAGAACTTGGTTGAAGGAGACTCATTTAATATCATAATTTTTTTATTAGAGAAACCCCCATAATTTTTTGCTTAGCTCCACACTTGCTCTTTTAGCTCAAATAGGCCAATTACGCCTTGTACTTATACCATACACTTTATCTAACATATATTGGTTGGCCAAGATCTTTACCACACTTTTATTATGCTTATAATAAGTCCACACACATGTTACTGGGTGAGACAATCCACTCCATATGTCGGCCATTGTCCTTAAGAGCCAAATCCTCCATTAGGCCTAGTTGAGTCCTAAAGCAAATAGGTCTATCCATGCACACATTACAACTTGGACTCCTTGGACAAACTTCAACCTTCACCAATGGATGAAAAACATCAAACCTACCTAAAATAGACCCTTTTTCACTCCCACATAGGTCCATTCCACTTTTAACTCCAACTCACTACTTGAACTAGGTCATTTTAGCCTACTCACCATTAGGCTTAGAAACATAGAAAAGTTTGTCATATAGAAATGAAGCATATAAACACTTTTATTTTCTTAAAAAACCACCTAAAAAATTGAATTTATATTTCCTCCATGACCTAAAAAATATCATAAAATTCATTTACCAACATCACACAGGTTCTAAGACCTCAAACTAACTCTTGTAAAGTGACCACTCAAACTGGTCACACACAGTCAAAATATAGTTAAAGAATTTTGACTTTCCAAACCTGAATATGGAAAAAATAAGAAATAAAATACATTATCATGAAAACTTTATACTTATATAACATTTCCATACTCATTTGTTTCTTCAATTCTTGACAAAACACCTTCAACTTATCCCTGCAAGATGATCACTCAAACTGCCAGTGCATACATAAACACAGTCATGATGATCATGAATTATTACACATGTAAGAGCATCATCATTATATTTAAATAAATTAACATATTCATAAAAAAATCTTATATCACCCTCCAACACAAAAATAATATTCCCTAATGACAAATTTGCTTCTACAGATCATTCTCATTGTCCTGGGTTCCATTGTCTTGTCTTACATAGACTAGTCACTTTGTGAGCACATTATAGCTTGTTTATGAACAAAATAAACACTCAAACATAATTGAAATAGGAGTAATAGGTCTTTAAATAATACCCCAAACCATTGGTTCCATCCCTAAACACTTGAAACCCATCCCTAAACATATTCTCACTATGACTGGCTTTTTGTCACTATTTCCACTATTTGGTAGATTAGTGATAGGTCATTTTGATTGACACAATGAAATTAACATGCCAAAATAACTTCATGGTTATCAATAACAAGTTTTTTCCCTCAACCTCCAGTCATTTACATAGTTTGACTAGGTCAACATTAACTGCTACATCAAACTTTCTAGAAACAACACCTTTTTTGTAGGTTCCACTCACAGTCATGACAAATCAATTCCACTTCCAGGTGCTTGAGAGAGTTTTATACAATCTAAAAACATAATACTATCTTTTCCAATCCATTCTATGTCCTTTCTATCAATTTCTTTCCAATCTCTCTACTATGAGGGTTTTGACCAGTTTTCATTCTTAACAAATGTTCATAAAGCATTGTACCAAAAACCACTACAAAATACTTAAAAAACCTTATTAGGTCCATGTTTCACCTCTCCCAAAAGTATTATGTCATAATACAAACTCTACACATACCAATAACATCTCAACATCCTTCTCTAGCTTGGAAACCTTCATTTTGCATGCATATGTGTCCTTTCAATGTTGTTTCTTGGTTTTTCTTCCTCCTCACGACCTAAAATTTGGTTAAATTTTTTGAACCATCTTTTCAAACCACATTCCATGCTCATATGGTCTTTAATAACTTGTAAACTCACCTTGACCCTCCATTTGGACCTCACTGGTTCTTTATGCAAGCTAGGTCTAGAACTACTAGTTATGCTTAGTCTTTAAAATCACTTGGAACCTTTTTGTACTAATCTTAAATCATAATCAACATCTCATATGCACTTATGTCATGCTCCATAGTTTATAACCTTAATCTCCCTAGTCTCAACCTACTCAACACACTAGGCTAACAAGCTTATGCCACTACACAAGGTCTATGATAAGACCACTAAAACACTGTTCACATACTTTGTCTTCTCTCTTTGCCCTGAAGCAACATCATCATGATAGAGACAACATGATAATCCTAAAATTATTCTCACCTTAGCTCATATGCATCAAAATCTAATCAACATGACTCATTAGGCCACTTAGGGTCATAGAACAAAGTCTAGATGATGACCTTCAATGAATCACACATACACCAACTTAATCAACTACAAGCTCAAACTCATCCATGCATCAATGACATCACCACTTTATCATTACCTTTGACATCAATGCACACATGACATCATCCTTTGACATCAATGACAACACACTCTCTAATAATCTCCCCCTTTGTCATTGATGGCAACCTCTTCTTCTTCTCCCCCTTTTCCATTAATGACAAAGTGGACATATGCTCCTTTTAGGTTCATCTACACAATCCTTTGATCCTAAGACCTGATCACTTACAAAGCTCCCCCTTTGTCCATGCATGATAATTCAATACATTGTCAAAACACATGACTTATTTTGATCAAGTCATCATACAAACTTCTTGAGTTCACATATTATAGAAGACTTATCCACATCTCCACCATGACTAAAGATTGAAACTATAACATCTTACATATGTTCCCCTCACATAATGCCAATCTCTTCAAGACTTTTAAACATTATAAACCATCATGGCTTAATCCACAGTTTCAGCAAGTCTGTGAGAACAACCTCCATGATAAAGAGCAATAAGTAACTCTACCTATACCAATCTTGAACCTTTGACATACAAACTTAGAATCTTGCTTATCATGACTTAGATATTGTCATCCTCAAACTACTAAACTAATTCAAATCAAACCCAACATATCAACATGTTCTTTCAAGACCTTATGAGGTCATCTTGGCATCAAGGAAACATGACATCTTCTCAAAACAAATTTCAAGGGCACTACTACAATCTTCCTCATTCAAATCACTAGCATCTTGATATGCTATAGGAAAACATCATCTATAAAACTTTGAGACCTTGTTTATGATATCAATAACATTCCTTCATGGATACTTCTGCAGACTCCTTTTCAAGATCATAAGAACCTTGTGATGTTGTAGGATAGTGTTCACTATCAAAACTTCATGAACATCCTTAGGGCATATACAACATGTCAACTTATTCTTAGAACATCATGAAAAATAACTCTACCAAGAAGATATTGGTCTTGAGGACCAATCATCAATTCTTCATACCCCTACTTTGTCTTTGTCTTCTAAGGCACCATCTGAGCACATACAAGTGCATCAAGAGCATGTAGACAACTGAAGCAAACTTTGCACAAACCTCACCTAGTGATTACTAAGCATAAAAAGTCATTACAATGCCAATCATATCAATAATAACCACCTTAGGGTTTGAAAACATCAACCCTCAATTTGCTGCCTTTCACCTTTTGAGTTGGATCTTTACTTCAAGGATCAATCTGATCAAACATATTGTTTCTAAAGGAGCTCCATGACCTTGTGAGAACTTTCATATATTTTTAACAACCATTATTGAATACCATAAGCACAATACACCTCTACAAGACACTCAAGTTTGTCAAGAACAAAAACTTTCACACACAATCCTTTTTCATGATGCTTTTCATTCATAAAATCACACTTTTAGATCATCTTTAAAGCATAATAATTAACAAAGAGTTATCTACACCATTAATTACTTAGAGCATCATTTTAAGATCATTAAACATGTTCTAATCCCATATTACTCCTCTTAAGTTTAGTGGTTCAAAAAACCTATTCAACTATAGTTCACTTTAATGCATATTTATTGCCCTTGTATGAATGGTCAAACTTGCTAATCACTTTTGGCATCTTCTACACTGAGTCCTCTTTAAATTTTATTCTTACCTAATATTTGTTTGACATCAATCATGGATTATACAATCCTTTCTTTTCAAATTGGTTTCCGTTTTTAAATTTGAAAATTCAAATTCTAACGGTCATATTTTCATGCAAAAATGGCCAAGTATGGAAACAAGTAAATATACTTGGGAGAACAACTTTGCACTAGTATATATTTTACTAGACATCAAGTCAAGATCTAAAACTTACACCATATGAACTAGGCACAAAACTAAATATACCCATATGACCACTTTATTCAAACACCTTCATAGGTGCAAATGTTGACATCATCAATCTACTCATTCAACCTGATTTGACAAGTAGGATGACTTAGAACTTCACAAGACTACACTAGTGTACCTTTTATTTATATAAAGGATACTTAGATATTTTATAACCTTCTTAATGCATCTATGGATGCCTCACATCATCCTTCAGGACCTCTAAGACTTGTACTATTGTCATACACACAAACCATCCAAATGATCTTATCTTTCTTCTATCATGTAAGCTAATCAAATGGATCATTTCCATTAAGCTCTATCATTAAACTTAGGTTTGATCTTTTAATTAGCCTTAGTATAGTGTTTCTTTTTCAACCTTTATAGTGCCAACATGCAGACTTCTATGCAACCCTCAACCATGATCTTCACAAACTTATCCATCACTACAAAAATAAGAACATTGTCCTCATCACACCTCAAACTACTTAGGACCACTTGTAGGTTGTTAATCCTCCTTCAAAGGTCCAAATCTAATACCAATTATTGGAAGTAACTACTGAGAGGGGGTGAATTAGTAGACAATAATAATTTCCTTTTCAATCCACTTTACATTCATTCACTATCATTCATGAATCATCACAACAAAGCATGATCAACTACACTAACATCAAAGCAAAGAGATCACATACAAAGCAAGTATGAACACAACCATGACATATCATCTATGTGGGAAACACTCATGGGGGATAAAGCCCACTGACCTACAAGATGGAATATATTCCTATAGTGACAAGATCCAAATTTAGACTAGCACCAATTGATCAAGGAGTACCCACCCCTCAATTTCATCCAACACCCACTAGACCTTTAACTAGCACCAACTAGAAAGGAGGATACAACCCCATAGGTAATCAAGCACCAACTCATTCACATCCAAATTTATATCCACCTTTTATCTGATGTCTAAGACACCTGATTATGGACTCCTCTTCCTTACACTCTTCACCCTTCAATCTCTCTCAAGTAGCCTTTAGGGCTTACTCGCTCAATATGCCTCTTTTAGGCTCATTAGGGCTAATGACCTATTTATTCACATATAACTACTTGATAAAATACACATGACTGATATTATTTTCTATTTGATGATCCTTAATTAATTATACCTTCTCTTTCAAAGGTTCTCTCCATCGTTTATCTCCACACTTGTTCTTCTAGCTCAAATAAGCTAATTAGGCCTTGTACTTATACCATACACATTATCTAATCCATCTTGGTCAGACAATATATTTACCAAACTTATATTATTCTTGGAATAATTCCACACACATGTTACATGGATGAGATAATCCACTTAATATATTGGCCATTGTCCTTAAGACCCAAATACTCCATTAGGCCGAATTGAGTGCTAAAGAAAATAGGTCTATCCATGCACACGTTACATCTAAGAATCCTTGGACAACCTTAAGCCTTTACAAATGGATTAAACACATCAAAATTTCCTCAAATATACATTTTATCACTCCCACATAGGTCCACGCCACCCGCAAATCCAACTTACTACTTAAACTAGGTCATTCTAGCCTACTTACCATTAGGCTAAAAAACATAGAAAAGTATGTCATATAGAATTGGAGCATATAAACACCTTTAAAAAAAAAACACCTAAAAAAATTGAATAACTATGTAATAAATGACCTTAAAAATATCACCAAGTTTATTTTCTGACATTACACAGGTTCTAAGACCTCAAACTAACTCTTGCAAAGTGACCATTCAGACTAGTCAAACACAATCAAAATACAGTCAAAGAATTTTTAATTTCCAAACCTGAATATAAAAAAAATAAGACCTCAAAAACGTTCTCATGAAACCTTGATACTTATGAAATATCTCCATACTCAATTTTTTATTCAATTCTTGACATAACACCTTCAACTTACCCTTGCAAAATGATCACTCAAACTGCCAATGTATACATAAACATAGTCATGATGACCATGACTTCTCATACATGTAATAGTATAATAATTATCTTATAATACATGAACATAGTCATAAAACATCCTTATATCACCCTCCAACACAAAAATCATATGCCCTAATGACAAATTTGCTTCTACAGATCATTCTCATTGTCTTGGGTTCCATTGTCTTATCTTACATAGACTAGTCACTTTGTGATCATCTTTTATCTTGTTTATGGAAAACATCAACACTCACACATAAGTGAAATAGGAGTAATTTTTATTTAAATAAAACCCCAAACCATTGGTTCCATCCCTAAACACTTGAAACCCATCCCTAAATAGATTCTCACTATGACTGGCTTTTTGTCACTATTTCCACTATTTGATAGATTAGGGATAGGTCATTTTGATTGACCAAAATGATTGACATAGTGAACATAACATTCAAAACTAACTTAATGGTTATCAATAAAAAGTATTGGCCTTCAACCTCTATTCATTTGCATAGTTTGACCAGGTCAACATTAACTACTACAACAAATTTTCTAAAAACAATACCATTTTTGTAGCTTCCACTCATAGTCATGACAAATCAATTCCTCTTATAGGTGCTTGAGAGATTTTTATACAAGCCCCAAACATCATACTATCTTTTCCAATCCATTATGAGTCCTTTCTATCAAGTTCTTTCCAATCACTCTACTATGAGGGTTTATAGGAGGGTGTTGACCAGTTTTCATTGTTAATGAATGTTCGTAAAGCACTATACCTAAAACCAATACAAAATACTTATAAAACATTCTTAGATCCATTTTCCACGTCTCCCAAAAGTATTAGGTCACTATGAAAACTCTACACATGCCAATGATCATCTTATTTTCTTTCTCAGGCTTGGAAACCTTCATTCTACATGCATAAGTGTCTTTCCAACATGGTTTCTTGGTTTCTCTTACTCCTTAAGACCTAAAACTTGGTAAAAAAAATTTACCCATATTTTCAAACCACATTCCATTCTCATATGGTCTTTAACAACTTGTAAACTCACCTTGACCCTCCATTTGGACCTCACTAGGTCTCTATGTAAGTTAGGTCTGGAACCACCAATTATGCTTGGTATTTGAAAGTACTTAGAACATTCTTGTATTGATATTAAATAATCATCAAAATTTCATATGCACTAATTTAATTCTCCATATTTTCTAACCTTCTTCTCCCTCGTCTCAACCTGCTCAACACACTAGGCTACCAAGCTTATGCCACCACACAAGGTCTATGAGAAGACCATTGTTCACATACTTTGTCTTCTCTCTTTAGCTTAAAGAAACATCAACATGCTAGAGACAACATGATATTCCTCAAACAATTCCCACCTTAGATCATATGCATCTAAACCTTATCAGCATGCCTCATTAGGCCACCTAGAATCATAGAACAAGGTCTAGATTAAGACCTTCGATGAATCACACATGCACCAACTGACTCAACTACAAGCTCAAACTTATCCATACATCAATAAAATCACCACTTTTTCATTACGTTTGACATCAATGCACATATGAAATCATCCTTTGACATTAATGATAACACACTCTCCAACAATATGTTGGGATATTATCATTATAATTGAGAAGGCATTGTTGAGACTCGTAACAATGATTAAATAAAGGGATTAACTTATTTACATTTAAAAATTGAAACTAACATCTATTAAATGGGTGGGGATAGAGTGAAATTTGAACCAAAATCTAATGAAATGGTTAGGAGGAAACCTATGATCTAGCACATTATGAAAAATGGGGTCTTACCAATTTTATGGAAAGATTGAAATGTTTTGATCATATTCCTCTGTGGATTTTGCTAAGTCATGGAAGGTAAGAAAAGTCATAGTTAAAGGCATTATGTCTAATGTTCTAAGGAAATCATTTCTCGAGTCACATGGATATCCACAGAATGGACCAGTTTTTATAAATCAAGCAGTTATAAGAAGAATATATGAAAACCTTCCTTAGGGAAAAATAAAATCTCACCTCATCCCAAGGAGATTACCTACATGGATCCCTTCTAACACTTGGAACAAGGTCTAATTCCAGATCATGAGGTATGTAACTCTTGAAATAATGTATAAATAAGCATTTTCGTATCATTTCACTATGTTAAACCATTTTGTAATAATAAACTCATTAGTATTCATTATTTTATGTTGTCTCTAGAAAGATCTATTTCTAATGTTTAGCTAGGGAAAACTAAAATCTCAGTCCAATAAGCTCTTATTTTCCTTTTGTTATAATTTGATAAATACCAATTCCCTACTCCTAGGATCTCTCTAATGGAAAATGTTGAAGATCCATTTCCCTCTACTTAGTCTCCTACAAATATCAAAAGATATCTTAAGACTCCAAAATTGATCACTATTTGTATTCCCTCTAAGATTAAATCCAAAACTAGAGTCACTTATTTAGGAGAAGAAGCTAAAATTTTAAAGAACCCCAAATTAAATATCCATATTGTTAATATATCCAACTCTGAAGACATTACGAAGTCCCCCCATATTGACCCATCTATCCCTTCATCCTATGAATGCATCGAGGAAGTATTGAATGATACTTTTATTACTTCCCAAGACTAGACAAGGGAAGAAGTTATAAAGGGTCTTGCTTAGGAGAAGGATAAATAAGACATCAGTGAAAGGAACTTGTAGGACAAAATTGTATTTATGGAGAACGTTTCCCATTTCCACCATTGTATTATGAAATGGTACATGTTGGATAATGAGAGACTCAAGAAAATAATAAAAACAACTTTAGCTATAGGTGAATGGTGATCCTCCTCAATCTTATGAGAGGATCCCCTACAACAAAGATGTGTGGTCAATGACTAGCAACGTTAGTGTGTTGGAGAACAACATGGAGTAGCTTAATAGGAATTAGATCCGTATCAAGTCTACTTAGAAATCATTCAAATAAGGACTCGATAAGGTGGTCCATTTAAGCAAAATTATAATCAAGAATTATCTAGAAAGTATTGCAATACTTAAATATGGAATAAGAGGAAAATAGGAGGGTCACTTAAAACAAAAAAATATAAAGAGTAACAGACTTCAAGTCAAAGATAAATCTAAGGAGATCAAGGACCAGGATAAGGAAATAAAAAAGGAACATATCAAGTTCTTACAAGAAGAGTGGGAGGCAACCAAGATTCTTAGTGACTTCAGTCTTCCATATTAATGTAGTTTGTTATCTTTCTACTATGTTTTTGTTTTAGGTTGAAAGTTTGCTATCTATCAATAATGTTAGATCCCTATTGGTATTTTATTTTCCTTGTCTTTCTAATTGTCTCAATTATTTTGATCTTAATGTCTTCTTTCTCTCTATGACTTTGTAAAAGGGTTTGGACCCTTTCAAAAGCCCTCTTTTACCTATTATAAAAATATAAATATAAATCAATGTCCTTATGATTTTGGAATCTATAATATACCATGAATTTAATCTTATCCATCACAATATTTGTCCCTTTAAACTTTTATATCCTAAAATAGTGAAATTCCATGACACCTATTTTTAGAGCATGTTGTCCCAACCTTTTCTCAACTTGTTGACATTGGCATGCCACTATGTGGCCCTTATTTATCAAGATGTTGGGATTCTAATTTTAATTTGATATCACCATTAAACTTAAATAATCACAAATTCACACTCTTCTCCCTTATAATTTTTTTTTTAATATGATCATTCTAAACCATTCTTGATCGACAGAGATTAGGGAAAATCAACCTCTCCATCATTCAACTAAAGACAATGATTTCAGTGAATAAATGGTACTCAAAAGGAGTATTTATTATATGGTGATGAAATTGGAAGTGTATATAGGGGTGGTTAAATATCCATTGGTTTCATTAAGTAATGGTTACATAAGCATCAATTGTCACAGTAAGTGGTTTTGTAACCACCTATTAACACATGGGTGATTACCTAAATGTTGTGGTTGTTTCAAAAGTGTCAGTTTAATTAAATAATAAGTTTATCCTAATTGAGTGAAATAGTATTAATAGTTAAATGATGATGTCTCTTGAGTTATGAGTCATTTTAAAATATTTTAGTGCATGAAAGGACACTCCTAGAACACAATAAAGAGACATGGATCCAATTATAAGTATGAATGTGTGAGAGGCAAAGTTAGTGTTTAAATGGTTTTAGAAGTAAAATAAAGGATTTGAGGTTTTATTTGTTATATTAATCTCTTTGTAAAATCTTATTTGGATATAACAAAGATGAAGATGCTGAGTTATTTCCACTTCCAATTGGTTTTTTTCTCGCATCAGGGATTTTTAGGCTAAATCCTTGTGTCCATTATTGTTCTCACAATATTTTGTTGTTCATCATTTTTACATTCATAATTTTAGTACTACAAGTTATGTTTTATGTTTTTTAGCATCACACTACACTAATTCTAAATCCTTAAAGTATTCAAAATTTTAATTTGAATCATAATACAAATATAATAGCATGTTTTGATTATGTAGATTATATTAAGCAATTGCACTTGGGATTTTATAGATCATTTTGACGTTAGAGTGTCATTTAATATTTGAGTAATATGGATAACATTGATTGGTTTATAGTTCCATGTCAAGATACAAATAATAATAATAGTTGATACCTCACAATCCCAAGATTAATACAAGAAGGTAAATCAAAAGGTGAACTAAATGGAAAAATAAGTGAAGACAATCATGCCAAAAGAGTTATTGCCATATAAATGAGAATGTAAAGTGTTCTTAAGTCCAAATAAACCATTGCCTATCAAAAATATCTCACAAATAAGAATCAATAAACCATGGATGTGGTGGTTGGTGCTCTAGCTAGGAAGTTTGGCATATGAGGAGAAGAGCTTCATGGAGAGGAAGGAGTACTTATGGGTGAAGATGAGAAACCTCCAAAATACAAAGGTAAAGCTAAGGTAAATCATCCAATAATAATCCTTTCAAATTTGAAAACAAAGTTAATATTAAATATTTTGAAGGACAAGTAGATGTTAAATTGATATAAAAATGGTTGAAACAAATAAAGGTATATTTTAGTGTGCACTATGTTAGTGAAGAATTTTGTTTTCATTTTGTACATCTCAAAAAGGAAGAACACGCTCTATTTTGGTGGGAACATTATATAGTATATTGTAAATGAATAAAAATCTAGTTGTAACTAGGTGGGATGAATTCAAAGAATTTTTACGTAAGAATTTTCATCCTATTGGGCATAAAACTAATCAAAAAAATTTGTGGCAATATTTTAGGAAAAGAAGTGATCAAAGTGTGTGTAATTATATCATATAATTTTTTAAATAATCTATGTTGATTGGCTTGGAATTGGAAGAGGAATAAAACTTGACCAAGTATATGGTAGTTTCCCATACAAGCTTAAGGAGTGGTTCATCTCAAGTAAGTCGAATGACCTTGCTGAGGCATGTGTGTAAGTATACTACATGAAGGAATAAAAGTGGCAAGCCAATGGAAAATCCTCAAAGAAAATTTAATAAATATAAGAAAGAGAAAAATCAGCCTTACAAAGTCTATAAAATATATGATTGGAAACATAAGAGAAATTTTGCAGATTTACATGTTTATAACTAGGTTGTGTTATAGATGGGCATGTTAGTGTAAAATGTTTGAAGTTGAAACCCAACGTTCATTCTAATGAGAAATCGAATAAGGACATGGCATATTTGGAAGATAAATTAGATGTTCAGATAGAGGACAATTATTATGTGGATGAGAAGTTGGGTTTTACCTCTACCAAAGTAACTAGCAAGGAATAATAGGGAGAAGAAATAATAAAGTTATTCTAAGTCAATACCTAAATCAAGAAACCCAAGGTAAATGCACTTGTTGATATTGTCTCAAAGTATAATTTGATTTTAGATGAAATTATTTTGAATCTTGGTTTTCAAATTTATGAACATCCTATTTCATATCTAAGTGAGAAAATGGGGGTAGAAATTCAAGTGACTAAGAAATATATATTCAAATTCAGTATTAAACCATAATATATCAATGAATTTCATGTGGTTTTTAGAATTCCTTACTTATATCTTATGGATATTATTTTCCTAAGGAGCACTAACATATATATATTCGACAAGGATGGGAACAATTATATCATCAAGGTGAATCAAAGCAAGCCTAAACTTCCCATGGTAAGTGCCACCAAGCTAAAAGAATCATTCGAGCACATAGAAGATTTTGTTCACTTATGTTAAAGGATAAGCAAGAGGATGGGCCAAAATTTTCTTAAATTGACAGTCGTAACAAGGGATTGAAATATTTGTATGAATTTGTGTATTCTTTTCAAGAAGTGTTCCAAACTCCTAAAGGTTTGCCTCCAAAAATGGAATTTGATGATGGTATTTAAATTTTGCATAAATCTCTTTTGCCTTTTATGGAAGAATTAAAATCTTATTCAAATCAATCTTCATAGATTTACAGAGCTTTATTTATACAAGAACATATGTTAAAAATATTCCCTATCTATTAGAGAGGTCACTATCTAATTATCTTAAAAAACCTCTTAAAAATTATACGGGAACAACAACATGCTTAAAACAAAAGATTTATAGAGTGTTTGATTAACTACTTATCTACCCAACCATCTACAGTGAGTAATAATAAATTACTCACAATATTTATCAAATGGTGAATTAATCACCCTAATATCCCCCCCTTAATTCAACATTGTATCAAGTGAACAAGAGAGAGATTATCTGAATGCCTCAAAATTTTCCTGTGCAAGTGCTTTAGTGAAAACATCTGCACATTGTTGATCTGCCAGACAATATTAGAGTTGGATGTTGTTGTTCTAAATATTTTCATGAATGAAATGTATGTGGACCTCAATGTGTTTGATGCATTCATGAAATAAAAAATTATGAACAAGCTTCACTACTCCTTCATTATCTACATAAAGGATTGTTTAATGATTCTATGTTATTCCAAATCCTTCAAGTATACATTTGAGCCAAATTGCTTCATAGACAGCTCCTCTTGCTGCATGATATTCTAATTCTATGGAGGACCTTGAAACACAAGTTTGATGCTTGTTCCCCTATGATATCAGTCTAGATCCAAAAAAGAATACAAAGCCTAAAGTAGATTTTCCTTTATCAATGTTTCCTACATGCTCTAAATTTGAATATCCTTTCAAAAATAAATTATCTTTCTTCTTGTATTCTAAGCCAAAATCCATGGTTCCTCTAATGTATCTCAATACTCATTTTGTTACTTTCCAATGGGAAACTTTAGGCTCTTGCATGAACCGTGAAAGATAACTAAAAACATAACTAATGTCTGGCCTAATATAAGTCAGGGAAATGACACTCCCTAACAATTATCGATATAGAGTTGCATTTACCTATGGTGATGGATATGCTCAAAATAGCTGAAGTCTTACCTCTATAAGTGTAGCAATTGGCTTGCAATACATCATGCAACTTCTTGAGTGTTGTCCTGCCATATTTGAGTTGAGATACAAGGATGTGACTTTCTTTTTTCCAAACTTCCAAACCAAGATAATAATTTAGAAGCCTAAGATCTGTTATGTTAAATGGTTGATTTATATCTTTCTCTATTGACTCAATCATCTTCACTAAACTACCAATGATGACTAGATCATCGACATATGTACAACAATGATTACCATCTCCCCCTTAATTTTTAAGGTAAATATTGGGATCATATGGACTCCTTTTGACTCCATGTTTCAAGTGATGCTCATAAATTTTGATATACCATATTTAGGGAGCCTATTTAAGTCCATAGGATGATTTTACAAGTCTACAAACTTTATCTTTTTTTCCTAGTATGATAAAACCTTTTGGTTGAGTCATGTAGGCTTCTTCCTATAAGTCTCCATTAAAAAAAGTGCTTTTTACATCTATTTGATGAACTTTCCAACCAAATTATGCAGTTATAGCAAAAATCATCTTGATTTTTTTGATCTTAGTTGTGGGGACAAACATCTCTTCATAGTTGATGCCTTATTTCTAAGCATACCCCTTTATAACCAACCTTGCCTTTTGCTTGTTAAGATTACCATATGCTTTATACTTTGACTTGAAAATCCATTTGCATTTGATTGGATTCTTCCCTAGTGGAAGGTCTATAAGATGCCATGTTTTATTCTTCATCAGTGAGTTATATTTTACATCCATGGCATCTTTCCAAGGTTTTGACTATAGGGCTTCTTGGAATATAGAGGGCTCTACATATTCAACAACTGTACTCATTAAGGTTAAATTGACCTCTCCATGAGTCATACTATGAGTCCTTGGTCTAGTGGTGGATGTGTCTAGGACACCATCTAGTTTAGCATCTCTTAGTGTACTTGTATACTATTTATGCATATGTGAAATTATACCTGTGGGTAGTGAAACTACACCATTTTTTCCATCATCATCATTGTCCTTTTTAGAGGATTTCCATCTTCCGTATTTTCAATGGGACTAATTAATTTACCAAATGAGCTTGTAGAAAGAGTTATTGCTTCTATTTTCTCAAAAAACTCAACATCTCTGCTAGTGTAGATTTGCCTGGTCTTTTGATCCATTAGTCTATAGGCAAGTGCTTCTTCATTGTACCTTAAGAAGATAAAATTTATTGATTTCATATCAAGATTATTCCTCTCCTTTTTGGGAATGTGCATACTTACTTTGCATCCAAAAACTTGAAGATGTGTTATAGATGGCTTTCATCCTGACCAAGATTCCTGTGGTGTTACCCCATCAAGAGCTACAATGAGAACTCTATTGATTAGATATACTATAGTTTTGACTACTTCTACCCAAAATGTCTTTGTCAAGCCTAAATCATGTATCATACATCATACCATTTCCATAATAATATGATTCTTCCATTCAACAATAGCATTTTTTTGTGGTGTATGTGAAGCTATCATTTGATGACGAGTGTCATTTTCTTGCAAAAACTTTTGAATTCATTTTTAATGAATTCTACACACAATCTGAGTGAAGAGTTTTGATTTTTTTACTAGTCTTTATTTCAACAACTTTGAATTTTTTGAAAGTTTCAAAGGCTTGACTCTTTCTATTCAAATAATAAACCCATTTTTTCTGTAAATTTCATCAACAAAGAGCATGAAGTAATTAAACCCAACATGACTATATGTCATCGATCTGCATAAATCAGTGTATACTAGATCAAGTTTTTCATGGGCCTGATATGGACTTTTCTAAAATGGAGCTCTATGTTGTTTGCCTACTAAGCAATGTTGACATTTGTTTGTACCCTTTTTGACATATGGAAACCCTCTTATCATGGATAATGGTCGAGTGTGTCGAGATATTTAAAACTGACGTGACCAAATTTTTCATGCCACAATTGTGTTGAGTCTATGTCTTTTGAAACAAGTGTCTAATTGTTTTTCTAAATGAAATTAAGTTGACACATTCGGATCACAGTGGATGCTCATGTAATAATTTTTGAGTTTCTAAATTTATCTTGAATCAAACACATTCTCTTTCCACTTTTACAATCAAAGTCAATTTTGAGATTGTTGTCTAAAATTTGACTAACTGATAAGAGATTCTTGGTTAAATCGAGTACATATAATACATCTGTGATTTTGTAAGTTTGTGTGCCTAGAGGCAAAGCAATGTTGTCAATTCCTTGGACACTGTATGAGGTATCATCACCCAAAGAGACATGGTTATTGTTGGGTGTGTCCTTCAAAGTGAAAAAATAATCTTTTCTTCCATTCATATGTCAGGTTGCACCCGAATCAACGTACCAGATGTCACTTTGTGATGTGGATTCTTTATGGAAACTGGTAGAGTACAAGAAGTCATCATCTTCTTCATTATCTTCTTTTTTAGCAATGTTACCTTGTTACTTGGATTTCTTCTACCAAGTTCCTCTTTTTAATCCATGTGGTTTAATTGAAGTTGATTGGGACTATTATTGGGTAGTGGACTTTTAAACACTAGAAGATCCTTTCTGGAATGTATTATACTTACAATCTTTGAGTTTATGTCCCTTACAACCACAAATGAGACATTGTTTTTATGATTTACCTCCTTGTTGATTATGTTGAGGACTTTGTTTTGATGATGGCTTTGAAGATTTGATGGGTTTCTTGCCTTTCTATAAAGTGAGAACATGTTCTTCTCCTTCTTGAGTACTAAAAGACTCTTCTTGTTACAATATATTCACAAGTTTTTTAAAACTTGGTTTTTGTTCTGTAATAGTTAAAGTGGTCACAAAAATCATGTATGAGGGTGGTAGAGCTTTCAAGATAATGGGTACAAAAGTCACTTGAAACTGTCTCACACAAGGATTGCAATGATGCCCTTATTGTTACAACACGTTTGAGAAAAGCCTCAACCTTTTCACCTAATCTTAGTTTGAGAGAGTGAAGTTGACTTTGTAGATGTAGAATAATGCTCTCATTTTTGGCCTCATATACATTTCGGGGCTTATCCCAAGCTTCCTTAGTTGTTTTAGCTTCAGGGTGTGTGGTTACACCTCATCTGATACCCTAAACATTATGATCAATTTTGCCTTTTGATTAGTTTTGTCATATTTACATTATTGGTCAACGTTAGTTGTATGTCAGGGGTAAGACCCAGCCACAACAAGCCAAATTTCTTCAAATTTCAAATGACTGACGTTCGTCTTCCACGCAAAGTAGTTGTCACTTTTGAGTAACTGTGAATTCGATAGAAAGAATTTTGGTGCTTGTGCAGCGATTATCAAGATTGCAGGTGACGGAATGGTTCCTTATCACTCCAGATATTTTTTATCCCTTTATATATACAGTTAGACTGATATACAAGGCATTTCTATGTGTCATTCCTAAATATCCACTGGTATGTGGATGAAACTCACCCTTTCTATATACCCATCGGAATATGAAAGTGGCATTAACGTACATGAAATAATCTAGTGCATGGTACTTAGACACTAATGAAAGGGGTTCACCCAATCATCAACACTTGTTTAGATAGAATTTTGGATACGTGGGCATAACTTCTATATATACTTGGAATTTCTACCTGTAATAAATTATGCCTTTCGATTGTAACAAATAGATACTAGAGAGATGGCTATGAATGTATATGCCTTATTTCTCTCTGATGATTTATAAGGTCGATGCCCAGAAATCGTTGTTGCAGCTATATTAAACTGTGTATGCAATAACTCAAATGCCATAATTTTACTCATAAATGTGAATTAAAGGCATAATTTATATTGAACACTTTGTTGAGTTTTAAAAACTTATGATTTTGTGTAATACAAAGAAATTTACAATTACTTACAATTGATGTACAATAATAAAATTGCACTCGTTTTTGGGTAAGTTTGATTGGGATGCTATTTGAACTTCACACCTTCCTTTTATTAGTGAAGTGTAATTTTTTACCAATTCACCTATGCATAAATATGGCTCTCCAAAGGACAAAACTTGTATTTGAAGGATGAACATTATGATTTATAAAGAAAACTATTTTCTCTATAATACCAAGGATTTGCCTTAAGTGGTTTTACCAAAAATTTGTAGCGAATCATTTAATCGATAGGCGGTTTTGAGCAAAGATAGGTGGTTTTGACAAAATTTACAGTGAAGAATGATTTTTGAAGGTGGTTTTGAGGTAATAGAGAGTGATTTTAGAAAAAGAAAGTTTGATATGGCCCCTATTTTCAATTATGAATCTCATAAACTGATTTTTTTAAGTCTATATAAAGAAAAAAACAAAACGTCAACCTTCCAATGCCTCCACTCATGAAAAATGCCTTGTAGCTTGAGAAAAGACCAGATCCCAGTGTAAGTCCACCAGTTTGATATGGCCCCTATTTTCAATTATGAATCTCATAAACTGATTTTTTTAAGTCTATATAAAGGAAAAAACAAAACGCCAACCTTCCAATGCCTCCACTCATGAAAAATGCCTTGTAGCTTGAGAAAAGACCAGATCCCAGTGTAAGTTCACCATTTTGATTCCTGTTGGTTGTGTAGTTGCATTCAAAAATGGATGCCGCCAAGAAGAAATTGAAACCCCTGGTTCAATACTCACGTTCCAAGGGAATAAAAAGACACCCCAGCTTTTTTTTCATGGTTTGCAATAATGTCGTCCAGCCGGGCAGTTGAGAATTCTGGCAACGTGGACAGGAATAAAGCCGTGGGCGAACTGTACCGGGCTAATTGTCTCAGTACGTAAAACAGCTTCAATCCAATGTGATTAGAAAATAAAATTAACATTTAGACAAAACAGAGTTGAAACACGGCAAATTCTAAATCACGCTAATTTTTTATTACTCCAATCACGGCACAGAATCACGTAGACGCAACTCCAAATAGATTCAATTCTAAATTGAATCAATGCATATGAAAATAGTAGTTGTATGGCATAATTTGCTATACCAGAATAAAAGCTTGGAGACTGAGGGCGCTCAAGCTCCTCCTCTGTTAATCTTTCTTGTTTCCAGGCTTAGAGATCTATGTAACTCTATAACAAATATTATGGAAGAATTAAGATCTTATTCAAATCAATCTTCATAGATTTAAAGAGCTTTATTTATGTAAGAATATATGTTAAAAATATTCCTTATTTATTAGGGAGGTCCCCATCTAATTATCCTAACAAACCTCCCAATAATTATATGGGAGCAACAACATGCTTAAAACAAAAGATTTATAGTGTTCGATTAACTACTTATCTTCCCAACTATCTACAATGAGTAATAATAAATTACTCACAATATTTATCAGATGTTGAATCAATCACCTTAATATTGCTAATTGTGGTTTTTACATGCAATCATTTTTAGAGAGTAATGAATTAGAGAAACAATATAAAAAGTTGTCAGAAAAAAGGGATATATCCCAAGTACCTCAGCATGTGGGCCACCCATTGTGATGGTAAAACATAAAAATAATTTTTTGAAAATATGCATAGATTTCAAAACCTTTAATAAGATCATGATATCTAATAGGTATCCACTATTGCAAATTGATGACTTGTTAGATCAATATTAACATGTCAGATGATTCACAAAGTTGGATTTCAAACTTAGGTAATATAATTTCATGTGAAGGAGGATGTATAGAAGACAACATAAGATTTGTATGAATAGTTGGTACCTTCATTTTGTTTATATAATGTACCGACTACTTTTATGATATTGATAAATGATGTATTGAAAATTTTCATATAAATATGTCATATTTTATTTAGATGATATTTTGGTTTTAATTGCAACATGGGAGGAACATGTAAGTCATATAGAGTAAGTATTGTAATTGTGGTTGAAGAGGAGAACTAAAAGTTTATTTAGCAAAGGTTGAGGCTATCACTAACTACCCCATGTCCAAGATTGTCATAAAAACTAAAAGTTTTATTCTCTAGTAGTATAGCACATGAGAAAGTTTATTCCAAAGCTCCCCACCATTGCAACACCTTTACATACTATAGTAACAAGTGGTTACAAGTTTTCGTTGGGGTAAAGAACATGATAGTGCATTTGATTTTTTTAATATAAAATCAGCTATGCACCAATGTTCCCTCTTCCTAACTTTCAAGAACCATTCAAATTTGGAATTATTGTGAATGAATATGCTATAAGGGAAATTTTATTGCAAGGAGGTAAGTCATTTTGTTATCATTTAAAATTATTTTCTTCAGCAATAAGAGGGTATCATCTTTATGAAAAAAATGTATGCACTAAATTAAGAAATAGAATCAATATTTGTTGAAAAAATAAACTAGTGTGCATAATATCTACAAACTTCTTCAATATTTGTAAGAACAAAATAAATTATAGTGAGAAATACATTACATATGGATATTTTTTATTCAACAATTTCATTTGGTGATCAATTATAAGTAAGGAAGTATTTTTTTGTAGTAGATATGTAACCTATGCCACCAATTGGAAAGCAAATTTCAGCTTTATCAATAGTTTCACAACTTATGTATTCAAAAATAGGCTTATGATAAATCATATGCACTAGATACAGATACTGGGGACAAATTTCAACAATTGTAGGTCAATAAAGTTTACAGTGAAGGAAAAGATGAATGTTGCCTTAAGAATGGGCTACTCTACAAGTTGGATAAATTATGTGTTTCCAAAGGGAAAAAGTCTTCTTTCGATGACGGAAGCACATACTTCCAAAGTTTCAAACCATTTTGATGTTATTATCACTCACTTTCAAAGATGTGTTTATTGGCCCAAGTGCAAGAAAAAGTAACTAGATTCGTTAGACAATTTAAATAATGTTATACAACGAAGCCTATAACTAGGAAAGAAGGATAGTATATGCCTTTACTTGTGCCTACTAACCCATGGGAAAACATCTCTATGGATTATGTGGGAGGATTACCAATGTCGAAGTAGGGTCATGAATATCTATATGTTGTTGTAGATAGATTCAACTTTTATTTTAAATTCCATACAAGATGACAATAAAGGATCTCCATGAAGTAATAAAAATATCCTTTTCTAATGTTTGGGTAAATTTTAGGTTTCTTAAATCCATCTTTTTCAATTAGAGATTCCATATTTTTGGAGAAAATTTAGACCACCTTGTGGATAAAGGTGGATACCAAACTCAAAATAAACACAACTTACCATCTTGAAACTAATGGGAAAATAGAATTTAAAAATAGGGCTTTCATACATGTGATAGGGGCTACAAGGACAACTACCCTATGACTTGGGATGAGTCTTTGGCATATATCTAACACTTATACAATAGGTAAGTGCATGCATCCACTAGTAAGTCACCTTTTGAAGCATATTTGGGTTATTTTTTTTACTATCCCATTAATGTTAAAATGAGACATGGAAAGGATAAGAACTAAACTTAGAGATGTTAGGGGTAATAATATTTATGGAGAGGATTAGGAAAATCCATTTCAAATTGAAAGAATAATTAGTGAATTTTGAAGCTAGGCATGATAAACACTGAAAGGAACATACACTCAAATTAGGAGACAAAGTGTGGCTATATTTGAGAAAAGAGAGGCTTTAAAAACAAGATAGGATACTCATATCTATAAGGTATGGGTTATTCACCATAGTAAATCATATTCTAGAAAATTATTTCAAGCTTGCTCTACCTCCATTCATGAGGATATACTCAGTAGTAAATTGTGAGAACTTGCACTTATATGAGTCATACATGTTGGATGAAGAAAAATAAGAGAAATAACAAATATCTATAGAGTACCTAATATTCAATGCATAAATGAATTTAGATGAGGATATGGTGTTATAATAAAAACTAAAAGAGACTAGACGAGGGTCACGTTAACATGAAAAGTCATCATTAAAGGGAAGACACCAAGGCAAGTGAGATGGTACTTTAGGAGAAAGTGGGAGATATATTCCCATATCTCCTCAATTTTTAAGTTTTTATGGGTACCAAAATCCTCCTAAAAGGTAGATATGATCCATATGGATCGAGAAAAATAATCCTCTTCATCATCTAATCAAAGAACAATTGGTTTTAGTCTACAAGTAGGGCTCAAAAGGAGTGTTTATTATATGTTGATGAAACTACTAGTATTTATAGGAGTGGTTGTGTAACTGTCTATTCCCTTAAGATGTATGTGTGTATCCATCGGTCTCTACAGGTATTATTTTTGTAATCACTAGAAAATATAGAGGTAGTTTTAAAATTGTAGGCTTGCTTAAAGTGGCAGTTTTGCTTGAGTGAGTTAAATAATCAGAGTATTGATAGAATGGAAAAATCTCTTTAGTTTTAACTCATTTAGAATTACTTTAATTCAAAAAATGACACTCCTAGAGCATAGTAACGATGCAAAAATCCAATTACAAGCATGAGTGTGTGAGAGATAAAAAGTTGGTTTTTAATTACTTGTAAAATGGAGAAAGCTTGAGAAGATAAACCGATGAAAAGACAACTTAGTGATTGTTGTATTTGTTTTTTTAATCTCTTTGTAAAATATTATTTGGTCATAATAAAGATCAATAAGTTTTGATATTTCCACTTCTAAATTTTGTTTTTTCTTCACATAATGGTTTTCTAAGCTAAATCCTTATTTTTGTTGTTTTCTTGCTTTATGTTTGTTGATTATGGTTGTTACATTCATACTTTGAATACTAAAAATTCTATTTTATGTTTTTTGACAACACAGTACACTAATTTTAAGTTCGTAAAGCATTCAAATTATCAAGTTAAATTGTAATTCAAGTAAGACTTTATATTATAATTCTACAAATTTTACATTAAAAAAGTTAAATTTAGAAGTTTAGGGATCAATTATTTTTATCATTCATGAGTTGCATGTCATTCTCCAAAAGTTATTGAGCAAGTGTGATTCACCTTGAAGAAGAAGGAAGATATGTTAACATATTACTTATATTTCAACATATCAATGACAAATTTATCAAATCTTCATTATGTTGATAATTTTCTACATTAATTTTTTTCTCTATATTTTTTTATTTTATAAAATAAAATCTTCTCTTGGACCTTATACATTGATTATTTTGTATAACCAGTACCATCCATGAACTTACTAGTAATCGAGTTGGAATTTATAAATCTCTTATGCCTCATCTAAAATTTTAGAAAAAAAAACTTTTCTTTAAAGATCATAGATAGATTGGAGGTTGAATAGATTCCATTTATTAATACTTTTATCACCTCAATTTTAGTTTAAATTTAACTTATTGAAAAAACATCTTCATTTCATATCTTCTCCTTTGATACATCTATCATAGTCACATTTAGGGTTTGTTAATGTATTTGAATCTATGAGTCTCTTGTGCCTCATCTAAAATTTGAGACAATATATTATTTTTTAAAGATCATAGATAGAATGGAGGTTTGAATATATTCCCTTTCTTGATACAACATTGCCTCAACTTTATTTTAAACTTAATTTCTTGAAAAATGTCTTCATTTTGTATCTTCTCCTTTGATACATCTCTCATTTTCACATTTAGGGATTGTTAATGTAAATTAATGGATTATGTAGGTTTTGAAGAAATGCATACCCATGTTTATTGTAAGGGTTGTAGTTCAAGTGGTGAGAATAATAGTTTGTTAGACCATCCATCATTAAAAAAAAAACTCTCTAGATATTTAACACAAATAATTAAATCGATAAAGCCAAGATCGCTTATTCAATGATTTTGATGGATTAGATACCCCTAATCATAACAACTTAATCGGAGGAAGACTCCAATTTAAATATATAATTCTTCAAAAATTATAATTAACTATATATGATCCAAAAAATGAATCATCCAAAAAATGAATATATATATATATATATATATATATGTGACCAATTCTCATTATCTAACTATTACTCTAATCAATAATCACCTTTATGAATATTGATTTTCTCTATAAAGTTTTTGATACTTCAACTTAATACAAATACATTTTAGCATATAACATCTAATTCTACCATAAAATCATTAACAAAAATAATTAATCTTTCAAAATATATATATATATATAAAAGTTCTATTTTTTTTAAAAGTAAGATCCACTCTCAAAATTCCTATATTTATTCAAAGTATTAAAAAATGATTATAAGAAACCTTTATGACCAAATATCAAATACTTTTTATAAACTTATGGAATTCAATATTAAATATTATATAAGAAAAAAGTATAATTAAATTAGTATATTATACCATACTTATTAAAATATAATTATATTTACAAAAATTATTCTTCATCTAAAATATTAAAAAATAAGTTAATAATAACTTTATACATTCAATTTTTTTCATAATTATTTTCTCAAAAATAATTTATATATTAATTATATTTTTTTAATCTATTATTTTTCTCATAATTCAAATTGTTCTCTTAATACTATTTAAAGAAAAGTTTTTTAAAATATCTCCAAATACTCTCCCTATTAATAATAACATTATTAATTTGCTCCTATTACAAGAACAGATTATAATAAATTGGAATCGTTTTCAAAAACATATTTCAACTGGAATATATTTGTTTGGTTCTTTATAATTAAAATAGGAAAAAGTATCTAAATAATTAATATAAAAAATAATTTTTATTTTTAATAATTTTTAAAATAAAATGTAATATACATATGTGAAGTATTATTAAGTATAATATGTTGGTTCTCCTGAGCTTAGGTATAAGTTATGAAAGGAGTGTGCATATATATTCTCAAGTTATGATGGGTGGAATAATAGGTTTTCTCACAGAAATTATTTGGTAATGGTTGTAAAAAGTCGTTAAATTAAATTATTTATTATCCTTTAATAGAGTTCACATACTTCTATATTGTTTCATTTGTTAGCTTATTTAAAATGTTATTTTTAGACAATATATCTGGTTATATATAAAAATTATTTAACATACCATTTATATTTTTATTCTATAAATCATAGTGATTTATGATACTATTTATATTTTACAATGTTGAAGGTTTTGGCCATCATAATATGCATGAGAAAATAATTATATATTTTTTATATTTTAACATTTGTTTAATTAATTTGAGTTTCCAATTATTAAGATTTTATAACATGAAATAATATATTATATTTTATTAAAAATAGTTGGCTCAAAAATTGTATTTCTTTTTTATCGGTCTTACCTTTATAGATAAAGATATTTTGTTTGTTATGTTTCATTTTATTTTATAAAATATATTTATTTTTAAGACATTTATAAGTAAGAATATCATGTTTGTTATATTGATTATAGTTTATAAATATCTTGTTTAAAGCACTACAAATATTACACACAAGCTCCAATCAATCACTTTTCTTCTGATTATAACATGAGAAAGGATCACATACACCATTATATTCATGGACTAAACATTATTCTTTGTATCTTTATGCTTCCTACCTAAGCACCTATACTTAATTTGAAAGTTTACACCACATCTTACTTTCTTACTTGGAAACATTCGTGTATTTTTTGTGCTTGTTGGAGTGACTCTTGAAATCACCCTTGATCTTGAAAATGCTCAAAATGGGTATTTAAACATTTATGGGATATTAGTAGGAGTATACAATTGTTGCAAGTGAAATCATTGATTATTGCAAAGTAGTTGTTTTTTAACAATTAGTTAACATAAATATGTAATAAAAAATAGTTTCATTGATTGTTGGGGGATCAAACCAACAATAGATTACACTTGTGAAAGCAATAAACGCGGAAATAAATCAGATAGATAAGTAACTGAAATGATAAATAGCACAGAACAAGATATACAAGAAAACACCCTGAAAACTTGTATTGAAACTCTTTACAATAGGAATACAATTTGAAGAAACTTCGTTCTTCCACACCTCCCTCAGATGCACACAAGATCTCTCACTAGATCTCTATTCCTCAAGAGCTCACTCTCAAGTATACTCAAATCCAACAACCTGGATTGATGCAACTCTGTACTGTCCTTCAAACATTCACAATGTTCTACTCTTACAGTTCTACACACATTCTACAATTCTAAGCTAAGAAGATCTTCCTACATATAGAAAATAGGAAACTTGAGCATGCTCTTACAACAAACAGTTAAGCCTCTTGAACAAGGGCTCTAAAAATAATATTGCTAATAATAGAGACGCAAGCTTGAGTCCACGACTCAAACTTATCATGCAAACACTCGCTGTTGTCCACGGAAATAGATCTCTGGACACGCAGGTAACCGACGTCGGTTCCTGCCAGTTCGCCTGTGACCGTCGCCGGCCGACCCTATCGCCGACGTCGGCGCCTCTGCAACTGCTGCTAACCGACGTCGGTCGCTCCTGACCGATGCCAGCGTCTGTGTAGACCCGAACCTGTTTAAGTATGCTCCTTGGTGAAGCTTTTAGCTCCACACCCTAACAATCTCCCACTTGGAGATAAACCAGCTGCACCAACCTGTACAGCATCATCTTCTAGCTCCTCCATCTTCAACTCAATCATGAAGACCAATAGAAGTTGAATGAAGATTCAACTTCTCCATCGTAACCGGCTTTGTTAGCATATCAACAGGATTTTTGTCTGTATGAATTTTCTCCAGCTTCAACTCACCATCTTCCAATACCTGCCGTATGAAGTGGTACCTTAGCTGTATGTGCTTGGTTCTAGAGTGAAAGGCTGAGTTCTTGGCCAAATGGATTGCACTCTGACTGTCACTATACAATCTGCAACTCCCATGCTCCCTTCCAAGCTCTTCCATGAACCGTGTCATCCATATCATCTCCTTGCTAGCTTCTGTAGCTGCAATATATTCTGCTTCTGTAGTTGACAAGGCTACAACCTTCTGCAATTTAGATATCCAACTAACCGCTGTTCCACCTACAATAAAAACATAACCTGTGGTGCTTCTCCTGCCATCCAAGTCCCCTGCCATATCTGAATCTACATAGCCATGTAGAGAAGTATCTGAACCTCCATAGCACAAATGCTTGCTGCTGGTTCCTCTCAGATATCTAAGGATCCATTGAACCACTTTCCAATGTTCCTTACCTGGATTAGCCATATACTTACTTACTACTCCCACTGCTTGGGCAATATCTGGTCTAGTACATACCATTGCATACATCAAACTCCCTACTGCGAAAGAATATGGAACCATACTCATGTACTCTACCTCATCATGTGAATTGGGACATTGTTCTTTGCTTAGCTTAAAATGTCCAGCCATAGGTGTACTTACCGGTTTTGCATCCTGCATATTAAACCTCTCCAACACCTTGTTCACATAATCTTCTTGAGACAATATCAACCTGTGATTTTTCCTATCTCTCCTAATGCTCATGCCAAGGATCTTCTTCGCTGCTCCCAAATCCTTCATGGCAAACTTTTGAGCTAACTTCTCCTTAAGCTCAGAGATATCCTGCATGTGAGACCCTGCAACCAGCATGTCATCTACATACAACAATAGAATAATATATCTACCGTTATCAAATCTCTTGAAATATACACAATGGTCTGATTGACACCTACTGTAGCCATGCTCAGTCATAAACCTATCAAATTTCAAGTACCATTGCCTTGGAGCTTGCTTGAGGCCATACAAGCTTTTCTTTAACCTACACACAAACTTTTCCTTACCCTTGACCTCGAAACCTTCTGGCTGTTCCATATAAATTTCCTCATCCAAATCTCCATGAAGAAATGCTGTCTTAACATCTAGCTGCTCGAGATGCAAATCCTCAAAAGCAACCAAAGACAATACAACCCTTATAGAAGTCATCTTAACAACAGGAGAAAAATTTTCACCAAAGTCAATACCTGGCTTTTGTGCAAATCCTTTTACCACTAATCTGGCCTTATATCGCATCTGACCATCCTCACTTTCCTTCAACCTGTAGGTCCATCTGTTCTTCAGTGTTCTCTTACCAGCTGGCAATTCAACCAAATCCCATGTTTGGTTCTCTCTTAAGGACTCCATCTCCTCAACCATGCCACGCTCCCACTTACTCCTGGACTCCACCTGTAATGCTTCTTCAAAACTTTCTGGTTCTCCACCATCAGTTAGCAATAGATAATATAAGGAAGGAGAATATCTAATTGGAGGCTTACTTACCCTTTCAGACCTCTTGGTGGGTGTCTTGGACTTGTTTTCAACAATCTGTCCACCCAAATTTTCTGACAGTGACCGACCTCGGCCACCTATAGACCTGTCACTCGCCGTCGTCAGTTCTTCCTGACCGACCTCGGTGCCTGGTCTGCCGACGTCGGTCTCTGTATGACCGACATCGATTTCTGTACTACCGATGCCGGTTCCAACCCTGCCGACGTCGGTCTCTATGTTTTCCTGCAAGTGATTATTTTTTTTTCTTGTGAGCTCATTTTGGACCATAACTTCATCCAATTCACTATTGCTCTGCCCAGATTGATCCAGCTTCCTTATCTGATCACTGTACATCACTCTTTCATTGAAAACAACATCACGGCTCCTGATTACCTTGTTAGTTCCTAGATTCCAAAATTTGAAACCAAAATCATCTGAGCCATAGCCTATAAACGTGCACCTCATAGACTTAGGATCAAGCTTCTTTCTATTTTCCTTATCTATATGCACAAAGGCTTCACTACCAAAAACTTTGAGATATGAGAGATCTACCTTTTTACCTGTCCATGCCTCTTCTGGAATTCCACCATCCAGAGCTGTAGAGGGTCCTCTGTTAATCAGGTACACTGCGGTGTCAACTGCTTCTACCCAAAACTCTAAGGGCAACCCTGCATGCAATCTCATACATCTTGCACGCTCCATGCTAGTTCTGTTCATCCTTTCAGCAATACCATTCTGCTGAGGTGTCCTTGGAACCATTCTTTGCCTACGGATTCCTTGTGTATAACAATACAATTTGAACTTAAGACTGCAGAACTCACCGCCATTATCAGATCTCAGGCACTTTAACTTTCTGCCTGTTTCATTCTCAACCATAGCCTTCTAAAACTTAAAAGTCTCAAAAACATCAGATTTCTTTTTAATACAGTAGATCCATACCTTTCTTGTGGCGTCATCTATGAAAGTAACATAGTACCGTGATCCGCCAATAGAGGCTACCTGAGCCGGTCCCCACACGTCTGTGTGAACAAGCTGCAACTTCTGCCTTTTCTTAGTAGACCCAGTCTTGAGAAAACTAACCCTTTTATGTTTCCCAAATACACAATGCTCACAAAACTCTAGATCCATACTTTTCAAATCTGAAAGCATACCTTTAGACTTAAGTATTGACATCCCCTTCTCACTCATGTGGCCAAGCCTTGAGTGCCACAATTTACAATCCACACCTGAAGTAGATAAAAATGAAGGAGATTTGTTAGTAACACAATTACACAAGTAGAGAGTACCTTCTCTCTTACCTCTGGCCATAACAAGTGCACCCTTGGTCACCTTCTAAGAATCTGCTGTGAGAGTTACTGTACAACCCTCATCACCTAGCTTACCTGCAGAAATCAAATTTTTCTTTAAACTAGGAACATGCATCACTTCTCTCAACCCCCATGTGTTGCCATTCTGCATCTTCAGCTGCACTTTACCTTTGCCAATTATTTTACAAGGCTCGTCATCCCCTAAGTACACTATTCCAAAATCTCCATGGATATAGTCACTGAAATACTCTCTGTTAGGGGTAGCATGAAAAGATGCACCAGAATCTAATACCCAAGATTCTATGTTATTATGCAAAGAGAAAATTAAAGCATCCTGTGCAATACCTGCAACCTTGGCTTCTTCCTTTCCTTCGTGTTGGTTGTCCTCCTTGGGCTTTGACCAACAATCTCTGCTTATGTGCCCCATCTTTCCACAGTTCCAGCATTGTGGCTTCTTGCCATTCCTGGATTTGGATCTTCCTCTCACCTTAGACTTAGATCTTGATCTCCTCTTGCTCTTTTCTTTTTGCCTTCCCCTGCTCTCAAAATTTAAAGCGTTCCCAGATGTCTCTTCTGTGCTTTTCCTGCGTATTTCCTCATTCAAGATAACACTAACCACATCCTCTACTTTCAAAATATTTGATGCAGATGCAGTATTAGAAACTGCCATTACTAAGCCATGCCAGCTTTCAGGCAAAGAACATAATATCAAAAGAGCTTTTATTTCATCTTCAAATACAATATTGACAGAACTTAACTGATTAACAATTCCATTGAAATTATTCAGATGAGTAGAAACAGATCCACCTTCATTCATATGCAAATTAAATAATTGCTTCATAAGATATACCTTATTTGAAGCTGAGGGTTTTTCATACATATTTGCTAACGTGGTCATCAACTCTACCGTAGTTTTTGCCTGTGACAAATTAGATATCACAGTGGAGGCCAGACTCAGTCTTATAGACCCAAGAGCCTTTCTGTCAAGAACTTCCCATTCTTCATCCTCCATGTCCTTGGGCTTCTTTGCTATCCCACCTAACGGTAAGTAGAGATCCTTCTGATACAGATAGTCCTCTATCTGCATTCTCCAATGTTGGTAGTTCTTGCCATTAAACTTTTCCATTCTCAGCTTACTTTCTTCTGCCATTGCTTCTCCCACTCAAACAGAAATTCTTGCAGAAACACCTGTGAGCAACCTGTAATCTGTAACCTGTAACCTGTAACCAAGGCTCTGATACCACTTGTTGGGGGATCAAACCAACAATAGCTTACACTTGTGAAAGCAATAAACGCAGAAATAAATCAGATAGATAAGTAACTGAAATGATAAATAGCACAGAACAAGATATACAAGAAAACACCCTGAAAACTTGTATTGAAACTCTTTACAATAGGAATACAATTTGAAGAAACTTCGTTCTTCCACACCTCCCTCAGATGCACACAAGATCTCTCACTAGATCTCTATTCCTCAAGAGCTCACTCTCAAGTATACTCAAATCCAACAACCTGGATTGATGCAACTCTGTACTGTCCTTCAAACATTCACAATGTTCTACTCTTACAGTTCTACACACATTCTACAATTCTAAGCTAAGAAGATCTTCCTACATATAGAAAATAGGAAACTTGAGCATGCTCTTACAACAAATAGTTAAGCCTCTTGAACAAGGGCTCTAAAAATAATATTGCTAATAATAGAGACGCAAGCTTGAGTCCACGACTCAAACTTATCATGCAAACACTCGTTGCTGTCCACGGAAATAGATCTCTGGACACGCAGGTAACCGACGTCGGTTCCTGCCAGTTCGCCTGTGACCGTCGCCGGCCGACCCTATCGCCGACGTCGGCGCCTCTGCAACTGCTACTAACCGACGTCGGTCGCTCCTGACCGACGCCAGCGTCTGTGTAGACCCGAACCTGTTTAAGTATGCTCCTTGGTGAAGCTTTTAGCTCCACACCCTAACATTGATCGATTCTCCTCTATTAAAAAAGCCTACTAAAGTGTTTTGGGTCCTTGAAGGTCTTATTTGTATAATCAAATAGGGTCTATATACATGTAAACACCACTTAATAATTTTGGGTGATGCAAGATTATTTGATTGACTGGATGCACTTGCATAAGTATTGCCTTAATTACATAACACACTTAGTTTACCTGATATTCCTTATTTTCAACATATTGATATCATTAATCTACACAATATTTATTTTTTTTCTATTGGCACTATAGAAGATGTTGAAACCACTTGTGTTACATGTCATTGTTTTCAACTCTATACATGTTAACCTCATTTAATCTATAGAGTTTACTAGTTATCTTGATTTTAAAATGGTTTCACTTCACATTTATTTCAAAAGAAGGGAAAAATTAAGACCTGAATATAAATTCATAATATGCATTTTTATTTTCCTTCTTGAAACATCTTTTAAAAGACTTGTGGCCTTTCCAAATAGTCCACATGCATTACATATACTAGAAATTCAAAATTGTTGACATAAAATATGAAATTATGGTTACAACTATTTATGTAGTTCAAGTTAACTTCAACTAAAATTATTGTGACATAGAAGTTAGTATTAGTCAAAATTAGTTATCGTATGCATTCATAAACTAAAGAAATAGGCATGCTCATTCATAGTTAAAAGCACATAGTGTTTCTTACTCTAACTTCTCTTTACTTATATAAATGTAATAAAAACATTCGTTATAATTTCTACATATCTCTATATTCTATACCACCGTATTCTTTATTTTATTTCCACTCTTCATTAAGCATTAAAAATGTTACTATGTTTTGTAACCTCTTAATTTATTATTTTATTACACTTCAAATCTTTTGTTCTATATCTACTCTATTACAGTATTGTGGTATAAAGAATGACTAGCTATCTCTACAACACAATAGTCATGTCTGTGTGAGACATTCATTTTATTTAAGCAAGTCATCATGGGTTACCATAAGGTCCAACCTTTACCATGTTTTTTAAGTTAGTAGAAGCCTTTATCCTGTTAGCATAGAGATGTATTCTTATGTTGTGGTTAAGTCAAAGATAATACGATGATCCTGTGTTGGTCTTTAACTACTAAAGAATCTTGCCAACATTTGCTTAATTTTTATTTTTTTGTCTTGTCCTCAAAATAACTTCTAAGATCATGATAGGTAAAAAACAATAATTCATCTAACTTAATGAAAAAAACTTGCTTATCAAGTTTTTGGTTCATGAGGTGGATTCCCCCTCCTTGGGTAGATGTTTTCCATACTTTTTCATCATTTCCTCAAAAAAATTTCCCAGTTCATAATTATTGCCTTGACATATACAATCTTTTTGTCGATTGCCACATTTTTTTGACTACCATTATTATTTATTTTTGGGTTGGGCAGTTCTCTAATATGTTTAAATATGATTCATATCCCTTGATCTTAATTTCCATTTTGTTCATTTGGGTATTCAATAAAGTCCCATAATTTTACATGTTCTCATAGATAAGTATGAACTAAGATTGTTTCTATTTATACTATTTGTGTAAGCTTGTCATTTTGGCCCATTCTGCCTTAAAGGGAATTTTGTGAGTTTTAAAACTAGTCGAAGCAATATTTAACTATCTCTTTATCTCCTCCAACTCCTTATTTGTGTCTTGGGTCCATAGGGGCCAACTGATTGAGTAGGAAAAATATGTAGTTGCATCTTCTATTGCTTTCAATAATTTTCCCACTTGATTTTTATATTCCATTTTTCTCACATGATTTTATGCTAGTAGTGGGCCCAACAATTCTTCCTCATATTCTAATCTAAGCTCTAATTTGATTAGGATTTTATCCATTGTAGCTCCTGCATGAGTGATGAAATTATCCACAATATCCTATAATTTATCTCTCTATCAGCCATGTTGTGTCCAGACCATATTGAGGTCTAGCGATGGTTAAGGCAGTTCAACACTTTTTGATGTCTTCTTCTAAGCTTACACACTACAATATCTAGTCTACCTTAGCACTCTAGATAGGAGTTTCTCTAATTGTTTCTTGCTCTATCGAGGTCAATTTTTGTAAGGCTATTGTAATGTGTCCTCCTATAGAGGGTTGAAGAAAATTTAGTGACACCATGATCATGGATGTTGATTATTTGTGTTGTGTCAATTATGCTTTTATCCATCTTAGGGGATCCATGGGGATAATTATAATACTTTTTTCTCATTCCTATGAATCCTATAACACTTTATAATTATACCTTATTGTTGCCCCATGTTTCCATAGAGCTTGTAGAAGAGATGTTAGGCTCTTTTTCCCTTCTTTCATTTTATTTCATGTTCATATTTTTCCTTTTCTTCCTTCTTTTTTCTCTCTACCTCATCTTCCTTTTTTTTTCCTCTTGTTTCTTTTTCTCTTCCTCCTCTATTTTTTAATTTTTCTTCCTCTTATTTTTGTTTTGTCTATTTCCACTTCTCTTCTTATTCTATTTTATTTTTCTTCTCCTCCACCACTCTCATTTTTTCATCCTCTTCTATTTTTAATTTGTTTTCCTCTTCTGATTTATTTTTTTGTTCTTTTTCATTTTATATATTTTTTAATCTTCTTCCTCTTTTTATGCCTTCTCCTTTTCCCGAATATGTCTACCTTATTGGTTAACTATCTCTATAATTTCTTATTTCTCTCGTTCCTTTGGCTAGTTATTTTTCTAGGTCCATCATCTATTATGTTGTAGCATCTTTTAATTATTTCAATATTTAAATTTACTTTTGTTTCTCCAAAGTATTTTCTACCAAATAAATTTTATGTTTATTTCCTAGATATGTTTGTTGTATTTCTCTCAGTATTTTTGTATCTTTAGGAGACATAGATGAATCCCCCACTGCCTTTTTGTGTCATGCCCATTTCATGACTCAATTATGCATAAAACACACCAGCTTTTTAAACATCTTATTACCCTTCTACCTACACTTGAATAAATATAGATATCAAATAATATAAATCTTAATGAAAATAATGTCAAACACACTCTCACTTCATGATCATGTCAAACATGAAAATTCACGTCATCTTTTCATGAAATAAAGGACGTGCATAGTCTAGGATCCATTTTAAACTAGGATGATTATTATAAATAAATTGCATACTCAACTATGCAAATAAGCTAAGATCAATAAAATCCACATGAAATTAGATCATGATCCTCTCAATCTCTCTTACTCACCAGAACACTCTAGTTTCACTCTTAACTTCATATAAATTTGAATCCATGTCAAAAATAAAATAAGGTTCTAAGGGGAGGTGAAAAGCTATCAAGGTGAAAAAATCTCATCATGATTATAGGTGAAAAAAATCCAAATGACAATATGATGAACTAGGTTGTGGTCCATTTCGTAAAACTGCCATAATCTCTAATGATAAGGTGGGGAAGGAAATCCAAGTTATACAACTTCCTTAACAAGGTAAGGCCCAACAATATCACTTTCAAATTCAATAATGTCATCATAAGATATGGTAAAATCAACTTAGGATCATACCAAGGCAATGTGAAAACTATCAAGGTTGGGATACTCTTACAACTAGGAAGGCACAACCATATGAAAGGGGTCACAAAAAAGCCCTTGAATAAATACCCAAAAAAATAAATACATTTTTCTAAAGCTACTAATAAATTTTTTGAGCTAAGGAAATCTTAATATAGGCATTAAAATAAATCTAGGAAAAATAAGATGCAAAACTAAAAGTTGTCAAACCAAACTGGACTTGGCAATGAAAAAGTACCTTTACTAGAAAAAGCTAACAACTGGGTTCTAAATTGACCTATTAAAAATATAAAACATCAAGATAAATTTAATCTAAAGGTTCTAAGGATAATATGAAGCTACAAGAATTAGAATCAACCTTTGGCTTAAAGGAATCAAACTCCTAACAATTTAATTGACGTCAATTCCAAATCAACTTTATAGGCTAAAACAAGACAAGGAGTTTTTCTTTTGGAATAGTCCTTCAGAAATGGGTGACAATTCTAGATCTGAAAGGACTAAAATTAATTTGGTGATAAATATCAATTCACATAGCCTAAGAGAATTGTTATTAAGGCTTAGTTTTAGTTTTAGGCAAATTTAGCTATTTATTAAAGTCAGACTCTTAAAGGAATATAATGACTTAATCACAAGCAAAAATTATTCAATTAGATAACTACATTACTGAATTAAATTATTATTTTTTATCATCTGACTAGTTATTTTCCATGGATGAGTATACTAATGCTACCACATATCATCTCTCAAACACCAAAGTAAAGGTAATACCACTCATTTGAGTTTGGTGACAATTAAATAACTTCACTTTTAATTTGATTGGATTAGTTTTCGATTCACCTTAGCAACCCCTTGCATGTCTTATCCTAAATCACTAGTAGGACTTGTTGACTAATGTCTTGTGTAAGAATTATGTATGTGATTTTCAGCTTGATCAATCCCATTTCATGTTGGTGGCCAATCTTAAAAGCTAGAAATAAGGTAGCAACTTATTAAGATGGGATATCTTTGTGTATAGCTTCAACATAAGGGTGTTTTATTCTACCAATTGGTGACTAATGTATGGGTGTATCAACCCCTCAAGTTGTACTTAGAATAATGAAGTAAATTATTTTTTTAAACTAAATTACTTAACAATCATTCACTCAACCATAGTTATATTAAATAACTTTAGTCAATCATATAATCAATAACTTAGAGCAATAATAGCTCTAAATTATCAATACTGAATGCAATATAATATATCACAATTTCAAGGAAAGTAAATACATTAAGACTCAGTCATGGTTGGTCCACTAATACAGTAATTACTACTCAAGTATATACAAATGAAATACAATTACATTTCTATTAGGCATTCAACCTTAATATAATAAATAGATACTAAGCCCTCTAGAGCTTGATTCAAACCAACTCGTGTATCTTTGAATCTCAAGTGTAGTCTCTAGATAATTAGTACTATTGTGAGGAGGGAGAGCATCATCCAAGCACTTTTTCACAGCAACCATAAACTAATAATCTTCCACATAATCCCTTGTCAAAGAATGGTCCTCCCTTTATGGATAGGTAGATAGAGTAGGAACCCAGAGAATAATCAAGTATCCAAGTGTATATGATTTATAATATTAAACATGCAGTGTATCATAGAAAACCTATTATATTCCAAGATATCATAGTGACATGTAAGTCATACATACCAAAAGATAATGTCTCACTATACATTATTTAACTACAAGATTTATACTAATACATCTTCCTAGTAATCATATCACATGTTAAACATAGGAGTAAGCAAAGTGTCATTTTATTCCATCAACTCATGAATGAATTATTCATTATTATTTAACTCATATAGGAAATAATGTCTACAATTTGTACCACCCAGATAAAATTCACATTTAAACTGCATTTTCTCAACTACTACAATAAGATCCATACAGCTACACCTCAAGATATCTCATATTATCATAGTCTAGTGTTCTAAGACATAACTACTAGTTTTCTCACAACCAATCATATGAAGTAGTCATAAATACATAGAATCACAAGCTTTTATTCAAGCAAGTATATATAACAAAACAAGTCATACAAACACATAAAATTATAGCCTAACATTTGTTTACACTCTCAAGCTTGTATGCACGCATACATGATGTCCTACTAACTGTTATTAAGCATATTATTTAAGTGATAACCAACACTTACATTCAATCAGTCAACGTAGGTGAGTGTCTAGACATAAAACTATAGTATGTATCATCTACACATAACATACATTTAAACTAAAATATTTTATGACTTGTCATACTATCATTATTAATTTCAAGATCCTAACAATCATTCTAAGTCTATGTTTAAAAGCATAAGTTTTGAGGCATGGAGGGCATTCTATTGTTTCATTGGGCTTAGAGATTTATAATGAGGAGGTTAGACCTTAGACTTATTTCATGAAATACAATGACTAAGGTGCTCTTTGAAGTTAATATAATCCTCACATATATTTTCAAATGCTTAATATCTTTGAAATGGTTCAAAAGGTTTATCATATGGCATTATTAAGACCCTTCAAGTCATGATGATAAGGCATAGACATTTGCAAGGGTTTAAAGGTTCATTGTGAGATAGTTCATTTCCCTAAGTCTAAAGTTGTTTGGTTGTGAAGTGTAACCAATGAATTTATTGATTTGATAAGTTGATGATTGGTTGGTGACATGATCCATTATCACAAGGTTAGTTGGCATCAACATTTAATAAGAAGCACATCTCCAATGCTTCGAGATCACCTTGGAGATTTGGTGACAACAAGAATTTAATGTATTTTACATATGCCTTGATTTCTAGACGTTGGTTAATATTTAGCATGAAGGTTTAGTAATAGCTAATTTTGTAGATGTCAATAACAAAAATGGTAGGGTTACTAAGTACATTTTTAGTAAATGCTAACCAATGAGATTCAAGCACAACACTCGGTTGGTTATGGTGAGGAGGTGGTGGATATAGGTTTTTAGTTTCTTGGTTTCTGGTTCATTTTTTGACAAGCTTATCGTAGAAGAGGAGATTTGGTTCATTAAGTTTTTGAGGTTGCACTAGTGGAAAATTAGAGAATTTCATTCAAAAAGGTTTCAGGGAGCATTTCCAGGTATGCTTATATAGTGTTGAATGAATTTCTAAAGTATTCATGGTGATTTAAGATGAAATTTACATTTTACATCAAGGAATTAAGTCTTGGCTTAATATTTTAGATCTACATGTATATTTTTTTAGAGTTACTGATGATTTTCTTAAGTATATTTAATAAATTTATTATCTGTATGATTTGGAGATGTTATCAATTGTGCATAGTTTGTATGTATGATGAAAAGGATGAAAGCTGAGATTTTTTGGTTATTATTAACATACATATAAAGGGATCATGCCTATTTAATGGAGTATTTTAAGAATAGTATTATATTAAAAGGTTTTTTTATTGTCTTAATTCATATATATGATATTTTGGGTCATTTTTGTTGAGAGTTTTGTCAGAGATTGAATTTTTAGAAATGGCTATGCATGTTTAAATTCTTGATAGATGACCAACGGTTTTCCTATGTATCAAATTTTTTGAAAAAAACTAATACTCAGTATGCATGAATATGGACAATAAACTTTATGTTTTTCATTTATATAGTCTAGTTTGTTGAAAGAATAAAGTTAATTTTTGGTTTGAGGCCTGATTTTCATGGATGAAGTATGTTGAAACAAAGCAAGTTTTTGGTTTCTATACAAAATTGTATATGTAGTACTTTAAAAATTTGAAGTAGATGGGTGTGATATATATGTATATTGACAAATTATTTCAATGGCACAGGTATTTGATAGTTTCAAAATGATTTTTTATAAGGGTATTCTAAAATGTTTGTGAGAATCTTATTTTTAATGATTGGTTTGTTGTTCGTATGATGCATAAAATTCATTTTTAAAGAAAGAGTTTATTGCATGGAAAATGATATCATTATTTTGATATAAAATATACTACGATAGTCTACATGTCCATTAGAAATTTTGGTCTGTATATTTGAGAATAATGGTGCATGTATATTGTGAAAATTGGGAAATATCAAAACTTTGAAGTTGTAAGAACTGGTTTTAATCCTAGTTGTTTATGTATGAATTGTGGAGCTAGTATGCCATATTTATCCTTGAATATTCTAAGGATTTTGACTTCATAAGATGATGGTTATTTTTTAAACTTAAGTTTTCATTTCTTAGAGGCAATTTCAGTTTATTCAGAAAGATATATTTTGGTTTTATATAGAAAAGTTTCAAATAAGCCAGTCAGCTATTTTATGAGAATATGTCAAAGTTTCAAAATATATATATGGATGTCTATGTTCTCAGACTCCATCCAATAGTGTCAGCCATTGTATTAACTTTAAAAAGGTATGAGGTTTCTGTTAAGTTTATATCTCAGAATTGAGGTCATGGGTCTTGATTTAAATTTGGCTATTGAAGTTGTAATTTTTTGATGAGCTAGTTACTTCTCAGTTGAACTTTACATGAGGACTATATTGGGTAAATAAGTATGTTTCAAAATTATTTGGTGATTTCACTTTGGAAATATTATATTGAAATTTTGTATTTTCATTTCTAGAATGTTTCAATTTCTAGTTGGTTCAATAAAAATTCATGAAATGTTAGGAGTTCGTGAAATAAAATAATGTCAATTTTAAGAAATAATAGTTGGAATTTCATTGAAGATATATCATAATGTTTGAAGTAAATTGTGATAATATTTGAAGATTCAGAGGGAAAGTTGATACAGTTAAATAATTTTTAGTAAGATGATTTTCAATTCAATTTTAGTTTGTTAAGAAATGACAGTATATAATATTAGTCTTACTTCTTTTTGAGTAGTTTGTTGATTCTCAGTCTTAAAATTGTTATATTTTAGATTGTTCATAATGTATGGGTGGGACCATCTTGAGTCAACTAGAAGCAGTGATGATAGGGGTTGGTGAAATAATTCTAGTGGTGATGTAAATTAACCTAATCCTAATAGTAACTTTCCTAGAGGTGGTTTCCATGCAAGACAGTTTGGTCCTAAGTTCAATAGGGGAACTAGGATGTCTATACATTTTAATGCTTTTGATCTTGAATTGTAGAATATACTTAATAACTTGCATTTTAATCCAGTTAATAGAGGCTATAGAGAAAATAGAAGTTTTTATGGCTGTAGGTTTGGATCAAGATCCTACTCATAGAGCATTTCTTGTCATCACTTAGAGAATAACCCACATCTTCCCATTTAGTCTCCTGAAAGAGTGCAGCCTACCATTGAACCTAATCCTACTAATTAGGCCACATAGTTTGAAATTGAGATAATCCATGATAAAAACTTCATTAATCTAGCCATTCCTTTAGATGAACCTTCTCCTTCCCATAGAGAGCCTATTATGAAATGTAAAAGGTTAAGTTTTGTAGCTTCCCATAGTGAACCTATCTTGGGATACGAAAGGTTGAATTTGGGAACTTGTGGTTATTCTAGTAGGAGAAAGATATTGGATTTTCACTTCCAACTACATAGAAGAGAACTACATAATAGAGGGTTGAAATTCAATCAGACCCTGATACACCCATGGAGGTCAAAATGTTGAGAAAGATCAAATTAGAAGTTGATGATAGCACAAGTGACTCTGAAATGAAGTTGGTTCAGTTTCCTACTACAGAGATGGAATATAATGTGTATCTTAATGCACAAGATAAGCCTATGATTGAAGTAATTTTAGACTCAGATGATTATTGGATGTCCACTAGATGAACTTTGTTTTATGTTAAACTTTTACATGGTATAAATTTTCACTTTTTAGTTGATACTTTAACTGTAATTTTTTGATATTTTGATGAGAATATATTAGAAAATGCATCAAATTTAATTTTCATATAAATATATATGCTCAAGTTATTTTTGACATGCATTATGGTTTAATATAAATAGAAATTATTTATCTTTGAATTATCTATTTTATGGTTAAAATGTGTATTCTATTATATTATTAAACGATGAGGGTCCCCACCCATTAAAATTAGTACACCCGATTTATATTTTAAGTAACATGATCAATTAATATTTTAAAGTCTTAATTAAACCCATCTTTAACTAATATTTGTATATAATTAATTGACTTTTTAAAGGTCAATTATTTAGCATAAACTAATAACTTATTAAAGTTAGTTATAACTTATTTGCAACTAAGTTTGAAGGTATTAAAGGAGATCAAGGACTCATTTGAATATAGAAGAATAACATGTATTGAAGACTTAGACATTTTTGTGAAGTCAATCATTCATCTTTCTATGAAACTTCTCTGAGACAATATAACTCTTGAAGATAGATCCAATGGTACTTTATCTGATAGTTGAATAATTGTTTATGCAACATAGGTATATCCAGGTTTTATTATCATTTAATATTGATTATCTGAAGTTTACTAAGCTTAACATATTTTTATGATTGTTATTCGTAGTATTATGTACAAATTCCAAGTATTCAACCTAAAAACTGATGAAAAATTTGTTATTTTGTGACACTTCATTGATCTATTTTGATTATAAAGTTATCACTCAAGTTATTGTAAAGGAAGAATGTTGGTTTTCTCAATAAAGTTATTTTTTTCTACTAAGAAGACTCTCCTTTGAGACTCACATGATTTACTGTTATCTATTTTGACTCTAACTTAATATAATTTTATATTTTAAGTCTTATTTAATCTAGTTTTATTTATGTTTCTTAGTTTCTCTCCTAAATGTGTTTTTAGTTTCATTTATGTTTTAGAATTCATTAATTCCTTGGCTTAAATTTTGTTCTTTCTTTAAGTTAGATAGTAATAGATATTTATTTTGACCAATCCTTTATTTTAGTTCTATTTTAGAGTTTAAGTTCTTTAATGTTCAATCTTAGTCCTGATAAGCTTCTAAATCTATTTAAGTTTTCTGATTATTAGTCTTTTATGTTTAGTTTAGATTTACTACTTGTTAGTTGATAGTTATTTTATTAATTGTTAGATTAATTTCTATTTAGGATTATTATTAAATTATTTGATCATTTTAATCCTTATCCTTTATCTTATTTTAAGTTTACTTTCGATTAGAATAGGTGCTTTATTTTAGATTTAATTGCTTTAATAGTTTGTTGCCATTTTCTTGGCTTTGTTTATGTTTCTTTTATTTGTTTGTTAGTTATTGTGTCTCTCTCTTTTTATGTACGTGATTGAATATCTTATCTTAAATTCTTTTCTTTATATTTATGGTTGTCTTTTAAAGTTAACTTGGAGAATATTAAGCAAGAAGCAAGATATTATTTGAATATACAAATATTTACTGAATGAGATTTTTATTCTTCAAAAAATTATCTAAATCATAGGTTTCTCTGTCAGATTGAATATATTATAGATTCTTATCTTAACTTATTCATGATTTGATAAAGTGGATTTCTTATTGTTATAATGGAATATATTGCATTTGATAATTTATTGATTATATCTTGTTAGGTTGTGGAGCTAAAAGCTTCAACTCTTTGCAAACAGAAGGAACAGAAGGTTGTTGAGATCCAGGAGCACCAGCGTCGGCAGCAGGACCGACGTCGGTCGTGACCAGTGCAGAAGGCCACCGACGACGGTAGGGAGTCGGCCGACGTCGGCAGAACCAGACAAGCAGGGACCGGCGTTGGTCGCCTGTGTGTTCCAGAACTGCTCGTTGCACGGACAGTTAGTTAAGTGAACGAAGTGTTTGCATGTAAAGACCAGTTAGAGTCTTGAAGCTGCAAGGATATTTGTCTAAATTAAGAGTCTAAGTTATTGTTTAACTCTGGGATCTATTTATAGACCCATTGGCATGTATTGTTAGATATGTACAAGATAAGGAAGGCAAGGAAGTTTCTTCCAAGTGGAAGATCATTGAGTTGCAGGTTGTTGCAAGCTCATAGGAGATCTACATGTGTGAGTATGGTCTATTGAATTACAGGTTACAGGTTCATGGGAGATCAACTTGAAGTACTTTAGAGTACTTGGTGAACTGGCAGGGTTATTACTGACTAGTTGGAGAGGTGAACACCAATTCTGTTTGTGAGTTGGTTGTTGGGACCATTTTTGGTAAGAGAGTGTTGTAGAAGAATTACTGTACACTTGAGGTGTGGGAAGCCTCTGTAAGGTGGAAGAGTGTGGCGGCTCTTTATTGTATTCTTTTCTGTAAAGTGTTAATACAAGATAGTGTATTGTCTCTCATATTCTGTGCTATTGGTGAATTCTAGTTACTTGTATTTCTGGTTATTTCCACATTTATAATTGCTTATATTTGGTAATCATACTGTGCTCTTTCTAAGGAGCAAGATCCTAACAAAGTGAGATCAAAACAGGTGTTGTTCTTGTGATCTCCCAACAAGAAGGTATCAGAGCATGTTTGTTGTTTTAGGTGCCCAACAAGTGATATCAGAGCTATTGGTTGAGATACTAATGGATTGGATTAGATCTGGTTAGTGTGTTTTGATTACAGGTTACTCATAGGGTTTCTGTTTGAGTGGGAGTTGAGCAATGACAGAAGACAGTCAGCTACGAATGGAAAAGTTCAATGGCAAGAACTACCAATTATGGAGGATACAGATTGAGGATTATCTATATCAAAAAGATTTGTACTTACCGTTGGGAGGGGTTAATTGCAAACCCTCAGATATGAAAGATGAAGAATGGGAGGTTCTTGATCGGAAGGCTCTGGGATCTATTAGATTGAGTCTTGCATCATCTATGATTTCCAGCTTATCACAGTGTAAGACAACGATGGAGTTGATGGAATCTTTGGCAAATTTATATGAAAAACCCTTAGCTTCTAATAAGGTATTTCTTATGAAGCGTTTATTTAATTTGCAAATGTTGGAAGGTGGATCTGGTCATAGCCATCTTAGTGATTTCCATGGTTTGGTAAACTAGCTAAGTTCAGTCAATATTGTATTTGATGATGAAATTAGAGCTCTCTTAATCTTGTGTTCATTACCTAAAAATTGGAAAGGTTTGGTAATGGCAGTTTCTAATACTGTGTCTCCAAAAGTCTTAAAAGTGGATGATGTTGTGAGCATAATCTTGAATGAAGAGATACGCAGGAAAAGCATAGGTGAGTCATCAGGAAATGTTTTGAGCGTTGAAGATAGAGGAAGGCAAAGAGAAAAGATAGAGCATGGGAGATCAAGGTCCAAGATAGGCAAGAGATCCAAGTCCAGGTATGGCAGAATAACCTGCTGGAAGTGTGGAAAGCAAGGGAACTTAAAGAGAGATTGCAGATCGGGTGAAGATCAGTATGAAGAACATGAAGAAAAAGTAGATGTTGCAGATTACGCTGCACAGGATGCTCTGGTATGTTCTTTGGATAAAGTAGAATCTTGGGTTTTAGATTATGGTGCCTCTTTTCATGCATCCCCACATAGGGAATTTTTTCATGAGTATGTCCAGGGAGATTTTGGAGAAATTTATGTAGGGGATGGTAAGCCTTGTCAGATTGTTGGCAAAGGGAAAGTGAAGCTGAAACTGCAGACATGTAACACATGGATGTTAAAAGAGGTCATGCATGTCCCAGTTCTGGAGCAGAATTTGATTTCTATTAGAAGTTTGAGTGATGAAAGTTGCACAGTAACTCTCACAGCAGACTCTTGGAAGGTTACCAAGCGTACACTTGTTGTAGCTAGAAGTAAGAAAGTAAGTATGCTTTATCTATCTACTTGTACTACTGATTCTCTTCCTGTGTTATCTACTTTAGCTATAGATTCAGAGATGTGGCTTGATAGGCTTGGTCACATAGATAAGAAGGAGATGCTTGTTCTTGAGTCAAAGGGTATGCTTTCAAATTTGAAAGGTATGGATCGTGATTTCTGTATGCAAAAGAAGGTGACATTTCTTGAGAAATCTGATGTTAGTGACAAGAGCAGGAAAGCCTTGGTTTTCAAGGAGAAAGTGACGGACAGAGTTCAGCACAAGATGCATAAGAATTCTAAGCAGAGCAAGGGTGTTTTGGACAAGGATTTGATCCAAAAAGAGCTCGTGAGAAAAAGTCAGGTCTCACTAGAAAAACATAGACACCGACGTCGGTAGGAAAATCGGCATTGGCATCCAGACAGGGACCGATGTCAGCTATGTGCAGCCCAACGTCAGTGACTCAGGGCAGATAACTATCGGCATCAGCCAGGGAAAAATGATGTCGGCAAGGGGGCAGTCGCAGGGAATCGACATCGGTCGGGTACAGACTGAGATGTGACCGGCATTGGTTACTGAGATGAATTTTGGGTGGACAACAAGCTGTCAAGGTGTCTCAAGCACCCATATGGAGGACTGAAGGTGTAAGTAAGTTCTTAAATTCGTCATTTCCCTTCTTTACACTACTTGTTGCTCACTTATGGCATAGGACCAGGAAGTTATTGAAGAAGCAGAACAGGTAGATCCAAGAAACAGTGGGAGCTAGGCATGGATGAGGATGTGATTCCTTGGAGGAGAACCAAATAGGTGTTTTGGGTAGAGTTGCTAGCTGGAAGTAAGCACTAAGAGACGAATGGATGTTCAGGATGAAGAAGAGCGAAAATGGATACGTGAGATAGAAGATCAGGGTATATGGTCTTGTATTAGCTGTAGGGCAATGGAGGTTTGATCATTGTGTTCCTCTTTACCAAGTTGGATAATATTAGCTACATTATCCTATTACTGTATGATGTGCTTGTTGCAGGGTCACATATACAGGGTATTGCTGAACTAAAGGTAAAGCTAGTTCAGGTGTGTGTCATGGAGAATCTGGGAGCAGCAAGATTCTTTGGCATGAGTGTGTTCTAGAGACATGGTAGGTCATATGTTGACTTTGTTTCAAGATGATTGTGTGAGATCGGTTAGCACGCCGATGGTTGGACAGTTCCATGAACTGTGTCTTGATTCACATAATGAGGTTGAGTGCATGGTATGTACTAAACTTGAGTTTTCCCAAGCAGTGGGAGTTGTCACAAGTTGGAGCCAATCCAAGAGAGAACCATTGGAGGGCAGTTCAATGGATTCTTATAAGGACTAGCAGCAGGTGCACATGCTATGCAGGTTCAGGTTATTTTCTACATGGTTTGTAGATGTGGATGTGGCAGGTGATTTGGATGACAGGTTTTGCACCACGAGATTTGTGGTGGTTGGTATTCAAGAGTGATCTTGAGGAGGGATACAAAGCCAAAGGAACAAACTAGACAGAGTACAGGTACAGGTACAAGTTGCAGCTGTTTATCTCCAAGTGAGAGATTGTTAGGTTGTGGAGCTAAAAGCTTCAACTCTTTGCAAACAAAAGGAACAGAAGGTTGCTGAGATCCAGGAGCACCGGCATCGGCAGCAGGATCGACGTCGGTCGTGACCAGTGCAGAAGGCCACCGGCGACGGCAGGGAGTCGACTGACGTCGGTAGAACCAGACAAGCTGGGACCAGTGTCGGTTGCCTGTGTGTTCCACAACTGCTCGTTGCACGGATAGTTAGTTAAGTGAACGAAGTGTTTGCATGTAAAGACCAGTTAGAGTCTTAAAGCTGCGAGGATAATTATCTAAATTAAGAGTCTAAGTTATTGTTTAACTCTGAGATCTATTTATAGACCCATTGGCATGTATTGTTAGATATGTACAAGATAAGGAAGGCAAGGAAGTTCTTTCCAAGTGGAAGATCATTGAGTTGTAGGTTGTTGCAAGCTCATAGGAGATCTACATGTGTGAGTATGGTCTATTGAATTGCAGGTTGTAGGTTCATGGGAGATCAACTTGAAGTGCTTTAGAGTGCTTGGTGAACTGGCAGGGTTATTACTGACTAGTTGGAGAGGTGAACACCAATTCTATTTGTGAGTTGGTTGTTGGGACCATTTTTGGTAGGAGAGTGTTGTAGAAGAATTACTGTACACTTGAGGTGTGGGAAGCCTCTGTAAGGTGGAAGAGTGTGGCGGCTCTTTATTGTATTCTTTTCTGTAAAGTGTTAATACAAGATAGTGTATTGTCTCTCATATTTTGTGCTATTGGTGAATTCTAGTTACTTGTATTTCTGGTTATTTCTGCATTTATAATTGCTTATATTTGGTAATCATACTATGCTCTTTCTAAGGAGCAAGATCCTAACAAAGTGGGATCAGAACAGGTGTTGTTCTTGTGATCCCCCAATAAGAAGGTATCAGAGCATGTTTGTTGTTCTAGGTGCCCAACATATCCCATAACTTATATAAAAAAAATCTCACATCTTTAGGATCATAGTTGAACCTTTAGAACCCCATGATTAGACTAGTACGATTCCACCTTGACCTTCATGATAGGAAAAAGGGTTTATTCATTGATGATATAATTTCCATCATCAACACACCCCTCCTAGGTTGACTATAAAATTAGAGATGCCTATTGGTCATGCACCTCAAGTAGACTCACCTACAGTTTTAATCCATAAAAGATTAGGGAAGGCCAAATATGTAATTGACACTTCAATCCAAAATTAGGTTATTGGGTCAAGGAAAGCTATTCCTTATTTTTTTTACAATAGGGACATCTTCCCCTAAGTCCATTCTACCTCCTAGAAAATCCACCTCATCTATTCCTATAAGATAAACATAGAAGATAAAATAAATAAAGAAACATGTTGTACTAAACATTCCTTCATGGATTTAGCAATTACAATAGGAAGAAGTAGGGAAACAAGATTTAGTGATAACTAAGCAACCTATAGTAAAGTTACATTTTGACATATATAATAACAACTTGAGAAAGGTTAAGAGAAAAATGTTGGTTTTTGAAGGTCATTGGGTTAAGTTGAACTAAAGATAAGACATGTTCTCTTTGAAAAAATGAAGAAAATAAATCCCTTAGACCTAGACAGATATAAGGAGGATCCCTATACTTTTGTATATGCTACTAGAGGAGTCATAAAAGAGTCACTCAAATGTTTTGATCATCCTATACAAATGAAACCAGAGGTGAGTACCATTCAAGCTCCCAAAGAAATAGAAAATAACATATAGGGGATAGCTATGATGTTGTTTGACACCATTGGTTCAAGAAGGTTTGCCAAGGCCACCTCCTAACCCAAGTGTGGAGATATTCTTAAATTTTTCAATAAAATAAAGGACATTTATGTAAAGATATGTTTTATATGGTCGGCAAAAAATAATAAGTTTTATTTTCATTTGAATTTAATGACTGCATCTAAAGCTACTTGGGCATAGAGTTATATTGTTTCCAGAAAGGACAACTTACTTAAGTGGCATCAAGAGATGCAAACTCTAGTCAAACAATTTTCAAACTAGGAAAGAGAAGTAATCTCCATCCTGATAGAATTAAGATTACTAAAGTAGGAACTCCATAATGGAACTGATACCCATACCCATTTTTTGAAACCCCTTGTGAGTAGCACTTGACAAATTTAGTGTGAAAATTGAAGGCACTATTTATAGAACCAGTGATGAAATAATGCAACTGGTCAACTTTCCAAGGGATAAAATTATAAGATTTTAGGCACTACATGATAAGATTATAGTTACATTGGGCATACATAATAAATTTATGGATAGGCTTTCCTCCATTATTCAAAAGCTTTTTACTTGATTTTGAGACCACAACATTGACTTTTGGGTAACTCGTGCACTTTACCTATAAATGGAATATACCAAACAAAAAACTTCTATATCATGGGTTACACTAACTCTACCTTAAAGAACTTAGATTCCCATGTACACACTAGTTTAGACTCAAACTATGCATGTATACATGCCACATATAGAGACAACTCCCATAGCTACATTGATAGCCACTTCTGGCATAGTTGTAGTTCTAGTTCTCATTCTAGTATCAATATAAGTTACAACATCAATTCCATAAACTTTGGCTATTTTATAGTTTTCTTATTTTATCAATGTTACACTAGCACACTCTAAATGTGTGTGTGTGTGTGTGTGTGTGTGTGTGTGCGTGTGTGCGTGTGAGTGCGTGTGTGCATGTTCTAGTTGACATGTAACTACCACTTCATAATTTATTTAACATTTATATATTATATTTTAGATTAATTTTATTTGGAGTAATCATTATTGCACATGCATACTTTGCATGAGATTATCATACAATGTTATTTTTGGATATGTATTTTTATGCTTTGTTTGAGAGATGAGGCCTTCCCCATACCAAGCTTATATATACTTATATTGAATTATCTCTTTAATATATAATTATTCATATTGAGATATTCCTAATTTAAATGTCTTTTACATATGAATCATAATCCCCCTTGTAAATGTGTTATTACAGTCTAACAAATATGGCAAGCTTTAATTTTATGTGATTAAGTTTGTTATATTCTTGTACCTTTTGACTCCTAACTATGTTTTATTGTTGGTATTATACAATATCCTACATCAGAAATTGGTCATTGATTCCTTTTCCAACCCTTAATTCAAGTACTGGCCTAGAAATATTTTATTTGGTGTAGCCATAAGCCTCCTTTTCTACCCTACATTTCCCTCTTTTTTTGAGTTTTTTTATCCTACCCACCTTAGGTTAGATCCATCATCAATCAACCCATATCAAGTATATTTATATTCATCAATATCTTACCCATCTATGGTAAACAAACCACTTCTCTCACTGTTATTCCACCAATAGGTTGTTTACAAAATTGAATACCTTGAAACTCATGCCTTGGATTGAATTTCATTTGTAGATCTTGAAACATTAGGGGATACCTCCTAAAGGTTTATGGGGTGTGAATAAGACCCACATCGATAAGTATTCCATTATGATACAAGATTTATATTCTCCTTGACAGTAAATTTGTTAAAAGTTATATTCTCCTTAAAAAAGTAATACATCACATTCCCTATTGTTGTCTTCATAATATGTGTGATATGATTCAATGTCTTCTTCCATTTATCGTTCAACTAGTTTTCCCTCCAATAGCTTACCTTATGTAAATATTTTGAAATTAAATGATGATGTATAGCAGTGATAATTTTATCATCTTCTTTATTTTAGTTTTGACATCCTTGATTACAGATTTTTTTAGGAATAACTATTTTGAATGTTGGGGATTCTCTATTTAAAATATTTTTCTATTAATATCATATTCCATTGCTTCTTTACCACTTTTGTTACTTCTTCACCACCTAATATAATTTGGAACATATTTTGAAACCTTCTTCTTCAACATCCCAATCATCTTCAACATCAACTTATTATTGATGTTTAAATTTTACGTCATGTACTTTGATTATCTTCAAGATAAATTTGATTTGTGGATGTAGGGAAGTAATGAAGAGACAAATTTGGTTGTTAGTACTTGGTTTAATAACCTAATGAATTAGTCTCAATAATTATTTAAATCATGCTACAAACTACCTCACATGCTCTTCCTCTTTCTTTTGGATTTGGAAAAACTTGGACAATAATGTACACACATCCACAAATAATTTTAATATATTCAAAAACTTATTTTTAAATGTGTTGTAATTCATAATGCATCCATATTCTAAGTGAAATAACCATTTAGGATCAATTCCAATTACATTTCCAATAAAAATTATCATAGAGACATCTTCTTGCATAAATCCTAATATGTCACAGTCCATAGTGAAAGCACAAAGCTAATCATCCTCATAATGAGAATATTCTCCAAAAAAAATAGATTTATTCCTTGAGCCTAAATGTAACTCATTATATTCATCTAAAGCCAAAGGATTGTAGTATCTCCCTAATGGTACAAGTCAAACCATTGGTAGAGCATGAGTAGAAAAGTGATAAGCACCAAGTGCATTACTTCGAAAGAGTCGCCAACCTCCATTCCATGGGAGGTTCCATGAAATATTGGAAATAAAATGCAAGAAGGAACTTTGATCCCTATTATAGTTTCCAAAAACTATTTTCCATATTTTAAGTCATAATGATTTGTTTGTTTGTTTCACAAACTCACCCAATGGTAGCGGTAAAATCTTTCAACATTAAGAAAATTGCCATGGACTAGGTGATTTTACTCTACGTTTGGGAGGGGCATCTCCCTTGTATGATGTTTTTTATTTTAGGGGGGGAGAGGGGTTTGTAATTTTTACAAGAAAGTATAAAGGCAAAAAAAGTGGTAAATAAAGATATAAAGTAAAAGGAAATGGAAGAAAAATTAAAGAGATAAGAAATCCAAAACAAAATAAGCATAAAATACCATTTAGATAACTTTGAAAATAATTTAAATCAATGGTAACCCTTTATATAATATAAAAATAAGAACATGAATACAAAATATATGGAGGATTAAATTCACCTAAAAGCACAAAATCATTCATGTGTTTCATATTGCATTCATATGGCACAAAGTACATATACATAGATTCACAACACAAAGTTTGCATCATTAGGGTTTTACATACAATGAATAAATATTAAAGCATTAATGTATTTATTTCATGACAAACAACAAAACACTTTCCATAAAAAATAACATTAGTACCCTCAAAGTAACATTCATCTCACTTTCTTTTATTCTAATATTCATAAATCTATAAAAGTCTATATACACACAAAGTTGCAGCTAGTCCTTTTCTATAGATTAGAGAAAATAAGAACCAACCTCTATACAATGAATAATAATCCATTATGTTTAAATTTATCCCACTCAAAGTAGTTGAGAAACTACTTTAAGAACTAACTCCACCAAAACTCAATTTCCCTAACTAGAGTTTGCCCACATTTCACTTTTTATGTATATTAGGGAACTCATTACTTTATTTTATGTATTAGTGACTTTTTCAAATAATAATAATAATAATAATAATAATAATTGCTATTGTTATTGTTATTGTTATTATTATTATTACTATTAATTCCAAAAATAACTAATTAAAACATATTTATGATGTCATTTAATGTTTTACTTGGAACCACCACTATAGTACATCGCATTAACCTCAAACTTTTACAGTTTATTATTTTATTCATAATTAAGTAATTATAATAGAATTAAAATGATTAAATATTATAAATTCATTTAATGCTTAGCTAGTATCCATGAGAATTATCCTCCTTGATTCACTTAGGATAACCATGTGCCGTTAAACACACATTACATTATGAGACCCTTTGAAAGTGCAAGACATTCATATGTAATGACAACATATGTGAAATATTATTTCACCAAGATAAAAAGTCATTTTATGACAAGTACACTTTAAAATATAACTTAACACACTAATTGGGGTCAATTTGTCATCATTTTATCTTGGTTTTGATTGTCTGAATTTGATGTTGAGATACTATTGAGGTCTTAATTTGCACCCATGGGCGGAGTTCTTCAAGATCCCTCCAACTAAGCCACAAAATGGGAAAAACCTCAGGATATGGGAATCCTATGGTGAGGTTGAGCCTTCGAAGAAGGTCAATTTCTATTTGGATCTATCACATAAACTAACCTCTAACATGAGAAAGGGACAGAAATAGACTCTAATTTCATGAAAACATGTAAAAAGAAGGTGATGCACCAATGTTTTGAATACTTATGCTTGCATAAGACACACTATAGGACACTTTTGAGACTACTAAACATCACTTAATTTACTCTTTGAAAATCTTCCACGTAAGTGTTTCACTAAAAGGCAAGGACTAGTTATTGATCTAGCATAGGAGGGTAGTATCCACTTCTAGACTAATCAACAGACTATATATGCACTTAGAATGACATGTGAGAGCTACCAAACATTTCATGAAGGTGAGTAAATTCAAATAGAGGCAAAGGAAAGCATGTATTCACTTAACCACATCAATGAACTCATAAGACACTCTTCAATTCAGCTTGCAAATGGAGGATTTCAATCTCTATTACATCAAATACATGTTATGGTACAAATTTTTCATATCCAAAGGATAAGAGTCCTTGTCTCTAAGAAAAATATCTAAGAGTTGAGAGAGAGCTCCCATGGGGGAGAGAATGGGAGATATATATAAAAAGGGAAGCAAGAATCCATAAATAAGGCCCAACCACCTTTTGATCGATTAACATTAATCCTAGGATGTTGAGTCATGATCCATCAAACATAGGAAAGTCTTCAGAGACTTTGAAACCTCATTAAATGTTCCACTATCTTTCTTAACCTCCAAAATCACCATCATCTTAATGATATTGGGGGCACTATGCTTGATCTTGGTATGCTTTTCATGCTATCAGACAATCACTTGAGCTCATTCACTGGTATCCCTTCTGACAATTATTACACAATAAAAATTTTGCCATTACTCTCAAATCCTGAGTATATGTTCATTATAGATGAAAACCAAACACCCTATTAGTTTTCATATATCCATAATTATAAATAAATATCCCTAGGCTAAGGTTTATTAGACATGAACAAGACATAAAACCTACATCTAAAATATATTGAGAGGTTTAGCAGAGCTTTAATGGAATCCTAATCTTATATAAGGTTGGTTCTAGTAACCCAAATCATATTTGATCTTGCATTTATTCATTTACCTACCTAAGGAGGCAAAATTTTTGATCCAATGTATCTACTTTTGTGGCTTTTCCTTGGGCTACTTGTTCTATTTTAGAACCTAACCATTGCAAGTTTGGACACATGTCCACATCCTGTGCCCCTATGAATTCAATCAAATCTACCTTGTTAATCCTCATGGGAGTCTTATATCTTTGTCCTTCATCATCAACTTTTGATCCATGACCATCTTCTAGATTTCACCACTTTGTAGCCTTTTATTTATCCTTAGGATCTTGTTATCAATTTCATCTGGTTATCACACTTGTACCACATGGTGACCTCATGTTCAATCTGGACTCATTGACCTTTTGAACTCATGTACACCATCTATATGCTTTTCTTGATTAAACATGTGTTGTTGATCTTCTCTCTACTTGATCAAATGTTTACCATCAATCTGGTAAGTCACCATGCCACATGTCATTAATGCATTCATTATTTAGATCCACCAACCTTTTAACCTTGTGCTCATCATTGATTTGATTTTACATGATTAAATGCACTCCATTGATCTATCTTTGACTTATTGACCTAGACAAACACCCACATGTTGTTGATCATTGATCCAAATCATTGAGATAATGACACTTGTCAACCTTGCATTTAACTTCAACTTGCTAAAGATTTTTTAATTCCAAAATGGCTATTTCATGTGGCCTTCACTTGATGTCCTCAGGTATATCCCATATTATTAGATCACATTTGAAGGCATATATCTTGAGATAGAAAACTCATCAAGACATCAAATTTTTAGGGGATGATATTGGCACAAAATACATCATGCTCATATAATTCTCTAGCTCTGATTGACTTCTTAGGTACACTTATGAAATGCACAATCAAGCTACCCTATTTATTCTTGTAGGATGTGTCATGACGGTATGGTTCCTTAATATTGCCAAATTTACACTTTAAGCTTGCTTAAAGTGTTTCAAAATATTTATAAAAAACTTGTGATCTTCCCCTTGAAGTCTACCTGCCCCTTTTTCCCTTGGATCACTCCTCAATCAAGACTCTACTCATTCCTGCACTAGATTTAGGAAAAGTTTTGTATGTAGGCCAAATCTGGACAACTAGTACTAATTATAATTTCATTCCCTTATTGAATTAAAGAGAACTATACATTTATTAATGGTGTGTGCCTAATACAACTTTTGGATTCTTGTTGATGATGTGTTTAAGTAATTTACTAGTCTTGATATAACCAACTGGAATCCAATTCACTTATTTCAATCATATAGAAATAAACACACTATCAGGCTAGATCATACTTATTTTAATAAATCTATCTATACTTATGATAAATCCAAATGTTTGTTACTTTCTGATTTTTTATCCAATCATATTCATAGATCTATGGGCCTTGATCTGACTAATTGACCACCACTTCACCTATTCTAGCTATATATAAATTAACATGATCTTCTAATCCATATTGCACACTTTTTAAAATCTTGTCCATTTACTTGCTTAATCACCTACTTGTGAAAAGATATGATTCAATAGATTTTCCTATCAAAATTATTTTCTAGAGAATGAATTTGTTTTTTCATAATGGTTTGTTAAAAGATGTTCCCAATTATTTTACCAAGAGTGAAAATAGACTATAGGTGTGTAATATGAGCTATAAATGCTTGAGCAGGTCAACATGCATTTTTTAGGAACCAAGCAGAAATGGGTGAACACTTTATCTTTTTTTATAGGTAAGAAGAAACTCAACTTTAAGGCACTAATATTTTCATTTTAGTTTTAAAATGCATGTTATAGGTATGTCTTCATGAATTAGGATATGTTTACATGAGATTTCTATAAATGTTTTGATGATTTTATGGACATAAAATGCCTATCTTCTCTCAAATACTTTCCAAGTATTTATTTTCATTTCAATGTTCACATGCTTCACATTTCATTGGTTTAGTTTAACACTCAATATCTTCTCCAACAACTCTCTTGAGTTTGATATTTATTAGAATCATTTTGTTCTATATGCTAGTTTTTTCATTGGCCAGTTTGAGATTTCAGATATAATTATGCCATTCAACTTATTTACAACATTGTTCTTAATGGAGATATTATACATGTACCAACTTTGAATAAGCCATTCAAGTTATCAACTCATATTTTTTGAATAGGTTGGATGGCTAATATGAATATTTTATCTGTTAAGTTTAATAAAATTTACTTCTTATGAGTATGGGTGGTTGAATATCTCTTCAAAAAATTCTTATCACAATAATTTTGGGTTATCTTATAGAAAAAAGATCTATAACTCTTCTTACAAGATCAACTTTATCTTCTTCCTTCTTTAAAACAACTACAACCTTTTGGTATTGAGCCTAGAGTGCTTAATTGTTCCAAAAAATAGCTTAGATATCTAAAGATGTGTCTTTCTATGTAGCTTGTATCCAATCAATATTTTTTTGGTAGAGAGGGGCTCGAAAGGGGCTCAAACTCTAGATATGGTCATATGAGAAGAATGTTGTAGTTTGTAGGTAACATTTAAAGGCAAAAATAAACCCCCATGGTGGGCACAAAAAATTGTAAGCATATTATTTTTCAAGTTTGAATGGGTGTTGAAAATGATTTGGAATAACATCCTAGAAGATTGAAATAATTTTTATTAAAACTTGAATGGTACCCTAGCTAGAAAAACATTCTAAAATAATTATTTTTGTGTTATTTTTTCCCAAATAAATTAATTTGGCTTATTCACCAATTACTTAAATAGTGTTTGATACTAAACTAAGATTTTTGACACTTAAACGATGTATATTTCCTCCTAATGGATGATTTGTATGATATTTTTAATAGTTGAAACAATATTTTATTTTATTCAATATTTACTTCAACATTGATAGCCTGATAATGGCATTTTTCTTCCTCATTTTATTTCATTCATAACTCAAATTGTATCCTGGGTCTTTGAAACATCATTGTTTGAGCATGTAATTTTTATTCTCCACTTTGGTAGCTTTAAAAATGGTGTTTCTCAAGTTTTTTAATAATTTCAATATATTTTTATTCTTTTAACCACCTCCCTTCACTTTGGCAATTTTAAAATGGCATCTTTCTTGAATATAAACAATTAAAAATTACTAGTAAAGTTTATTTTTACTTTTCTCCACCATATAAATTAAAAAAAAATAACTGAATAATGGAATTTTGTGGTTTGTAAT